>JAVJAQ010000183.1:1200000-1680078 GCA_032362365.1 Zygogramma bicolorata
TTCAATGTGATCCTCAGTATTAGCTTTTCAATAAAAGGGTGGATGAAAAACTATGATGAAAATGATTCAGCAAGAATTTCGAAGTAAATAAGGATATTTAAATGTAACAGAAGTCACTTTTTCTTAATGAATTCATATACCAAATAAACAACTTGGATCATATAAATAGCCCTTGAAGGATGTTTTCACACGACATATGTTCAGAGAAACATTACGCATTAGTGTCCTCTTCTGATTATTTCACTTCAATAACATTTTCTATGAAAAACTTCTAAGACATACATTGGAGAAAAATGCATAAAACAAACAACAAAAAATCGTGTTGGAGCAGTATATGGCCCATATACACTTGAATTCATTTATTCATTTATTTATATCTGACATACTACCAATTTATCTGATGATAATTTTAATTTTCGCAGCAATATCATCCAGATTCTCAAGATTCCGCAACAGCAAACTGAGCACTACTTTTAAATGGATACTAGATGTGACAGCCATAGTATTTCAGGCGACTGCTTTCTTAGCGTGGCCAATGGTAGAAGATAAACCAATTCTGTACATAGTGATACCAGTGTCTCTCATTCTGATATCTGTTGGATGGTGGGAAAACTTCATTCCTGAGAAATCCAATATCAAGTTTCTGACACAACTTGGAGAAAAAAAGAAGGAATTCAAGAATGCTACATATTTCTCATACTCTATTATAGCACCGTTGAAATGTATTATCTTTTTCTGTACCACTCTGTTCATATTTTGGTACAGAGAGGGACGTGTCGATTTCCTATTCAATGAACTCTCCGATACATTCAGCTCTCACTACTTGAACATTTCAGAGGTAAGAATCTATTCCAAACTATTAATATTTTTCTACGGAGAGCTCCTAATATCCGAATCTAAAGAATAAACAATAAAGGCGGGTTCAGTATAAGCAAAAAATATTTTGAATGTATTTTGATGATTTTCCTTTGAATAAGTTTTGAATCTTAATTGAATATTTATCATTCCTTCATTTCTAAATATATTTCGAGAATATTTTCGAAGTTAACCCAATAAATTTCGAATCATCACTGGATATATGTTGGATATTCATATAAAAAATTGAAGATGTTTTGATCCTTCTTTGAAGCAGTTTTTGATCTGCATTGAATATTCATCAATTCCTCATTTCGGAATATATTTTGAAGATATTTTCAAACTTCATCCAATCAATTTTGAAAATTCAATGCATACTCGTATGTTGAATATTGATTTAAAAATTAAAACCATTTCTTTCAGTGAACTCTGAATCCTTCTATGATCAATTTTGTATATTATCCATTCAAAAACGTATTTTTATTGAACATTCTTCCAGTATTCGGTACATACTTTATGAATCTTCATGACTATATCTATTGTGAGAATGTTTGAACTTTATTTGAAAAAATTCCCACTCTTTCATCAATTAATTCTGAATGATCATTACTGAATTCATAAAAAAAAAACATCTCTGAGCTTTCTTGGAATATTCATTGGATACTTTTTGAAACTACTGAAACTATTTTGAAGACTTTTTCTTCTATATAAGTGATTTTTTTCAAAATTTTTCAAGCCCTACATTTCGAGAAAAATATAAAAACGTGTTAAAGACTCTTGTCAGAGAGGGGAAGCGATGGGAAGAAAGAAAAAAAATGGCAAACTTTTTCAGACCTGGGACACATCATTTGCAGGATAAATCGAAATTTCGTGATTAAGGGCAAGTCGAATATCTCAACCCAGGAGACCCTTCATAACTTATTCTCAACTCATAAATAGACTGAAATAGGTAACTTTGATGGAAAATGAAAATTTTTTGAAAATATGAAACATGTTCGAAACATTATCTTCGAATGAATTCATAACTTATTTAAAGACTGAAAGTGGTTACTCTAAATGAAAAATGATGTTAAATCAGGAGCATATACAGCTTTGTTCCATAGAGGGGGGAGGTGTTATTCGTGTCGCGAGAAATTTTTTTAAATTTTTTTAGGAAGAAGTATGTAAGATGTTTAGATTTTATTTCGAATGTCCTCTGAGTATTATTTTTCATTCTATATTTCAGATCGAACCAATCGTCGGTTCCTCCGGCATCGACTACAGAGATGCCGTGGCAAGTGGTTACGGTGTAGTCAAAAAAACTACTGTTTGGACCCCTCTGATCGTGTGGATGATAAATATTTCCACTACTTACATGTGCTACGCATTCGGAAAATTTGCTTGCAAAATTCTAATTCAAACATCCGGTTTCGCCCTGCCAACCAATTTAGTGGTGCCTGTTCTTTTGACGGCTCTCATAGCGATTTGCGGAAACTATAATAAAGATGAATGCGCCTATGCCGACATTATTCCACCATATTTGTTCTTCGATACTCCTAGTTTGACTTACTTGAACGACTTTATTAGCCATCAGCACCCTTGGATCTGGCTGACGTGGTTGCTATCGCAAACTTGGATAACGATTCATATATGGAACAGCTATAATGACAAACTGACTTCCACAGAAATATTATTCTTACGCCCTATGTACGATGCTTTCCTGATAGATCAATCAAATGCGTTGAACCGAAGAAGGCATAAAGAAGAAGTCAAGATAATTCTCGAAAAGGATGATGATCTTTCGGGTGAGTATTTCTTCTGATTCTATATCCGAAAATATTAACTAACTAGTATTACTTCTTCGCACGTGATGGCAGTTGACAGAACGATGTGTAGCAAGTTTCGGCCACCAAAAAAAAAACATTTCTGCAGATGTTACATTCATTATTTTCTTCACGAGTATGGAAATAAATCATAAAGGAATTTTAATAGAAAAGTGTACCTCCCTTATAATTTCTATTTATTTTCTTCCAAATGTGAGTCCTGAACCACAGAATACCTAAATACTATATACAGAAGCCAAACGGTAACCTAACACAATTGCCCCAAAAATATTTGACCTTGATCGAACTTTGGTACCTTAATGTACACTGAGAAATCTGAAAATATATACCAACAATAGGAAAATACACTGAGAAAATCAATTGACCTGCGTCAAATTAATTAGCTGTCTTCATCTGACTCACTGGAGCAAAAGCAATAGAATATTCTATTACGCTCTTATTGGTCTTGGGAAGACGTGGCTTTTACCGAATGTGTCATTGAATTCGCTTCTGTATAGTTAGGTATTCTGTGCCTGAACATCAACTGAATCGATTGAAACTGAAAGTACTAATAAATCGTGGCAACACGCAGAGTCAACGCTCAATTGATTCTGGGTATTTTAAAGATTGTGGTGAAGTACTTTTTACACAAGTCGTTTAATATTATATTGTTTTTCAGTCCAGTCGCAGTTTCTATTGAGTCAATATTCGCTTCACCACATATTGCCAGTTTTATTTAAAATTGCTCTGATCCACCTGGAAATACTTTGCATGATATGATATGGCATCTCGAAGGTAATTGATAGACTATGGATAATACCTTGTGAATATTTTGAATAAATATTCATTCAGACATATTGTAAAAATATAATGGAGGTATCCGAGGCTAGATCATCCTTCGATAATATCTCATATTTCCACTTTAGTTTTCGAAGACATGCCTTCAATATAAGTGATTTTCATTCTAGCAAGAGTCCTTGTACCATCTAAGCCAACACTAACGCAAAGCGAGCTGCTTGTAGATTATTTTTTCATGAAAATATTCAAGAACCTAAAAATTCGTAGAATATTATGGAAAAACTGGTCTCCACCTGGAAATTCTCTTGAGAAAACATAATATCTTAATTATCAAGCGACATAATTGATTGAAAATCAGCAAACTACAATATAAAATTCTCCCAGATTCATCACTTCGTGGAGTAATTCAAATTTATTGAAAATGGCAGAAATCCATGAAAAAACTAATTGGAGGAGAGTATAGTGAAATCAGAATGATTTTCCAAGATACATCATCACTTTTGCATTTGGCATTGAACTGTGATGCAAAAAAATTGATGTCTGTGACAATAATGATGAATATACTCAAACCTATCTTAGCCTTCTTCATTTTATTGAAGGCGCTGTTATTTGATAAATAGGTATTCTGTCGTCAGAGTGACTTCACATTTCAATCTCAGCAGAAATATTTCCTCCAGAGGAAAGACAAGATCCCAAAGTTATACCTTCAGTAATAAAATACAGGATTAATATTTTCTGTAAATACGACCAGACCTCAAACCATTCGGTAATGAAGTGAATTCATGAAGCAAGTCGTCATAACAAAATCGCAGATAAGTAGTTCGATGATTTTGTTCGATCGGTTTTGAGAAATATGCTTCATTCAGGTCCACTGTATACTTAAAAAAAATTGACTGTAAAATTTCGCACTCATTCAATATGTTTCAATTTGAAGTAAGGTAATATCAAAAATGCATTCAGATTCTCCAAATTCAAAACAAATCTGAAACCACCACTTAATTTAGAAACTGAAAAATATGTTGAAGGAATGGTATGTATATGACTATTTCACTTTTGGAAATAATTCCCGTCTAAATTAGAGATACTTGATCTTGGAGGTTTGAGTTAATTAGTTTTATTCGCGAATGATAAACTGAAGCCTTAGATAAATTGCAGTACAACATCAGAACATTTTTTTTGCCGATTAACAAAAAAAACTGATACGGCCAGCATTATGCTCAGATACCTGCTTCATTCCCTCTTCCATCTGCTATCCTACATCTTTCCTAGAACCATTTTCCTTCGAGTCCCTACTCTTGATCTTGTAATCCATTCGTTGGTTATACTTTATCGTATGCTACTGGAAAGTTCACTTCACAGTTTTGCTGAATTGTTGACTGAATATGTTGGAGTATTTTATATTCTTCACAATCATTTTTGCAGCTTCTCTTTTTTTAACTTTTCTGCAAAATCAGACCCAAAAAGGATTTGATCAGACAAAGCTCAGGACAAAAAAACTGCCAGAGTTCTATGACGTGTATGTTGAATTATTTAACATTCTCATACGAGTGTTCAGTAACATTTGAATACAAAATACGCTCAGGAAAATATGAGAAGCTGTCAAGATAGCGTAGTTGAGGTAGAAGAATTTTGCTATGGTTGGATTTTTTGAAATTTTTATAAATTATCGAAGGTAATACACTCCGACCTAAGTTCGGGAGCAGTCAGCAGTCACTCAAATTGCAAATATTGTCCAGTTGTTCCCTACCTGGTCTTGCAAGTTGGGTGCTGAGTCATTTGCATCATTTCAATAGCACATCATGTTGAAATGTGCAGCTGAATGAAAAACCGACCATATTGGTGTTTCGAATACTGTGGAATACTATTGTCGACTATTTCTGCTGACTTCGGCTGATCGTAGAGTAGATGAATGAAACTTTATCATTTGTCCCATCACTCTTTGGAAAAATTGATGAGAAATTTCTGCAAATTGTATCTAACAGTACAGGCTCATTCATACTGAATGTTCATTTTCAGGAGACCCAACAAGTGAATCTGAAGAATTGGACAAGGCTTCCCATATTTATGCTTGCGGTACAATGTGGCACGAAACTAAAGAAGAAATGTTGGTATTCCTGAAATCAATTTTCAGGCTGGACGAAGATCAATGTGCGCATAGGATAGTAAGGAATCGTTTACATTTCAAAAGACCTGATTATTACGAAATTGAAAGTGAGTATAATAAATGTTCGGTCATGTTTTTGGAAATGAGGGTATTTCATTGAGTTGAGAGTAGGTTTATATTGTGGAATGATGTATATGGGGGAATGATGATTGCACTTGCACATTCCAAAAAAATTACACTTTGCAGATCAAAAAATATTGCGGTAAAAGAGGAGGGGAGAAACAATATGTGGTCAGTGGTCAGTTCAACTAGAGATAGGTAATAAATCCATATTATATACCCACTCCTCCAAGACACATATCAAACTGCAAAGTCTTACTTTTGCTGTCTAGGCAGGAAAGTCTTTACTCTGCTGTCTAGGCAGAAAAATTCATATTTTGCTGGTTGGAGAAAAAATAATGATATAGGATTGTGTTCCTAGCTCTAATGAGGCAACTATATATGAGGAAACTCAGTTCAGACGGAAGAACAACAAACTGATCACAAAATATTTAGTTCAACGACAGTTTTTATCAAAGCAACAGTAATATTCATTGCATTATCAAAGATGTTTCTTTCACTGAGGTTTTATTGAAAGACAGATACGTTCAGAACTGAGCAGGAGGATCTTACACGTTTAGAGTTGTTCAAAGACTCTTTTAGAATAATTGAGGGTGAATCCTTTTCATTGATAATGCATTCGTCTGTTTTAGTACATATCTTTCATTCCACTAGTCATAATGAATAGAACATCATCTTTTCAGCCCACATCTTTTTTGATGACGCATTCATCAGATACGAAGGTGATCCAGAGCCACATATCAACCAATATGTGGAGAATCTCATAGAGTCTGTTAGTGAAGCAGCTAGCCAGGTACACGAGACAAATGTTCGTGTCAAGCCCCCACTAATTTACCCCACTCCTTATGGGGGTCGGTTAGTTTGGACTCTACCTGGAAAAACGTTGATGATAGCCCACCTCAAAGACAAAGCAAAAATCAGAGCTAAGAAACGATGGTCGCAAGTGATGTACATGTATTATCTTCTTGGATTCAGGTAAGATATTTTACCAGAAACGGGCAGTAAAGTATATCATATATATATATATATATATATATATATATATATATATATATATATATATATATATATATATATATATATATATATCATGATGATTTTTATATATGAGAATTTTTGGGAAAAATTATTGATGGTAGCATATGCACTACTATCTCACCACAAACTTTCAAACTCTCATCTGGATTATTGAGAAAGCGGTTATTTTCGGTCGAACTATTGGATAATGTTTTGGGATGGGAGATGCCATGAGCAACATTGAAATTAGATTTTTATTCGATATTAAAAAAAGTTCAATCTCGAAGTGATTGAGCAAGGCAGGTTTGATAGTTTTTCCTACAGATGAAAAAGCAACTTGACTATCACAAATCATAAAGTCATAAAGAAACGCTACGGCAATAAAGCCTTACCATCTGAGCGCACTGGAGAAGTGTTCAACAAGGGGAAATATATGGTATGTGGGTATGTGAACCGATTTAGACTCGCTCCCATAACTTTTGCGTCTCTTTTGATATCAATGTGATATTCAAATGATTCACGTGGTATCATGAAATCATTTTTTTTTTCTATTCTCTGGAATCCAGAAAGAAGAAACTTGATATCTATATATAGGTCGAATTGGTGTATTAGCAACTGCGATATTATAAAAAAGCAAAATTAAGGGACTATTGACACAATTGAATTGAATCTTCCTAGTTCAACTCCTCTTTTCAGAAGAGACGTCCAACATTGATCTATAATCAATGATTAAGTAGCAATCTCTTCCTTTCCGTTCAACAAAATCAAAGTTGGCTCTTCGAGTTTCCTTATTGTTCCATTCTTTTCTGTCAAAAGTAAATGAATATTATTCATTCAACCCTGTGTGCATCATTTGTTGATAATGTTTCCAGGTAATTTCGACTCTTCTATTTCTCGTATTCTCGAGTTCTTTTTATGCTTAGCTGTTCTTGCTCTTGATGAGCTTGATGTTCATTCAGTATAAACACTGCCCCATACACATGGGATACGATAAACTCAATTTTTCAAATTCTGCTCCGCATTTCCAGGGAAATTTTTCCGTGAATTTCATTTCCAGGGGAAGGAAAACCCAAACGGGACATTTTCGACCTCCTCAAAAACATTCAAACAATGTGGTATCGTGTTTCAGATTGACTTTCTTGAAATAACCGTTTGTAGCATTTTCAATTTTAGGGGAAATCACTCCAACTAGAGCACTCAGTCTACTTATATATTCTTGGATTTAGCGGTTTGTTTTACGATACAAATATACTATCTTGGTAACAAAATATATCAAAAAAAACGTTGTGGATAGAAGGCTATAATCACCGAAATAATATTCTTCGCTATAATGACCTTGTGGAATCATTTCAACCACTGTGAAAACGGTTTTCACAGCGAACCACCAAATATCCACCTTCCTTCACACGCCCTAAGACACAATACCTAATAACATCAAAGGAATATCTGAAATACCATGTTCTAACTGTTCCAGAACATACATCGGTCAGACAAATCGACAAATGTCCAGTAGAGCATATGAACATGAACTAGCAAAATAGATTTCAAAAACACAGACCAGAATCTCCCGCGAAGTCATCGAAATAGAAAAACGTCCTAGTTGTCTGACGATTCAAAAAGACTTCCCAATACCTGAAAACCACTTCTGTCTCGTAATACCTCTCCAATCCCTGACCCGAGTACTTATCGGTCCTACCTCTGACCCTTCTATAAATACACAAATTCCAATAACCTTCAGTCCTCGATCGCTAGTGATCGGATGCCTGTTTCCGTTTTCAAAACTTATATGCAAATTCCTTTTCAAATCCAATATTTCTCATCGACAATATTCGTCATTAACTTTTGTCAAAAACCTCAAAATCTGAGATAACATTTTATCATTCAGGAGGGGCAGACAGCCGCGATCCATATCAAGCGAACTCATAGAGATGCAATCTTTCCCAGGCAGCATGATGAAAGCAGATTCCTATAACTTTCGTTTTCTTTCATTAATCTTTTTTGGTGCAATTCCATTCTGATGTGTGATCTTCATCGGCAGTAAGAACATTTGTTTACATTAATTACTTCTCATTCCTTATTAAAAATTTTTGACTGCTATATCATATTCGATATCTCAGTTTTTTGTCACAACATTATTTTCTTCATCCTGAAATACAATATTACGTTCATCGAATATTCAAAATGCATACAGTTGAATGGTTTTATAAACTAAAACGATGGTATCACAAATCACTTCCACCTAAATTTACTGCCGCCTGTTTTATTCGGAATTGAAGAAGTGATTCAAAATTTCACGAAAACATCTCCTTTGCTGAGACCATTCGAACGATGTATTACACTTTACACTCGCTTCAATACCTACTCAAAATTGCGGGATAGGTGGCCTGCAGGAAGTGAGGTAAATCGTGCTGTACAGGTGATCGCCTATCGACATTTAGCAACCACTTCCCATAACACTTCAACGTTTTCTAACTGGTTGCCATTCCGGAAAAACCTACCGATTTCAAATGATGTATCATGAATGATATGTTGTCTCTTCACTTATTGGGGTGGATTGTTTTCGTTGGAAAGTCCAGCGTCTGACCTAAGGTCTCGCATTTGAAGCAAATTATCGACTTTTTTGTATAATTTAAAAAATGATAGTTGTGAAGACATTTCAACCAATTGAATTTGGTTACACGTAATTCAACTCTTGGAATATTTCTATCGCAAGTGCTGTGATCACCTTCAACCGATTCGAAAAACTCAATATTATCTGTAACTTCTCCAGTTTTCTTTCAACGTTATCACAGATATAATTTGCTTACTTAAAAACGATATCTTTCCTAGGAACGTACACAATAAGGATGGAGTATTCACTTCAGTTTCATTTTCTCTTTACTTTGTCATTTTTCAGACAACAGTAGAAGTTTATGATATCCATCATCCCCGAGGTGTATTCTTATATAAATTCACAAATACTTCCAGAATAATGGACAATGATGAACTCACACCGAAGAGAATCAAAAACCAGTCAAGGAATACCTACATTCTTGCCCTAGATGGAGACATCGATTTCAAACCTCAAGCAGTTCATCTGTTGGTCGACTATATGAAGAAAAATGAAACTCTTGGTGCAGCATGTGGCAGAATTCATCCTATCGGATCTGGAGCGATGGCTTGGTACCAAGTGTTTGAATATGCTGTTGGACATTGGCTTCAGAAGGCCACAGAACACGTTATCGGTTGTGTGCTTTGTAGCCCTGGATGTTTCTCGCTCTTTAGGGCAGGAGCTCTCATGGACGACAACGTGATGGCAAAGTATACGACAGTATCGACTGAGGCCAGGCATTACGTTCAATACGATCAAGGTGAGAACTTTAAACAGATATCCAATACACTTACACCAAACTAACCCAGTTAGCATCCTCATGAAAAAACATGTATACTGAAAGTACAAACTAGGGTTAGTTATATTGATAACAATCGAAGGAATTTTCATACTATTTGCAAAATTCTTCCTGACAAAGAAAAAGTTGAGGCTACCGATCAGACCTGTAGAGGAACTACTAGCTGACATATGAAGAAAATCGTCCCAACTTTTTGATATTATATCAATTAATCAATCAACAGCATAATTCTTCTTGAAACAAGTATCAATAGCTCGCCAACCCCGACCATTGCAATTTATGTTTTATTCTTTGAACTGATTTCGTTTGTCCCAGACTATTGAGTTTTTTCTAATTTATCTTTTGGATTACCCGGGAGCACCTTCGAGAAGTCAAAGATTTACGAAGAGTGACCCTGAACTCATTTCCCAATTAGCCTGTCTATAAAGGATCAGTTTTACGAAGTATGATGATCTCCAGAGTGCTTATGGCGCTAATTGCTTGAATAAATCTAGTGAAACACATGTTAATAGTATAAATCTCACTATAAGGTGACGAGATATTCAGTCAGAATTCCATTCATTTCAGGTATATGCTTATTCGCGCTCTTATTGTTGTGCTCATTTTTTCTGAACGAAAATGTTTTCTTACATGAACGAGAAAATTGCAATGCTACTATTTTATGTTGTGAACGAGAGAATGAAACAAGTTTATCAATCTTATCAAATTCCTATTCCCTGAAATTTCCCAAGTTTGGTTGAGTTTCTATTATTCATGAGCTATACAACTGGGTCTTGAGTGAAATTATATTTCATAGACTAAAACTGAATACCAATTTTTACTCCTCAGGTGAAGATAGGTGGCTCTGTACGTTACTCCTACAAAGAGGCTATCGTGTGGAATACTCGGCTGCATCTGATGCATACACACACTGTCCAGAAGGTTTCAATGAATTTTTCACCCAGAGGAGAAGATGGATGCCTTCAACTACGGCCAATATAATGGATCTCTTGACAGATTACAAATACATAGTCAAGAAAAACGATAACATTTCAACTTTATACATCTTATATCAGGTAAATCCGGATAAATTCAATTATTTTCAGAAAAAAACACCGACTTTGTAGGAAAGTGAACAGTAAGTAGTAGGAGATGAGCAAGATATAAAAACAGGACATAATACAAAATGAATTATCGAATTGAATTTTAAAATTGAAACATAATTACATGATATACAAAACAGAACAATTCAGATTGAATCATCTAAAAATTCATTTATAGAAAAGTAGGGTTTACTATTCAAAAAGTTTTTGATAGACCTCTTGAATTTTCAATTGAAGAATCATTCGAAAAATGTATATCAGAAGAAAACAGAGAAAACATGATCACTTCTCTCAACCAATCTTAGAAAGATCAGACACATAGAAAAAATAAAGGAGTCTTGTATCGAAAATGTCTGATACGAATATTTATACGTATCGATGAATAATTGAAAAATATGATTAACTTTACAACACTTGGAATTGCTACAAACGTTAATTTCTATAAAACACACTCCCACTTTTTCAGGCTTTTTTGATGGTTGGTACAGTGATTGGACCTGGAACTATATTCCTCATGTTAGTAGGAGCTTTCATTGCAGCTTTCAATATATCCCAATATAATAGTTTCATCATTAACGCAGTTCCAGTTTTACTCTTCGTTATCATCTGCAGTTGCTGTAGTTCAGATACGCAGGTTAGTATGAGCTGATATTAGGAACAAACTTGTATATTGTGTATTGTATATTGTTGAGAACTGTCGTGAGTAGTATATGTAAGCCGGTACCAGGACCGAGATCTCAGTCCTGGTACCGGCCTAGCGTATTTCGAGAGATTTTGGGAACATACTACGCCTATGTCGTCCTAGCGGGGTCCCAGAGCGGTCGGGCGACGGGAAACGGTGACCCCCCGACGTCCACCCATGTCCGCTATTCAATCGAGACATCGACAAGCTGAGACCTGCAGAACTGCAGGTGTTCACCGGATGATGTCATCGCAGTCTTGTTTACGTAGCCTTATCTGCCTCCGACGGAACCGGGCTTCTGACAAATTCCAAGAATTGAACCGCATGTGCGAAGTGATGTTTTTCCAAGAATTGAGGAAGATCGAAAATTCTAGAACACGATATAAACAAAATACGTGGGGAATCCCAGACGACTCATACTAGCATTCAAAATAGATGTAGGTAGGCGACGCTAGTCATTTTGCTTCGAGAACTCGTCGAGTAAACATCTCTCAGTCAATAAACTGCTCGCTCTCTCGATCAACAAAGTGTTTTGTGCAAATTGTGTCTTCATACAGAAAAATGTAAGTACCTCTTTTCCTTCATACTCGGGAGTGTTTTCGCGAAACGGCTCATACAGGTTGAGTGCGATCTTCGGCATATACAGGTCGAAACTTTTTCCGTTGGCTCAGTGTGAATTTTTTCGAACGGCATATACAGTGTGTGTCGAAAACTTTTTCCGTTGGCTCAGTGTGAATTTTTTTCGAACGGCATATACAGTGTGTGTCGAAAACTTTTTCCGTTGGCTCAGTGTGTGAGTTTTTCGAACGGCATATACAGTACGTGGCAAAAAATTTTCCTCCAAACTGAAGTGTGAACAAGTTGTTGGCTCATACATGGTGAACCAATATAACGTATCAGCATATACAGGGTGTGTCAATTTTTTTTTCTTCAAACTGAAGTGTGTACAAGTTGTTGGCTCATACAGGGTGAACCAATATAACGTATCAGCATATACAGTGTGTGGCAATTTTTTTCCTTCAAACTGAAGGGTGTACAAGTTGTTGGCTCATACAGGGTGAACCAATATAACGTATCAGCATATACAGGGTACGGCAAAATTTTTCTTTCGAACGTATGTACAGGGTGATGAAGTTTTAAGCGTCTCGGTTCATAGGTTGCCGGCTCATACTGGGGTAAGGGAGGGGGGTTTTCAAAACGAATTGGCATATACAGCGTGAGCCCAAACAATTCTTTGAAACGTATCATCATATACTGTGCGACAAAATTTTTCTTTCGATCGTATGTACAGATTGACGAAGTTTCAAGCATCTCGATTCATAGGTCGCCAGCTCATACAGCGTGAGCCAAGATCGACTCATAAAGAGTGTTCAATTTTGGCCGGGGGTCAAATCAAAATTTTCCTTTGGACAGTTGATATTTTTCAACAACAACCATTATTGATTTTGCAGATATAAACGCAGTTGCCAACTCAACTGGATTCAAAAAGACTGTTCCGCTGAACAGCTTGAGCGGAAACAAGCCGTACCAAATCCAGAGCAACGACTAGTGAAGACACGGATTCTTGCCTAGCAGTCCTGAGACATATAGGGCATTTCACCTTCCAGAATAATCTGAGGAAATAGAACAACTCATCTCCCAGAGTAATTCTCCTAGTCTCCAACGAGGAGCCGCAGGCGATCTACCAACGTCGAGAAATACGTGAGGAAAATACTCTTTTTGCACCATATTTCCATATAAAACCGAATAATGGCAGACATATCCGCCGTCAGTGACGAAATGATTGCTAAATTTGGGGAAATTCGGAAAACTTTGGGGACAAAATTCAGCGCGGCGGAACGCGAACTTTGGCTAAAGCATAGCAAACGATCTGTTCGTATATTGAAAAAAGCTATTCGGGTGTCGGGTTCCTCTTCAATCGGCATTTCGAGAAAACTCCAAACAAATTTAGGCCATGTCAAAGCTTTTCAAAATTTTCTGAAAAATCCAGTCGAGGGGCGGGGGTTGGCAGCGGGGGGAGGGGCGCGAAAATTGACGAGCCGTGTTATCTGGGAGGACTTGATTTCCACCTTTCAGGGGCGCGTACGTACAGGGGTAATCATAAACTTGAAGCACAAAGATGTACTTCAATTTTTCAGCGACGCTTTCAGCCTATTCAAGCGTCGCATATTGAACGCACTGAAGAAGGTTGGAGCGTCGCTGAAAGTGAATGCAGCTTTCTGCGGAGAGTTCTTCAAAATTTCCGCCGATCAACAAGAAAGTGTGGAAATGAAGTACTTCAACACTAAAAACGAAGTGATTGACCAGGGGACGGATTTGAAAGCGTGGTTCAAAGAAAATATCGAGGGAAAAATTTTGACCAAATTGGACGAATTCAGCGGGAGGGAAAGTGGGTGGTCTTTGAGGAAAATCGTGAGTTTGGAGATAAATATCAATAAAGCGGGATTCGGGAATGGGCGTGGTTCATCTTTCATCGAACTTCCGGAACCAATCAAGAAAAAACAAGCATGCATCAACGTCAAAAACGATGACGATGCATGTTTCGCTTGGGCAATCGTTTCGGCTCTATATCCATCTCCGGCAGGGAAAAAGGTTGAACGTACATCATCGTATCCGAATTGGCGTGAAAAGTTGAATACAGAGGGTTTGAAATTTCCCATGACCATCAAACAAATCGATAAATTCGAAAAATTGAACTCAATTTCGGTCAATGTGTTCATTTTGGAATTGATCAAACCATCATCAGACTCTCGACCCTATTTCGATGTTGCTCCCATTCGACAGACGAAAAAGAAATTAGACAGACATGTAAATCTACTTTTGATCGAACAAACATACACACCCAAAATCAATGACTATGACCCACTACCGACAATATACGAGGAAGACGATGACGACACGGACGATGACGTCACAAACATCCGCGGACATTACTGTTGGATCAAAGACTTGTCTCGACTTGTCAGCAAACAACTCAGTAAGCACGACCACAAAAAATTCATTTGTGACCGATGTTTGAACTATTTTTCGACGCAGGAGAAACTCGACAGTCATACGGCTGACTGCGAAACTCAAAATTCATGCAAAATTAGATTTCCAAAATACACCCATGTCGAATTCCGAAATTTCGTTTTCAAGGAGAAAGCTCCTTTTGTGATATATGCGGACTTTGAGAGCATTCTGGAGCCGTTTGATGACAGTTTGACCAAGTCCAAAATGAGCAAAACCGAAAAATACCAAAAACATTCAGCTTTCAGCGCAGGTTTCTATTTCAAATGCACTTACGACGACTCTTTGTCGTTTTACGATAGCCATCGGGGGGCAGACTCGATGGAATGGTTCGCCGATCGAATGAAGGACATTGCCAAAGAGGTTGAGGCCAAAATGCGCCAAATCGTACCGATGGGTGTATATCCGTCGGGCCGAGACTCTGCCAAAATCTGTCACATTTGCGAACACCGCTTCAAGGCAGAGGACTCAAAGGTCGCCGACCACGACCATTTCACCGGATTATTCCGGGGCTGGGCGCATGCGCAATGCAACCTCCAGTACAAGAAGCAGTTCGTAGTGCCCATTGTGTTCCACAACTTGGGTGGCTACGACAGCCATTTCATCATCAGGGAATTGGCTAAACGTGGACGCATAGTCCTGTTGCCGATCAACAAGGAAAAGTACATTTCCTTTACACAATACGACGAGGAGACGACCATCAGATTCCGCTTCATCGACTCTTTCCGATTTTTGAGTATGAGTTTGGATGGGTTGGTGCGCACCATGAAAACTGAAGACTTGCGCGCAACGCGCAAAGAATTCAGTCACGTGAGCGCCGAACAATACGAACTGCTCACGCGCAAAGGGGTATTCCCATACGACTTTGTCGACACGCTGGACAAACTGGAGTGTACACAGTTGCCAGCTCTCGAGGAATTTCACAATAAACTGAACGATTGCGGCATCACCGAAAGCGAGTACGAGCATGCGCAACGGGTATGGCAATCGTTCGGGGTGAAAACCCTTGGCGAATATTCGGATCTGTACATGAAAACCGACATCTTGTTGCTGACCGACATCTTTGAGAATTTCCGCAAGATCGGCCACAGCACCTACGGGCTCGATCCCGCTTGGTACTTCACCATGCCCGGCTATACGTGGTCGTGTATGTTGAAGTACACAAAGTGTAAGCTGGAACTTCTCAGAGACGTCGACATGGTGCTGTTCATAGAGCGAGGCATTCGAGGCGGTATCAGCCAGTGCTGTAACCGCTACTCGAAAGCCAACAACAAGTACATGGCCGAGTTCGATCCCTCGAAACCGTCCAAGTACTTGATGTATTTCGACGTCAACAACCTCTATGGATGGGCCATGATGGAACATTTGCCGGTGGGCCATTTCAAATGGGTCGAAAACTTCGACGATCTGGATATTCGCAACGTTTCGGACTCGTCCGACGTTGGGTATATCCTCGAGGTCGACTTGGAGTACCCCGAGCATCTCCACGACAAACATCGAGATTTTCCGATGTGCGCCGAACACCGAGTACCGCCAAACTCAAAACACCCAAAATTGATGACCACCCTGTACCGAAAGGAAAGATACGTCGTACACTATCGGCTACTGAAACAGGCACTAGCGCACGGACTTGTACTCACAAAAGTACACAAAGTACTTCAGTTCAAGCAGCAGGCTTGGCTCAAGCCCTACATTGAACTGAATACGAGGTTGCGGGCGCAGGCGACCACGAGCTTTGGCAAAAACCACTACAAGCTTGCCAACAACAGTGTTTTCGGCAAAACAATGGAAAACATCCGGAAACACCGAGTGGTGAAATTGGTCAACCGGTGGCACGGCAGGTACGGTGCCAAAAATCTCATTAGCAGTCCGAAATTCCATAGTCGAACCATCTTCGACAACGACCTCATGGCTATCGAACTCCTCAAGTGCGATTTGGAGTTCAACAAACCCCTGTATATCGGCATGTCCATCCTCGATATATCCAAGGTCTGCGTATACGATTTCCATTATGATTTCATGATGAAAAAGTATACGCGAGACCAGTGCAAACTCATGTATACCGATACGGACTCTTTGGTGTACGAACTCACCTGTGATGACGCCTACCGAGATCTCATTGCGTCTCACCTGGATAAATTCGATACGAGCGATTACCCAAGCGATAACCAATTCGAAATTCCGCAAGTCAACAAAAAAGTACCCGGTTTGATGAAAGATGAAGCCAACGGGTGCATCATGACAGATTTCGTGGGGTTGCGGGCAAAAATGTACACTTTCAAAATTCAGGGGCAAAAATGCGTCAAAAAGTCCAAAGGGGTCAAGTACAATGTGGTCGCGAACGATATCACCTTTGAGGATTACCTGAATTGCTTGCAGGAAAATCGCGAAAAACTCGCAACTCAAAGGTGCATTCGTTCGTATGCGCACAACGTTTTTAGTGTTGAACGTCGACGTCATGGAAGATGTAGACGACGATGACTTGGTGTAAAGTAGAGTTTTTTCCCCATCTCAACAACAATTGTACATATCCATATATAGACATAGAATTATATGTTATAGGAAATATATACTTGTATCTGAAATCTACTGACTTTGATTTTGTGTGTGTGTGTGTGTGAGAGAGAGAGAGAGAGAGAGAGAGAGAGAGAGAGAGAGAGAGAGAGAGAGGGAGAGAGGCCCTTCAGGCACACATCAAAAATAGCATGTTTTTTGCAAGCAAAAAAGTGCACGAAAACATGCTATTTTTGAGGCGAAAAAACAGCACAAAAACGGTGCGTTTTTGACGCGTCAAAAGTGACCAAAAAACGTCGTTTTTTGCGTGTTTTTTCGATGCTCATTTTCGATGCGTCGAAGTGACAGAAAAACGTCGTTTTTCACGTGTTTTCACGCATCGAAAATGAGCGTCGAAAAAACACGTGAAAAACGACGTTTTTCTGTCAGGTTAGGTTTCGTTCTTGACGCGTCAAAAACGCAACCTAACCTCCCATCGTGTTGATCAACCTAACCCAACTTCACGTCGTGTGGTGTGGTCTTATCATCGAAGATGAACGGTCAAGGAACCTATCAAACCCAACATAGAGCTGGATTGGTCGTCCCAACATAACCCACGTTCAAGGTGAGTCAGTCTGTTTGTCCGTCGGTGCGCGAAAACGTCGCTTCACGCGTGCGTGAAACGGCGTTTTGCATGTCAGATACAACACTGTCGTTCGATAGCGGTATGAGTTCTAGCAGGAGACTGACTTCGATGGCCTGATGGCGGACACACAACACTGTCGTTCGATAGCGGTATATATCGTACGAGTTCTAGCAGGAGACTGACTTCGCGGCGCAGCAATCGAGAAGTTGGCGCAATCCCCTACCCGCACCGCCATGCATCCATCTCGTTGACCTCTAGGCCGCCTGAAGAATATGACAGCATTGCCTCACCGTACCACCCACATGTGTCATGAACGCCCCCGCCTCCAGCGTGGCATAAGAGCCGTAGAAGGACGTCTGAGAACGTTCCCACCAAGAACGCCGTCGACCATGCCAACCGCCTCAAGCGTGGCATAAGAGCCGTAGAAGGACGTCTAAGAACGTTCCCACCAAGAACGCCGTCGACCATGCCAACCGCCTCAAGCGTGGTATAAGAGCCGTAGAAGGACGTCTGAGAACGTTCCCACCAAGAATGCCGTCGACCATGCCAACCGCCCCAAGCGTGGCATAAGAGCCGTAGAAGGACGTCTGAGAACGTTTCCACCAAGAACGCTGTCGACCATGCCAACCGCCTCAAGCGTGGTATAAGAGCCGTAGAAGGACGTCTGAGAACGTTCCCACCCAGAACGCCGTCGACCACGTCAGTCTTTGAAATCCAAATATTCCCGCCATCTGACGTATCACGTGACCATGACTGCTGCGCGGAATGCTAGAACGTTCAAAATTCCCGCCACGTCTTGCACGCCACGGTCATGCGCACAACGATCCGCTGGGTACTTTGAAGTTTTCGTCTGACGACTAACCTTTGCCGCCTAGAACGTTTGCCGCTCATGCGCACCAACGCTTTGACGTTCAAGCTGAAGTCTTTCGGATTTCCCGCCTAGAGTGTTTGTCGCGACGTTCAGACTGAACTCATTCAAAGTTGGCGCCTACAGCGTTTGCCACTTGTCACATGACGCTTGAGCATGAAGAAGAGGGAATCTTGAAATCGAGTACGAAGTCAGACGTACGAAAACTTCATAGTAGACACCAGATCGTTCTGCGCATGAGCGGCAAATGTGTCATTTTTGTGCCATTTTTGCATGCAAAAACGTTCCATTTTGATGTGTTTTTTCGATGAAAAAATTGCATCAAAACGCACCATTTTTGACGTGTTTTTCGACACTCTTTTTCGATGCGTCGAAGTGACAGAAAAACGTCGTTTTTCACGTGTTTTTTCGACGCTCATTTTCGATGCGTGAAAACACGTGAAAAACGACGTTTTTTTGTCACTTCGACGCACCGAAAATGAGCATCGAAAAAACACGCAAAAAACGACGTATTTTGGTCACTTTGAAAATGACAAATTTTGGGCGAGAAACAGTCGATGAAAACTGCACAATTTTCATCCCATTTTACATGTATTCTTATGGGAAAAACCGGCGATTTTGATCGACTCATTTTCGCACAAAAATCATCGAAAAACGACCAGTTTTTCACGATATTTCGGTGCTCATTTTCGGTGCGTCGAAGTGACAGAAAAACGTCGTTTTTCACGTGTTTTTTCGACGCTCATTTTCGATGCGTGAAAACACGTGAAAAACGACGTTTTTCTGTCACTTCGACGCATCGAAAATGAGCATCGAAAAAACACGCAAAAAACGACGTTTTTTGGTCACTTTTGACGCGTCAAAAACGCACCGTTTTTGTGCTGTTTTTTCGCCTCAAAAATAGCATGTTTTCGTGCACTTTTTTGCTTGCAAAAAACATGCTATTTTTGATGTGTGCCTGAAGGGCCTCTCTCTCTCTCTCTCTCTCTCTCACACACACACACAAAATCAAAGTCAGTAGATTTCAGATACAAGTATATATTTCCTATAACATATAATTCTATGTCTATATATGGATATGTACAATTGTTGTTGAGATGGGGAAAAAAACTCTACTTTACACCAAGTCATCGTCGTCTACATCTTCCATGACGTCGACGTTTTCGAAAGCGTCGGGGTTCACTGAACCGCCGGCGTTTTCGGAAACGTCGTCGACGACGTCCTCCAAAACCGAATAATGGCCCCACGGATATGTATCGAAGCTATTCGGGATCAGTTTCCTCTTGTCATCGTGAGGACTTAGCGCGATTTTCGTCTGTTCAACACTAAAAACGTTGTGCGCATACGAACGAATGCACCTTTGAGTTGCGAGTTTTTCGCGATTTTCCTGCAAGCAATTCAGGTAATTCTCAAAGGTGATATCGTTCGCGACCACATTGTACTTGACCCCTTTGGACTTTTTGACGCATTTTTGCCCCTGAATTTTGAAAGTGTACATTTTTGCCCGCAACCCCACGAAATCTGTCATGATGCACCCGTTGGCTTCATCTTTCATCAAACCGGGTACTTTTTTGTTGACTTGCGGAATTTCGAATTGGTTATCGCTTGGGTAATCGCTCGTATCGAATTTATCCAGGTGAGACGCAATGAGATCTCGGTAGGCGTCATCACAGGTGAGTTCGTACACCAAAGAGTCCGTATCGGTATACATGAGTTTGCACTGGTCTCGCGTATACTTTTTCATCATGAAATCATAATGGAAATCGTATACGCAGACCTTGGATATATCGAGGATTGACATGCCGATATACAGGGGTTTGTTGAACTCCAAATCGCACTTGAGGAGTTCGATAGCCATGAGGTCGTTGTCGAAGATGGTTCGACTATGGAATTTCGGACTGCTAATGAGATTTTTGGCACCGTACCTGCCGTGCCACCGGTTGACCAATTTCACCACTCGGTGTTTCCGGATGTTTTCCATTGTTTTGCCGAAAACACTGTTGTTGGCAAGCTTGTAGTGGTTTTTGCCAAAGCTCGTGGTCGTCTGCGCCCGCAACCTCGTATTCAGTTCAATGTAGGGCTTGAGCCAAGCCTGCTGCTTGAACTGAAGTACTTTGTGTACTTTTGTGAGTACAAGTCCTTGCGCTAGTGCCTGTTTCAGTAGCCGATAGTGTACGACGTATCTTTCCTTTCGGTACAGGGTGGTCATCAATTTTGGGTGTTTTGAGTTTGGCGGTACTCGGTGTTCGGCGCACATCGGAAAATCTCGATGTTTGTCGTGGAGATGCTCGTGGTACTCCAAGTCGACCTCGAGGATATACCCAACGTCGGACGAGTCCGAGACGTTGCGAATATCCAGATCGTCGAAGTTTTCGACCCATTTGAAATGGCCCACCGGCAAATGTTCCATCATGACCCATCCATAGAGGTTGTTGACGTCGAAATACATCAAGTACTTGGACGGTTTCGAGGGATCGAACTCGGCCATGTACTTGTTGTTGGCTTTCGAGTAGCGGTTACAGCACTGGCTGATACCGCCTCGAATGCCTCGCTCTATGAACAGCACCATGTCGACGTCTCTGAGAAGTTCCAGCTTACACTTTGTGTACTTCAACATACACGACCACGTATAGCCGGGCATGGTGAAGTACCAAGCGGGATCGAGCCCGTAGGTGCTGTGGCCGATCTTGCGGAAATTCTCAAAGATGTCGGTCAGCAACAAGATGTCGGTTTTCATGTACAGATCCGAATATTCGCCAAGGGTTTTCACCCCGAACGATTGCCATACCCGTTGCGCATGCTCGTACTCGCTTTCGGTGATGTCACAATCGTTCAGTTTATTGCGAAATTCCTCGAGAGCTGGCAACTGTGTACACTCCAGTTTGTCCAGCGTGTCGACAAAGTCGTATGGGAATACCCCTTTGCGCGTGAGCAGTTCGTATTGTTCGGCGCTCACGTGACTGAATTCTTTGCGCGTTGCGCGCAAGTCTTCAGTTTTCATGGTGCGCACCAACCCATCCAAACTCATACTCAAAAATCGGAAAGAGTCGATGAAGCGGAATCTGATGGTCGTCTCCTCGTCGTATTGTGTAAAGGAAATGTACTTTTCCTTGTTGATCGGCAACAGGACTATGCGTCCACGTTTAGCCAATTCCCTGATGATGAAATGGCTGTCGTAGCCGCCCAAGTTGTGGAACACAATGGGCACTACGAACTGCTTCTTGTACTGGAGGTTGCATTGCGCATGCGCCCAGCCCCGGAATAATCCGGTGAAATGGTCGTGGTCGGCGACCTTTGAGTCCTCTGCCTTGAAGCGGTGTTCGCAAATGTGACAGATTTTGGCAGAGTCTCGGCCCGACGGATATACACCCATCGGTACGATTTGGCGCATTTTGGCCTCAACCTCTTTGGCAATGTCCTTCATTCGATCGGCGAACCATTCCATCGAGTCTGCCCCCCGATGGCTATCGTAAAACGACAAAGAGTCGTCGTAAGTGCATTTGAAATAGAAACCTGCGCTGAAAGCTGAATGTTTTTGGTATTTTTCGGTTTTGCTCATTTTGGACTTGGTCAAACTGTCATCAAACGACTCCAAAATGCTCTCAAAGTCCGCATATATCACAAAAGGAGCTTTCTCCTTGAAAACGAAATTTCGGAATTCGACATGGGTGTATTTTGGAAATCTAATTTTGCATGAATTTTGAGTTTCGCAGTCAGCCGTATGACTGTCGAGTTTCTCCTGCGTCGAAAAATAGTTCAAACATCGGTCACAAATGAATTTTTTGTGGTCGTGCTTACTGAGTTGTTTGCTGACAAGTCGAGACAAGTCTTTGATCCAACAGTAATGTCCGCGGATGTTTGTGACGTCATCGTCCGTGTCGTCATCGTCTTCCTCGTATATTGTCGGTAGTGGGTCATAGTCATTGATTTTGGGTGTGTATGTTTGTTCGATCAAAAGTAGATTTACATGTCTGTCTAATTTCTTTTTCGTCTGTCGAATGGGAGCAACATCGAAATAGGGTCGAGAGTCTGATGATGGTTTGATCAATTCCAAAATGAACACATTGACCGAAATTGAGTTCAATTTTTCGAATTTATCGATTTGTTTGATGGTCATGGGAAATTTCAAACCCTCTGTATTCAACTTTTCACGCCAATTCGGATACGATGATGTACGTTCAACCTTTTTCCCTGCCGGAGATGGATATAGAGCCGAAACGATTGCCCAAGCGAAACATGCATCGTCATCGTTTTTGACGTTGATGCATGCTTGTTTTTTCTTGATTGGTTCCGGAAGTACGATGAAAGATGAACCACGCCCATTCCCGAATCCCGCTTTATTGATATTTATCTCCAAACTCACGATTTTCCTCGAAGACCACCCACTTTCCCTCCCGCTGAATTCGTCCAATTTGGTCAAAATTTTTCCCTCGATATTTTCTTTGAACCACGCTTTCAAATCCGTCCCCTGGTCAATCACTTCGTTTTTAGTGTTGAAGTACTTCATTTCCACACTTTCTTGTTGATCGGCGGAAATTTTGAAGAACTCTCCGCAGAAAGCTGCATTCACTTTCAGCGACGCTCCCACCTTCTTCAGTGCGTTCAATATGCGACGCTTGAATAGGCTGAAAGCGTCGCTGAAAAATTGAAGTACATCTTTGTGCTTCAAGTTTATGATTACCCCTGTACGTACGCGCCCCTGAAAGGTGGAAATCAAGTCCTCCCAGATAACACGGCTCGTCAATTTTCGCGCCCCTCCCCCCGCTGCCAACCCCCGCCCCTCGACTGGATTTTTCAGAAAATTTTGAAAAGCTTTGACATGGCCTAAATTTGTTTGGAGTTTTCTCGAAATGCCGATTGAAGAGGAACCCGACACCCGAATAGCTTTTTTCAATATACGAACAGATCGTTTGCTATGCTTTAGCCAAAGTTCGCGTTCCGCCGCGCTGAATTTTGTCCCCAAAGTTTTCCGAATTTCCCCAAATTTAGCAATCATTTTGTCACTGACGGCGGATATGTCTGCCATTATTCGGTTTTATATGGAAATATGGCGTAAAAAGAGTATTTTCCTCACGTATTTCTCGACGTTGGTAGATCGTCTGCGGCTCCTCGTTGGAGACTGGGAGAATTACTCTGGGAGATGAGTTGTTCTATTTCCTCAGATTATTCTGGAAGGTGAAATGCCCTATATGTCTCAGGACTGCTAGGCAAGAATCCGTGTCTTCACTAGTCGTTGCTCTGGATTTGGTACGGCTTGTTTCCGCTCAAGCTGTTCAGCGGAACAGTCTTTTTGAATCCAGTTGAGTTGGCAACTGCGTTTATATCTGCAAAATCAATAATGGTTGTTGTTGAAAAATATCAACTGTCCAAAGGAAAATTTTGATTTGACCCCCGGCCAAAATTGAACACTCTTTATGAGTCGATCTTGGCTCACGCTGTATGAGCTGGCGACCTATGAATCGAGATGCTTGAAACTTCGTCAATCTGTACATACGATCGAAGAAAAATTTTGTCGCACAGTATATGATGATACGTTTCAAAGAATTGTTTGGGCTCACGCTGTATATGCCAATTCGTTTTGAAAACCCCCCTCCCTTACCCCAGTATGAGCCGGCAACCTATGAACCGAGACGCTTAAAACTTCATCACCCTGTACATACGTTCGAAAGAAAAATTTTGCCGTACCCTGTATATGCTGATACGTTATATTGGTTCACCCTGTATGAGCCAACAACTTGTACACCCTTCAGTTTGAAGGAAAAAAATTGCCACACACTGTATATGCTGATACGTTATATTGGTTCACCCTGTATGAGCCAACAACTTGTACACACTTCAGTTTGAAGGAAAAATTTTTGCCACATACTATATATGCTGATACGTTATATTGGTTCACCCTGTATGAGCCAACAACTTGTACACACTTCAGTTTGAAGGAAAAAAAATTGACACACCCTGTATATGCTGATACGTTATATTGGTTCACCCTGTATGAGCCAACAACTTGTTCACACTTCAGTTTGGAGGAAAAAATTTTGCCACGTACTGTATATGCCGTTCGAAAAACTCACACACTGAGCCAACGGAAAAAGTTTTCGACACACACTGTATATGCCGTTCGAAAAAAATTCACACTGAGCCAACGGAAAAAGTTTTCGACACACACTGTATATGCCGTTCGAAAAAATTCACACTGAGCCAACGGAAAAAGTTTCGACCTGTATATGCCGAAGATCGCACTCAACCTGTATGAGCCGTTTCGCGAAAACACTCCCGAGTATGAAGGAAAAGAGGTACTTACATTTTTCTGTATGAAGACACAATTTGCACAAAACACTTTGTTGATCGAGAGAGCGAGCAGTTTATTGACTGAGAGATGTTTACTCGACGAGTTCTCGAAGCAAAATGACTAGCGTCGCCTACCTACATCTATTTTGAATGCTAGTATGAGTCGTCTGGGATTCCCCACGTATTTTGTTTATATCGTGTTCTAGAATTTTCGATCTTCCTCAATTCTTGGAAAAACATCACTTCGCCCGGTTCCGTCGGAGGCAGATAAGGCTACGTAAACAAGTCTGCGATGACATCATCCGGTGAACACCTGCAGTTCTGCAGGTCTCAGCTTGTCGATGTCTCGATTGAATAGCGGACGTGGGCGGACGTCGGGGGGTCACCGTTTCCCGTCGCCCGACCGCTCTGGGACCCCGCTAGGACGACATAGGCGTAGTATGTTCCCAAAATCTCTCGAAATACGCTAGGCCGGTACCAGGACCGAGATCTCGGTCCTGGTACCGGCTTACATATACTACTGTTGTGCTCACAAGTTGTTTGTACCAAATTCTTCGAACCTTGTCCGATTGACGTGGTGAGTAGAATAAAGCATTGCTCAAAGAATAAAAGCCGATATGTGCTTCAACTTGAAGATGGATGCTTTCCCCCCTTCTCGTAGGTAGAAATGTTTGCACCTCGAACACTCTCAAGCGTTTAACTGTAGACCTCCATTGAAATGATGCATCATTTCAGTATATTTTTCAGTACTCCAACTGTATGTATCTCCAGAGTTTCAATTACCAAGCTGATATCATTACTGAGAACTAGTAGAAAAATATCTGTCAGTTGTATTGCGGTCAACGAAACCACTTACATCTCGCCCACGAAATGAATTCCGAAAAGAACATCTTTTTTATATAAGCGAACGTGAAAACATCCATCTCAACATCATACCCGAACAGGTAGGATTTATTCGAGAGGGACGAGAGCCTGATTGTTCAATGTAATCCAATCAAATTAACTGTTTAAGAGCCCAAAATGACGATTTTCACATACCCGAAACAATTAGCGGTTGAATGCCGGAAATCATTTTTTTTTTGTTTTTTGCTTATATAATGAAAACTATTGGTCGGATCGAAAAAAAGTTGGGTTGAAAGTTGTAGATAGTTGAAAAATCTATCGATTAGCGAAGGCTCGATGTCGATATTCTAATTGGTTGCTTAAGTATTGCGCTCGGAATTTAAAAGAAGGCGTTTTTTCCATTACTCTATTAAAATATGTTGAAATGCATTTGGGGGTTGCAACTGTGAATTTGGGAAGCTTTCAACTAGTAGAAACCACAGTTTCAATTTGATTGAAAAACAATTGATAGGTTAGCAACAATCTAATTTGTTACTAAAAAAAGTGTCCCACTAGATTGTTATTTCTTGCCCTACGGATAATCGTAGAGCAATGAACGAAACGGTTTTGGATAGTCAAAGAGTTGAACTACAAACTATCATTTTCGGAAAATCGATTTTTGCAATGTGATACCTTCAAAAATGGCGTCAAAAAAACAACCTGACTTTTGTTCCAAGATAATTACGAGCCAAGATAACACCCTTTTTTATTTAACCTACCTGCAAACCATTCACAAATGTAACATAGATTTTTTATTAGAATCAATATACTTTTATACTTATTCGATCCTTCTACGAAACAATCCTATTACAAGTCAACATTCACTTCCTATGTCACGAAAAATTGAATTATTTGTTATTTGAGGGATTTCCGAAAACAATCCGTCAAGCCATAGTGATATTCGATCATATCTCGATGCACCAGTAGAAATTTAAAAAAAAATTGAAATCCGTCCAGTAGTTCCCGAGATTACGACAGCGAGGTCATTTTGGGCTCTGATCAGTTTATTTCACGCGATGGAAACGACGGCCGCCTAGCACTGGATCGCTCTCTCCGGCTTCTCCCTCCACACGGCACGTCGAACGGTCCCAGAAGAACCTCCACTGCTCCCATCATTAAATATGATAAATAAATGTGGAAAACAAATCCTGCTGGTTTCAATGGATAATATGACTCTTCCTCTGTGCAGTCGTCAAGGTCTCGTTGCTTCGTATGAATAAACAAAGGGAGGGGGAATTGAATGAATAAAAAGTGTCATCTCGGCTCCTAATTATTGTGAAACAAAAGTCAGGTTGGCAAAACTCGTAGAAAAATCGCAGCTTTCCAATGCATTTTATCGCATTTTGATACGACCATTTTTTCCTCGTTGTTTCTTAGTTTGAATAACGTTGTTTTTTTGACGCCATTTTTGAAGGTATCACATTGCAAAAATCGATTTTCGAAATATGAAAGTTTGTAGTTCAACTCTTCGACTATCCAAAACCGTTTCGTTCATTGCTCTACGATTATCCGTAGGGCAAGATATAACAATCTAGTGGGACACTTTTTTTAGTAACAAATTAGATTGTTGCCAACCTATCAATTGATTTACAACCAAATTGAAACTGTGGTTTCTACTAGTTGGAAGCTTCCCAAATTCAAAGTTGCAACCCCCAAATGTATTTCAACATTTTTCAATAAAATATTAGAAAAATCCCTTTTTTTTTTAATTCTGAGCGCAATAGTTAAGCAACAAATTAGAATATCGACATCGGGCCAACGCTAATCGATAGATTCTTCAATTATCTGCAATTTTCAACTTTACTTTTTTTCAATCCGACCAATAGTTTTCATTATATAAGCAAAAAACAAAAAAAGGATTATTTCCGGCATTCAACCGCTAATTGTTGCTAAACGCACGGACAGAATCTGGTGCAAACTTTAGGGGATAATAAGGATACCTGTGTCTGCCGGAATCCACAGCTACTTTTCGGGTAGGCGACAATTTTACGAAAAAAGTTTATTTGATTGGACTAATGCTGTTTGGTCGATGGATCCGTAAGAGGGGGTTTTATCGACCATGTAGTAATCTCTAATTTTATATATCACCAACTGAACGCGAAACAGGCAGTCGAAGTCAATAATGTAGTTCGGTTGATCGAGTTGTAAGAGGTTCGATTGCTAAGCACAAGATATTAGTTCTCGATAGAAGTCGGACTCCAAAATAATTGTTCACGCGGAGTAATTGCTGAATGAATTATAGTAGAAAGATGTAGAGGTATACAGGAAGCTCCATTAGAAGGAAGTGATGAAAATTATCATTATTCTTTTTTGATAGAGCAATCCCAAAAAACGTAATCGTGGCAAATTTTCAAGATATTGTTCTTTTTTTTCATTATTAACACTTTATTATTTCAAGAAACCTTACAGTTCATAACAGGGATTCAACAAACATATCTTAATTAAAAACTGAACTTAAAAAAAATAAGTTGAGTTATAATAAATACAAATTTAACTAGTATCATCAACAAATGATTGAATCAGGAATATCACCTCTTTATTTTTCAAATCAAATTCTTTTATTTTCTTCGAGTTTTTTTGGAATTGAATTGTAGATATTAATTCCATTATGAAGAATTATTTATTATTATTATTTCTCAGAATGCCACCTAAACTAACTACCACATCAGAGCATCTTGTATGTCAAGTTTGAGAGACTGCCAGATATTTCCATAAACATCATCGAATAATTGAATTTTTCCTATATTTTTCATTTCCTTTTTTTCAGTTGTTTTTTGCCGCCATGTTAAGTGTTGTTTACGCCTTAGTCATGATGACTGTTCTGGTTGCAGTTATAATTCAAGTGGAATACGATGGATTTTTAGCTCCTTCATCTCTGTTTCTTTTCATCACAGCCATGACATTTGTCGTAGCGGCCATTCTGCATCCGCAAGAGTTTTACTGCTTGAAATATGGAGTTATATATTACGTTACTGTGCCTAGTATGTACATGTTGTTGGTGATTTTCTCAGTATTCAATATGAATAACGTTTCTTGGGGTACCCGAGATGTGACGATCATCAGAAAGCCCAAGAATGTAAGTATCAGTGTATCACAGATAATGAAATTGATTCGAAAGAATTTGCGCAGTACTATATTATAGTATTTTTCACAGTAAATGGTATTGGCTTATTAACTGCAATAAACTACTCGATTTAATCCCATTGTGTAGAAAATCATCTGGTAAAAGATGCAAATGTGCTACAGGGTCGAACTTAAGAAATTTGAATTTTGCATAATGTAGGAGATATACAAGTAATCTTTTAAATGTTACAATTCTATTCAATATTTAGTTCAGTGTCGCTATCGCTATCCTCATCTGAATTAATTATAATTGGCGCAATTGATTTTACAGAAAGGTACGAGTTTTCAACATTTATAACATGACTAACAGAACTTTTCCAACTCTCGGTAGGAATGTCATTCATACAGTTCCTAATTAATTCTACCACATTACCACTTAAAGTCGGAGAAGTATTTTTTCCGCGCACGCTCGATTTAAGTTGGTGCCACATAAGCTCTATGGGATTGAACACGCAGTAGTAGGGAGGTAGTCGTAACACTGTATGTCCCAATTCTTCTGCAATTGTATCACAAACATACGTTTTTTTTTTCAAGAAAATGACTGCAGCACTTGTGAAAGTTCTTTTTTTGTATAATTTTCCTCAAAATATATGTCATTTGCAGCCATGAAGTTTTGAATCTCCAATTTCGTATTCTTTGAGCCAGGAATTTTTTGCAATTGTCGACTATGATAGCTTGCGTTGTCCATTACTATAACGCTGTTTGGCGGAATGTTGGGTAACAGACAATTTTTAAACCAATCTTCAAAAAGCTCTACTGTCGTATCTTCGTGATAATCAACACAAGAGTCCTTAATATTTTTGGCAGAAAGCCACATAGCGTTTGGGATCCAACCATTTTCTGATCCTGCGTGTAATATTGTGATTCTCTTCCCTTTATTTGATGGTGCTTTTGTTTTACACTTATCAGAGGAATCAGACCATCCTTTGGAAGGGGTGTCATGCGTGTCAAACCACGTCTCGTCGAGGTAGAGTATTGGCCGATTTTCAGACCGGTATTTTCTCATTGACGTTATATATTCAGAACGCCAGTTTATTAAACGTGTGGATTCCATTATTACTTGTCTCTTGTCAATTTTGCGATATTTAAAGCCCATCGCAGACAGAGCTCGCCAAAGAGTAGTGAGGCCACAGTTGATGTGAGTTTCGTCATTGATGAGCCGCTGTTTCAGACTTTTGATTGTAGGGACACGCTGCTCATCGTACATAGTGTAGATTTTTCGCCTTATCAAATCTTTTTCCCAGTCGTCTAGGCTTTTTGTGACACCGGAATCTTTACGCTTTTTTCTTGATTCCATGGAATTTTCAACAATTCGTCTAACTGAAGTAAGAGGCACCTTCGTCAAATTACTGGTTACTTTTGCTGCAGCACCCGCGTTATATCCTTGCTGAAGTAAGGAACTATTCACAATTTTTATAATGATTTTCGCGTCACAAGATAAGTGATTCTTCTTTAACGAACCACTGGAAGAAGCACTATTACTTTTTATCCACGGACGCCATATACTGCCTATTCTGTACGTTGGGGTATAAAATCTTTGCTATTAATATCTGTAATAACAAATAAATGTTATAAAATTATTGCACGCCGTAACACAAGTGAACACTTCCAATGAAATACAAAGACTAAAATGAACAGAAAGTGTAAGCTGTAATCCTCTACAATCCCTCTCTGAGAAACAAAATTACCTGAATCCGGTCCTTTTACATTTATGATGTGCATCTCGGATTTTACAACTTAAGGGTCTAATTGGTTTTATTATAATCCTTCAGTCAATACCATTTATTGTGAAAACTACAATACATACCGAGGCGGAAAGTCCTGTACTTGAGAAACTAGCTAATCAAACGTGCTAGTGTCATAAATATTTGAGAGGTCTGGAGTTTATGGAGGAGAAACTGGATGCCTATAGCTTTTCTGTCCGTGTACTAGGACATTGTCTAACAATTGTGATACCGCGTACCTAAGCGCGGATCTAAGCACCTCATAAATTCCAATGAGCAGAATGACGTTTCGAATAAAAGAGAAGAGGTCGGTAAAGTGTTTTCATGAACTTGTTTATTCTTCAGAGGAAACAATTTCCAATCTGAAAGTAGATAAGAAATAAGCACATTTTATGATGATTGTGAAAAAGTGCATGATGAATGACAACAGAAAAGGCGCCAATTCTATAAGTTTATGTGACAGAATTCGTAATCAATGGAATGGTGTGGATTCAAAACCCCTCGAAATCTATTTCATAAGTGGTCGGGAGGATGATGAGTAATTTTGGGCTAATGATGCGAATGCCATCAACTAGTATCATAAAGGAGTTTTATGATACGCTATTCTATCATCAACTAGAACATGTTCCAACAATTCATTCCAAAATCTCTCAACTTTTTCAATTGATTCTACTAGTATCTTTCGGAAAATCAAATATGGCTCAAATGTATCTCACCAGTTCAGTACAGTGTTAAATAAAGCACTAATTCGTAAAATACATTTTGATGTATCAAGTGTGTGCGAAGACATTCCTTAAAAACCGTAAAATCTAGTCTCGATCCGAAAACTTCAAGTACGTCGAAACAATGAGGGCAACATAAAAAAATAGTCAGTGATAGACCGAGCGACAACGAGGAATTTTTCGAACCACTTTTTTCACACCCTTTCTTCGAAACAGGCAATTTGTAAAGCTGAAACAAATCGCAATCTGCAGAAAATTGCCTGCTGTAGAGAATAAAATATTGAATACCCAGAATTTGCGTTTGTTCGAATACACGCGTTACCCCAAACGGTATATTTCGTCAATATCGCAATAAAACTATTTCAAATTGTGATGGGCATACAAAAAGTTTGTTTTCGGTACACTTTTTGCAACTTTTCTGTCCACGTCGTAATAATGCCACCTCATATCGTTTGGAACAATGTTTTTATCAATGCGTGCTTAATCGATGACAGATACAAGCAGACAACCTGCAAAAAGTCGTCCAACAGAAATATTTTTAAAATTTGGGCGAATTTTTTTCTACAGGTTGCGATTCGATTCAGCGCTGAATAACTCCTTTTCAATGAGCAATCCGTGAAAAATGTGTTCAAAAAATATGTTACTATCACACGGCCTATAATGAGACCAGAATTCTGCCAATGCCAATTTTATACATCTCACGGATATATCTGATATAAACTATAATCGTCCTTTTCAACATAAAATTGTGTGAGATTTGTGCAAGCTTACTGAAGGTAAGCTGTCTCACCATTTCATTTTTATTTCATTTTTTTAAGGAAAGCGTTGATAAGAAGAAGGAAAATGAAAAGGAGAAGAAAGAAGAAGTGGCAAAAAAGAAAGTAGATCAAGTTTATTCATTTTTCGGAAACAATAACGACAATGCGGGGGCCATCGAATTCTCTCTTGGAGGAATGTTCAAACTTTTGTGCTGCACTTTCCAGAAAAATGCCAAAGAAGAGGAGATGCTCAGAAATATCCAAGCGTCACTAGAAATACTCAGGGCAAAACTAGATGCAATAGAACACAAACGTTTCACTCCAGGAGTATCCGATCTTAGAAAATCTGCACAAAATGTTCAACTCGAAGGGCCGGATGCCTCAAGGTAAATATGCAAATATTTTCTCAAAGTGGGTTATTCCTTTCACAAGTCTGCGTCCTCCTACGGTAACTCTCAGAATTCACATCAGGTTGAGCCGATGGATTCAACCAAGATAAAACCCTGATGAAATCTCTTGAAAACTGACATACGTTAAATTGAATTTTGAAGAACACTAGATTTCTGCACCGGATGGCATCAAGCGTATATCAAACCATTGTTTATAGACATATAGCATTGTTTATAGAGATATAGTTAGACAACCATATTGAAAAATGAAACTAGAGATACCATAGATACCATAGAGATCGTCGGCACTATCTCTAGTAGACAATCTGGTGATATTCCCTCTAGACAGACTCAAGGGATTCGAAATTCAAACATGAATTTCGTCTTACTTGAGACCTGAATCACTTCAAATCATTGCCAGCACTTTGCTGCATGGCAACGTTTTACCACTTGAAGGGTTCTGTCGTTCGTTTGGCAGATATACTCGAGCAACAACTTCAATCCACTCGAACAGAACTTTGCTGCCAGGCAATGGTTTGCCAATGCTCGTTTCCATACTCAGTCACGATGCATGTTATACTTGCACTATAAGAAAAAACATTTTGAAATTGATAGAGGATGAAAACTAAATACCGAAATATGGAATAATATCGCGTTTGCCACATCGGGAGATTCATAATAACCCACCACAATCTGAAATAAAGAATCAATATTGTGCTATTCAAGTGTAGAAAAGCACACTTACCAGTCTAGCACTAAAAGTGAGTGCGCTCATAAAAATATTCTCTCTGAATGACTTGCAGTATTATAGCTCAAAATTGTTGTGCATACGTTGTGCTCTACAGGCCTACTAAAAGAGGAACTAATCATAAATGGTTTCGAAATTATTTGCCCAACCGAGCACAGTATGTTTATATTAACAATAATATCATCATAAAAGTTCCATTGAAAAATATCCGCTTTCCTTATTTTGAATCGATAACTTCATTTGAAACTCAGTTTATTCGCTGATTCATTGTTACTACGAATGCAAGTGCTACTGCAATTAGTGGAATTCTGAGTCGAGTCAGATGAAACTCAGTATTCAAATACTAAACGAAAATGTTTGTCTGTTTTTTGCAATAATATCGTTGTTATTTGACTGGAAAATACTTCCTGATCATCATCAATCACCGCCCACTTGTTTATCTGTTATCTATCAAAGATCCTAGTTCCAGACTAGCCAAATAGAGTATGAAGTAAAAGACAAAATCTATAGCGCATAAGATACGAAAGAGGAATATTGAAGATGTATTATAACAACCCTTTTCATTGTCATGGTGAACAACCAAGGACCTCACTTGCAATTCAAGATTTTTATTGGCCAAACAAGGAAAGAGATATAAAGCTATATTGCAACAGCTGTCAATCCTGCAATCTACATAAATTACATAGCCAAAAACCAACTGAGTTACAACGAACGCCAATTCCAACATCAGTATTCGAATTGATTGCCAAAGATATAGTTGGACCAGTCGAAAATATGAGAATTGAAAATGAGTTATAGATCACCTCAATAGGTATTCAGAAGCGATACCTTTGCCCATTATAAGCGACGAAACCAAAGCCTTCGTGGAATATCATTTTGAGATATGGATGTTCAAGACATTTACCGAGCGATAGAGAGCTTCGATTTCTATCGAAATAATTTTTAGAAATGTGTATTCTTAAATCAAGAAACTTACAACAACAGGTTTTCATTCAGCAACAAACGGCGTGTTCGAACGATTCTACGCCTATCTCACAACCACTTAATATCACACTTTTGTCACCGAACACAATTGATATTGGGAGGAACAGTTGAAATTTGCTCTTATCGAAATTGAAAACCAAAACGACACATCAACGACTGAATCAGCATTTCATATATTATTTGGGACAGATATGTTATCACCTCATCAGTTATCAAAAAAAAAACATCCAGAATTCGTTATAATCCAGCTATGAATTACCTAGTAGGAATAATTCGGAGAATGCAAATAGCTCATGAGAAAGCCCGAGAAACACTTGAACAATTAGCTGCATTGACCCAGAAAATATACAACAATAAAATGAAATTTCCCACCAGGAACAAAAGTTAATTTGAATCTCCTCCCATAAAAAAAATGAAATGAGCAAGGAAATAAATAGCTTGTTCGACAGGACCAAGGCGAATTTCACAAAAAATATCACCAGTAAACTTCTATTAAAACGATAGGAAGGACAAAAACACAAATTGTGCAGATAGATTGAAACAGTTCAAGGGTGTAGTGACCACAGAGGCATCAGACATCGAACATATCAACCTGACCGAACATAAAACAACATTCGAGGAAATAGAATTAATCAATTGCAATTATTTACAAACTCAATAAACTTGTAAGTGTTTTCAATAAATATTAGGTAGTGATGCTGTGAATTTATCACAATTCGAGAATTTTAAAGTCAGCGTACTACAAAATTAGTCGTGTCAGATGTGGACTAAAGATTTCCAAGAAAATAATAATATGAACGTTATGAAGTAGATATGAATAATGTACATTCAATTCTATTGGTACCCGAGTAATTTGTAAGAATATTCAGATTTGATTTGAAATATTCCAGAAAGATTATGATTATGATAATATGAAGAAATGTGTTGAACAACTGTTTTTGTGTTCTGGTTCGACATATTTATGTGAGTCAGGATTTTCCTACTTGAAACAAACAAAAAATAAACACCGTTCTCGCTTCACAGACGCTCATACATTATATTCCTTAAGGTTGTGAATTTCCAACTGCAAACTTGATTTTGCTAATATAGCAGAAGATACTCAAACGCCATGCTCACAATAAAATAAGTAGTGAATAATTTTCAGTTATCTCAATGAAATAAAAGATACTACATCATTGTTTACTGAACTATGCTGTTTCATTTAAGATTTCAAGAAGTAAAAAGTAGTAGAATACCTGGGTTTGAAACTATTCTGTGGACAATTTCCTACTCGTTGGGGGATTTTTTGTTTCGGATATTTGCAATACTTCCCGATATATTTGCAAAACTGAACCCGTTTTTTCATTTTCTACCAATTCTCTCATAACTTTTGCAACTTCTGCGAGATGATTTTAGAGTTTCAAAGTAATATCTAGATGCCACAGTACGGCACCTCAATCATCATAATTTTTGTTGAAGGTGAAAATTTATTCCCGATTTCGAGAAATGGGTGACCGATCTCTTTTTGGTGAGATTACGATATCAAAGAAGTATGATTCATGAATGAGAAATTATATGACCGAAAAAAGTAAATGAAAATTCACAATTGTTATGATCATATGGCAAAAGAATAAGTACATTCATTCGAATTATTTATTTAATCTGTAAATGAGCAACAGTTCGAATTTTTAGAATTTCACGTTGACTCTTTTCCAGGGTTGGAAGTAAACCATCCGACGAGAAAAATGAAGATAAAGATTCCGTAATAACCACATCTGATGATGTCCCACAGAATATTTGGTTTTACGAGGGTGAGCTCGAGAAGAGCTCTGTAGAGTATTTGGACCGGAAGGAGGAAACCTTTTGGGAGAAATTTATAAAACGATACTTGGAACCTATAGACGATTCGGATAAAAAAGTGAGAATACTCCATAAATCCTTTCGAATAACTGATAGAATTGAAAAACATTTCGCTACACGTGTTTCACTATACAAAAGCATCTTCAGGGTTGTTATAGTACCATAACACGCCTATGAAAAAGCTATTGTATAGTGATCGTGTAACAGTTCTGTCTACTCTCAAAACTAAAAATCACAATGAATTGTTTTCGAATAACGGCATTCCAATTACTTTTGAATGGGAATACTTGAATTGATTTTCATTACAGGAAGAAGTTGCCAAAAATCTTAAAGATCTGAGGGACAAAATGGTGGTGACCTTTTTCATGCTCAACTCCATTTTTGTGCTTGTTATATTCCTTCTAAACATGCAACAAGATGTTATTCACTTCGATTGGCCTATCAACGCAAAAGTCAACTTCACATATGTGACGGACCAAAATGAGGTATTTACTATAATTTAGTTTCATTTGTTTAGCTTCACACTGCCACAATCCGTTCATCACTAAGAGGAAAATTCAAAAATATTCAAAAGTAATACCACGAGTCCTTCAAATTTAATCGATAAATTTTCATTTTCCACAAAAACTTTTTTATTTGGCAAAAGTATGAAAACAAACCGATTGATAAAATCGTCCGTAGGACGAGTGATTTTATCTAATTCGGTTTGTTTGAATGCTTTTGCCTCAGAATAGATAATTGGCAATTCTTTATTTATTTTTTTATTGCCATAGTTTTTTTTCATTTTCTACAATGAAACAGTCTAATTTTATTGCCTTTTTTTCCTTTAATGTATAATATTCTTAGAGTTAATATTTTTCCCTTCTATGAACTTTGTAGTTTCTTGGGAAATAAAAGTTATCATATATATAATGACTTGAAATTATAATAAAGTTAAAATGTTCCTGGTTGTTCTTTTGAATGTTGCTTCTTGGTATTGATTTGAAACGACTTCGGACGATGATTGCTTTCGTATTCTAGCATTTATATAATATACTTAAGCACTCCTTTACTAGTCACAGTTTAAGATATCCCCATGTAGAGAATCGTTAGACCAATATAAAAAATTTCTCATTGTTTCAGATCATAATTCACAAAACATATCTCCAGCTACAACCTATAGGTTTTGTTTTCCTGTTGACTTTCGCTCTGGTGATGATAATCCAGTTTTTGGCCATGTTTGTTCATCGTTTCGGAACCTTCTCGCAAATAATGGCAAACACCAATTTAAGTCTCAATCCATTTTCTTCTGATAACCTACAGAATCTAACAATTGAGAAGATTCTAGAACAGGATTCGATAAGAATAATCAAGAAGTTATTTAAACTACAAGGAATAAATGACGATAAAGATGATCAAAAGGACTGCCCTGTGGGAAAAAGAAATACAGCATACATTGCAGCTCTGAAAAAAACTAAGAAGCCTAAACCACCTATCGAAGATTTGGAAGATGCTTTCACAACACGACTTGAAAAAATTCGAAATGGTGAACTTGCAGGTGAGATATCACATTATGAATTTGACATTCTTCAACGTCGAACAATACCTACCTGATAGTTCGATGTGGTTTTTGAGTACAGAAACATTTCGAGAATATGGCATTTTTGGTCCGATTTTCCAGAGTGAATTTTTTAAAATCACCTCAACTTCTTGAGTAAATGAGTACTATTTTCTGAGTATTCGAGCTTTCGGAAAATGTATTTCCTTTTTCAAGAATGTCTACAAAGTAAATTGGTTTAAAAGTGATACAATATATGATAGTAGAACTCACCAGAGTTAGACAAAATAAAATGGCAAAATAAAATAAGTAAGAAGAACATTGTAAAAAGAAGTTGTGAAATTGTCAGTGAAATATTGACATTTGTCAGACTACTTGTTGAAGATATGAAATGAATATTTGGACATGTATAGTGTGTTGAGTTGTAAAGAATATCAACTGAATTAGGTCTTCAAAATACAAATCATTGATCGAAAGTTAAAATGTAATTGTAAATTTTGCATCTCTGATTTTTTAATCAAATTGTTTGGACATTACTTATATGTACCATTTCGAGATATAACCTCTTAATTTTGTTTTGTTCAGCCGTTAAAATTTTTGTATTTTCATAATCCATCATGTGATCTTTTGCAATAACATGGTCTGCTAGTCCACAAGAAGATTTGTTTAGCCTGCAGTCACTTTTATGTGAAGTGATTCTTCCAGAAAGGTTCCGAGTTGTTTCGCCTATATAAAATGAATTGCAAGAAGTGCACGGAATACTAGAAATAAAATGAGATTTTTCTTTGGAACTGAGAGGAGTTTTAATTCTTGAATAGAGTGAAGAAAATGTTTTTTGGCATTTTTACTTTGTAGACATTCTTGAAAAAGCAAATAAATTTTCCGTAAGCTCGATAACTCAGCAAATAGTACTCATCTAATGAAGCCCTCCAATTGATTACAATACCCAAATATAAAAGAAACCTTTATCCTGATCAATATATATATATATATATATATATATATATATATATATATATATATACCAGAATTTTTAAAATACAAAAATTTGCAAGAAATATTTTCTTTCACTGGTAAATACCATTATCTTTGGCGAACAGACAATTGAAGTCTTTGCTTTGTCTTGCTCAGTTATTTCCTAAGGGGAGTAATTGGCCAGGACGGTATGGACAGATATTCGTCTGACAGTTCTTGAAAATGACTTCGAGATGGAAGTCAAAACGTCGAACAATTCAGAAGAAACCAAGCGGGTAAGAGAACCCGTTAAAGACCATCTTGCATAATCAAAGATCTGTGAAACTATCTATTTCTATATATGTATGATTGTAGAGAATTTATTTTTCCACAGAAAATATCCAAATATTGACACAAAACAAGCGTTTTTTTTTACCCCGTTGCTGAAGAAATATAAAAAAACAATTTGCGATTCCTAGAGAACTGTTATCAACATATTATTTTATTTTGAAATGCGAGTTGTCAGCCAATGACACTAGCGCACCGTAAAATTTTCCGTGAGGACGACTAAAAAAGCCCACTTTCGGTGCGTTGAATAAGCATGTAAATATAGTGTTTTCAAACTTTTTCCAGAGATCAAATACCCTAACACAGGGTATTTTTGCACTCGACGCGCGTTTCGCTAACGCTCTAGGAAAAGTTTCAACTTATACACCAAAGGTTCCAATCTCATCGTTTATTAATATTGTTTTCAGAAAGGTATGAATAAAAAATTTCTGGAATTGGACTATTCTACACAACTTTTTTAATCGCTCGTGGACTAAATAACTCTTCCTCCCGTCGCTGAAGCATTTCTTTATCGTCTTGTATTACAAATAACTATTACTATTTCAGAAACCCACATCGACCTTGCCAGGCACACCCAGGCCGCATTAGTCTCCAGAATTGAAAATGTCCAAAGGAGACAAACTGGATTATCGAATCAAGGCTTTACATCTCCCAGAATATGAAAGAACTAAAGCAATGCTGATGGAACATGTTTGCTTCTTAAATATCATAGTTATAGATTTATGATGATGAATGCCTGATATGTCACGTGAAAAAATTTCCATTTCTCATATACAGGGCATCACACTGAAAATTCCCAAGAGAAATATCTCTGGAGTTGTAGAATATATCGCAATTCTGCAAACTATGAGAGATTAATGAAAATGATAACTTTGACTCGACATATTTTCAATTTCACAATAATAAACCTAGCGCGATGGTAAAAATGCATTTTCCCATGGGGACCTTCAGAATATGATAACGTTAGATTTCAATATCATCTCGAAAACGAAGTACTGTTGAAGTTAAAGATGAAGAATTATTTTTCTACAGAACTTCATCATGAAATTCACACCAATATCAAGTGAGTTACAGTAGTGTTACCCGACCTTATTCAAATTCATATTTTTACCTAAGATATTCAAAGGTGTTCCAGACTTTCTTTATCAGAAAACATTTGAACGTTGCTGCTATCGAAAAATTTATTTGCACTACAGCGCCAACTTCGAAATCATAAAACTGAAATTGAACTACAATGTTGATGTCAGGGCAAAATTGTTCTTTCTGGCAATTGATTAGCGTTCCAGAAATGGAATACATTCTCCAATTCCGAAGATATCCCTTGTGGAAGTATTAGGTGAAATGCCAAAGGCATGACAAAGTATGTTTGTGACGTCAATCTGAGTGAAGGTATAAGCAATCAAAAATAGAAGTAATAATTTAAATTGAAATTTACCGGTGACGAATGAGAAATTAAAATAATTAGCAATCATTTCGAATTATCCAATATCTGTAACAGAAACAATCTTCAATACTTGCTCAGGTAACACAATGATAACGTTGTGAATATTATTTTATTCAAAATTCGAGCGATAAGATTCCTGAAAAAAATAGAACTTCGACTCATTTTTGAAAAACTTTTGAAAAATAAACGTATATAAAATGATTGTGCTTTTAGTTGAAGAAAAATAGATATTTATAATGTAGCATAAACCGAAATTTTCGTCTGCCATTCTGAAGCCGCCTTATTGAATTTATATCTTCACTGCAGATTTGTGATGTGCTATCCCGAAAACGTTGAAAAAACTAGACGTATACACCAATGTCAAGTTGAATCGAATCTTGCATCAGGATATGTGTCCGCCGTTTTAAAGAAATCAAATCGGATAAGAGAATTTACATGTTTTCTTGTACAATCAATACATAAAATAAAATTAAAGTATTTAAAAAAAAATGTTATCGATCCTAAATGGTAACAACATGTATTCAGTAACCATTAAAAGGCAAAAAAATGGTGAGCGGGCTAGCTCAATACTACAAAAATGACTTGTATACCTGGAAGGACCCAAAATTCAAAGAGGAACGAATATCGGCCTAGGAGATCTTTTCTCTCATTAGATCCGCATTTTTTTTATATATGCAGATTCACACGAAAGGGAAGCCCTGTTCAAAGAACACTGCCTGAATCACGGGACAAGAGATTCGAATTGACATTCACTTTGAATTTTTGAAGTTTGTGAGCCTCAAGTAAGACAGGTCTCCAAATTCACAACAAAGGGGTGGGAATTCTATACTCGTCGAGTCATCCGTGTAGATATTGCCAAGGGTTGAACGATTGATAACAATCAGAAGAGCATCGACCGTGAAAAAATCTATAGAAGAGAGTCAAGTCTCCGACCCTCCTACGATGTTTCAATGAAGTGAGCGAGTCTGTGAGCGAAGAATCACCAACAAGACGGATTGCCATGTGATTCAATTTTTTTATTTGTATTCGATCCCCCTGGCTAGTTTTTCCTCCACAGACACTTACAAATCACAAAACAAAATGACCTGCTACTCCTTATTCGATTTCATCCGGTCGATGTGAAAAAAGTCCCACAATTCATTCTCACCTCAGCTGAGAGACAGTCCCTCAAGAATCTCCATATCAATCCAGATATCTTCATTCCTCTGGCCGATAAGGGCAACGCCACCGTGATTCTCAACACCACAGATTATGTTGAAAATATGTATATATATATATATATATATATATATATATATATATATATATATTTAATTTGTTCAGGGACGTGCCCCACATTTGATTATGACCTGCATGGACATCAAACCCGAATGTTCATAAGAAACCACATGAAAATCGTCTGCTTTTGCAGCCGTGTTCAGTTGGATGCTAATTATTGTGTTATATGCAGTCATGTCTTCATAAATAGCTGCATGTGCAGAGACTGTCCGCGAATGTGTTAATTCAGTTCGAGCGCTCTCTTCAAATAACCAGAAGTTTTTTATGCCATAAATTGAACAACGAGGGAATAAAGTGTTCTTGAAAAATAACTCCGTTTTTAATTCTGAACTTTGTTCGTCGTATAGTACGGATTGTGATTGGATCAAATATATATTTTTCCAACAGCTGATATCCCAGATAGCACACATTTTCCTCAGGATATCCCAATTCCGTCATTCATTTTCACCTAAGGAGTTCTCATAAATCATCCTCTAATAATTGTCCTTAGGATATTATAATAGTGCCCATGTAGCACCGCAGAACATCCTGGCTTACTGATCCCCACACTATACCAAGGTCGATGCCAGTCACTCCTCAGGATATATTTAGTTGATATCCAGTTGAGATCCCGAGGATATCCGAATTTCATCACAGTTGACTATTGTAGGACCTCCCGAGTAACATTACGGTGTTACGTCCTCAGGATTTCCCGACGTATTCCGAGTACAGTGTAAAAAATATTATCCTCATCTTGTTCTCGACGTATCCTGAGTTAATCATAGGACTACATTATATCCCTCTGTGGTGATGGAAATTACTCAGTATAGATCTCATTTGTATTATGAATCGGACATCAAGCGGAAATAGTCATCAGAATGTGACAATAATTAATAAATATTAATTTCAGCTTCAATATTGGTCATAATCCAACTTTACCTCTCAGACTCAGTACAGATGCAAGCCAATGTGGGATCGGTGCCGTAATAACGCATATTACACCCGATGGCTGTGAAAAGCCTATCACGTACTCTTCCATTATCTGAACGAAAATTCAGTGATAGAAAGGGAGGGTTCATCCATAATATCTTTATGATAGACATCATAAGGCATTTACTACTATTTTTCATCCCGAACATATTATTCCAAAATTTTCGGCCAAACGGCTCAGAAGATGGCAGTTATTCTCTCTATCAGTACTCTATTGAATTTGTTAAATCTGCAGATTTTTTATCTCGTTTACCAGTAGAAAAAGCAAAGAGAAAGAGTGAAGATTATTTGGAAGACGTAGATATTAATTTCATCAAATATTTTTCAGAAACAGAAAATTTTTCAATTAATTTCAAAGAAGTTCGAGAACCCACACTCAAAGACTAATTGATACAAAAAGTTGAACATTTTGTTAATACAGAGTGGCCCAAAAATGTAGAAGATTCGAATCATTTCTTAGGGCAAAAAATTAATTCACTATTGAAGCTGATTGTTGTGAAATGATCGAATTTCAATTCCAACTATTCTCAGGAAAAGGATATTGGTAATGTTATACGAATCCCATATGAGGATTGTTTAAATGAAAAACTTGGCCAGATCTCCTACTTTCGGTGGCTTCGACTCCGCAATGATATTGAGATTGTATGTAACACTTGTGCAAATTGTTTGGTTCACAAAAACACTCCAGATGGAGCTTTTTTGAAAGCATGATCATTACCAGAAAAAGTTTGGTTCTAGATTTCATGAGCCCGTGATGCTTACTACAAGTGGTTGGAAGTTTTTCCGATGAGTTCAATCACTTCTAAGGCAACTATAGCAACTGATACATCATAACAGACAATGCAAAAACATTTTGTTCAAATGAGTTCCAGCTCATTTTGAAACAGAATGATATAAAACACACTACTTCACCTTATCATCACTTTATTAATATTGATAACTTTTTATTTCATATTTCCTAACATACCTCACTGTACCACCGGGGTGAGTCCTGTTCAAATTATGTTTCAGAGAAAGTTACAGATACGTTTCGATATCTTGTCACCTCGTACTGCAAGTGCACTTGAAACAACAGATTTTAAAAATCGTCTTCGAAAACAACGTGACAAACAAAATTTTTTTCAAGAAGGTAAGAAATTTTTATTAGATTTTCATTTCAATGAAGTGGAAAATTTAGGGTTAGAAATCAGAGTGATCTACAAAATCCTAAGTGGATGAAAGGAATCGTTTCAAAGTAAATTGGCAAATCCACTTATTTGATAAAATTCCAACTCAAAATAATTGAAGAGACATATCAGTCAGACAAAAAATTCATTTCATGGAATCGGCAATCGTAGAAAAAAATGAAGTAGCACCTAGTTGTGACACAAATGAAAATACGGTGGATTTGACAACTTCTCTCCAACTATGAGTAACGAAATCGAGAGAGTTAGATCGAAATGGGATAGGGTTTCCCATAGGATCACCCTGATGAGTAGCTTCGGCATTCGTGAATATTAAAACTGATCAGTGTGTATTTGGCATCCAATAAATGATCAGTGAAATGTGGTGTATTATTTCAGAAAATTCCTGAAACATGTCACACCCAGCGAATTCCTACTTCGGAAACGAACGAAAGGCCATAGAAAGCATATTATCCAGGAGAGTAGCCGAGCTTGAAACCAATAGCCAAGGCTCCCCTACAGCTAGCCTTTTTGATATCTCCGGAATGAAAGAGCTAGTCCATAATACAATGAACAAATCTGGGTCGGGTTCAAGGACGTAGGACTATCCATGGGTGGCCTGATTGGATTTCACGCGATATTCAGGATACTGAAATATGGATTATGAGTAATTTTGAATAGAATGCACCTATACCAGACAGTTGGATATGGCATCATGATGTTGGCTATCTTATGGAATACCCGAACCATGTGGGTAACTCACCAACACCAAGTGTATTTAACCGTCAGAAACAAGGTTACTCAAAAACTATGAGATAAATGAATGTTTCAACAATACAAACATGAGTGGTATTGGTATTGACAAGGAACATTGTCAACCACATTAAAGCAAATACAAACATTTCATGGCAGTGCAGTCAAACATTTGTGAGGATTTGCGCGGATTCCGAGATTTTGTGAGTAATATGCGAGGGTTTTGTGCGAATTGACTCTTGAACACTTCTTGAAGACCCAGTACTGGTAAAGATTGGTCTGTTCCTGGTTTCTGTGATCTGTATAGTTTCATGTTTTGTGATTTTGTCATTTCTCATCATTTCTCTTGGTCACAAAATCGCAATCCATGCTTTTCTTTCGTGATGCACATGTTCATGTCTCGTCACAGGCTACTTATTTTCAACTTTCGTTCTCATGTGGTTGACAGTGAATTGCAGATACACACTGGGGCGACACTAGGGCGACACTAATTAATATATTCAATGTTGGTAGAATTGACAACAGTTCTAGTTCTACCAACCTATACATATAAACATTCATCTAATGACAAATGATTTCAACCAAAGTATATTGCATTAGATGCGGTATGCTGTGATAAAATTGAAATACATATATACTTTTTAACTGTAGTATTGTATTGTACTGCTGAAAACTTTCGACGATTTCGTGAAGATTATCAAAATTTTTGGAGTAAAACTCGGGGATTTCAATAGAGTGTAGGGTCGTAGTGGTCATTTGACGAGATTCAATCGGCAGTACTGCATATATTTCATATTTAGTAGATAAATGATAAAACTAAAATTGCAATACCTATATTTTGTAATTGTAGTCTGAATTATACTGTCAGCATATTCCTTTCTTTTTGCAAAATAAAAACAATGATACACTTGTTTCTCATCAAAATTTCACCTCAAATTCTCATAGCAAATTTTCCTGTGAAACATATTCTGTAAAAAAAACTCTAGTTGAAATTCGACTAAACTAGGTTAGATAATATAGCATCCCGTACCCAGCAAGGTCATCAAATTGTCTAAACGTCAGGAAATTGAAAATTGAGTTTTTTCCGGAGTAATGATATATTCGAGGAAAAAAGTCGAAGAAGTTAATTGTAATGAGAGGTAAAATTAAAGTGATAAAAACGACTGTAATTCATTGGTTTTATTGTGCAAGTAGAGAGAGAAATATTTCAAACATATTGAAGAGCGAAACAACTTCTCTGCATTTATATTCGTGTTCTTCGCATCGAAATACGTGAGTTAGTGCAGACATGAAGGTGCAGAAAAGCGCACCTACAGCAATAAATTAAATAAGTAAAGTTTATCATAAAAAAGAAAATTTACCAATGTTCGAATATTATTCTGCTTTTTGTGAATGAATGTGATATAAATAACTTTCATCGCCAATACCACAACTGCAAATACTTTGACATAATCATCAGGAGATGATCGAATAATTTTTTACTCTTCTGATGATGATGATGATGCTAACTGATTGGCACTACGAATTTTCCCAGTGGCGTTGTCGATACCAATGTAGTAATATGGATATATGCATTCAAAACAGCATATTTCAGAAATGATTATTGTCCAAAAAATATCCAACGATGATAGTATATTAGTGCAGAAACTTCATTGCCCATCATATGTGTTGATACACTTCAGCATTGCCTACCCTATCATAATCTATCAATAAAAATTATGTTCCTCATTTGCTCTATCGGAAAACAGACAGCAATAGCATTCCTGGAAAAGTTTCCGATGGAAAGTTGCCGGGAATGACGAGCCTTCAATGTTTTGCAATGCTTTTGGGCACATCATTTACTGGAAAGGGTATACCTCTCGTGTACCAGGCCAAAAAATTTGACTCATACAAACTAGCAAGTGAAGTTAAAAAAAGGCTTTTTATAATAATATGTATTGTATTCACTAATATACTAAATAAAGAATTGTGTCAGAATAACTAATAAAACTGCAATTATATTTTATTGAATATTACTACGATTTAATTATTTTCTTCACCTTCACAAATACAACTACTGCACAGATTTCTGTGTTTGACAAAGTTATTTCCTCCTGTTGTTTTCAGCTCAAAGATGTCACTTTTACTTCTGATAAAACTTTTGGCGGCTCTCACAGAGATTATTTATTTTGTCTTCACCAGTACTCGTGTAAAAAACAAATTGCTGGGAGATTATTCCATGGCTGGGAGCTGCATGCAAGGTCATTATATAATGTAGCACGAACCACGTTCTCCGATAATGCAGGAATTCTTGTATTTTTCGCTAACTGCGGTTTCGCAGACATCGTTCTTTCTCCTGGGGTTGTGAAGTCCTGCTCTGAACTTATAATTTTCCTTCATTATTGACTGAATGCCCAGTCACTGATCAGATCCATTCCTGGTATGAATTTACCTTCTATGTCTGCGACGTACACTGTATCTGTGATGGTGAGTCGCCAAGAGTTTTCGCCTGTGACTGTTCGAAGCACGAAGGAATAGGTTTCACGCTTTCTGACCGAAGGATGTCTCTGCGTACCAAAGGAACTGCAGCACCGGTGTCTATGGTACATATGACGCCTATTTCATTCAATTTTTCTGGAATGGTTAGGCTATCGGTTGTTCTTTTTATCCTGTTGACACGGATGACCCTTGATGTCCTTATCCTTGCAAGTGAGTTGGATCTTCCATTTTCACTTTGCAATCTTTCATGAGATAGCCCGATATTCCACATCTATAACATGTCCTCTGTGGCATTCTCTCCCTGCAGTCTTTTATAAGTTGTCCCGGCTTCCTACATCTATAGCAAATTCTTTGTGGCATTCTCACCCTGCAGTCTTCTATAAGATGTCAGGGTTTTCTACATCTATAATATGCCCTCTTTCTCTGGGTGCTCATTCCACCTATCATTAATTTCATTTTCTCCAGTTCTTTGGATCTCCGGATTTCTTAGTCCGTCTATAAATATTTGCACCGCTAGCTGCTCCTTCAAATCTCCAGGTGTTCCCAGGTAAGACAGCTGGGTTCGCCCCAGGCGTTAGTCACTGCCGCATCCTCAAATTGTCGGCGATACATGAACCAAGACCAAGATGACTGTCTATCAGAAGTTGGTGGTTTCATGGATATCCCTGACATGGCAACCGTGTATCGGCGATCTTGATTCTTTAAATAGATTTCATCTCCTCTCGCAGTGCAATCATTTCCTTATCGAATTCGTCGAAGATTTTTTTATGTCCTCCTTTAGTTGTTCTTCCAGTTCTACCATTCGTACTTGGGCTTTATGTTACACATAGTGGTGTAGCGGTTAGCACGTCCGCCAGGCCACCATGCTGTAAAATCACACGTTAAAAGGTAAGGCCACGTTAATCCATTGTTCGCACAAGTTTGGACTTATGAGGGTTGACGTTCGTCAGCTGGTTAACGGAACGAACCATTTCAGAACAACAATTTCAAACATGCTCGAAGAACCTGCCTTGATGTTCCAGATCCTTCTGGAAGTCTGCTTTCCGTTGTTTTTCTATTTGTCCTAATTCATTCATTGTTCTTCTAGAATTTTCTGGAGTGGTTCTTCTCGTTCTTTCTCATCATCTTCTCGTCGCTTTTCCTCTTCTCGTTTTTTTCTCCAGCCATCGCTTCTCCTCACCATTTTTCCAAATCCGCAAAATGGTTTTGGATAAATTTCACCATATCATCCATCGTATCGTACGATGTACTCGTATTCACCATTAATGTTTTTATTTATCAACAAAATCTCACATTCGACACTACCGTTACGTTATTTTTGGGTTCGTTCACTAAAATAATACTCTGAACAATACTAAACTACTTTTATCAAGTTCACTTCACAAATACAACTACTGCACTGACTTATAATTCGCTTACAAAACACAGAATTCATAACTGACTCAAACATCCAACACTCTTTACTAAAATCTTCACAAAAATTCTGCACTAAGCTCCACTAAGTTCTCAAGTCTCAATACTCCTACTCTGTCGATGAAACGTATTCTTAGTGTCTGTTCTAATAAGGAGATTCACCCAGACTCCATTCGCGCCTCGACGACGGGAATCGATAACAATATCAAATTTCTATTTTCTTTGGCAATTTATAATCCAACAATAGACAAAGTGCTCCTATAGAAGGTGGGGTGATTTTGCATTTTGGATCTGTTATGGTATCAAATTATCAAGGATCATAAGGTAATAACTAATTTTAATTTTCAATCTTGACATATGTATTTCATTTTGATTTTGTTATCACAGACGATGAAGTAAAGCGTCTGCGACGATATATTTACACCTGCAATCGTATTAAAAATTCATTAAGAAAACGAAGTGACCATGTGAGGACATGTTTATTGATACATTTCCGGAATCAATTGATTCAATATACACTAAAAACATGAAGTAAATAGGATACATAACAATAACACAAAATTGATAACTACTTAAAATCAATAACAATGACAATACAAATATATTCTCAACTGGTTAGGTTTTTCTTGAAAACGATGCACGACACATGACACAAATATTAAGCACAAAATTTACTCCTACTGCTCCAACCGATCGTTATTTAGGGACGAACTGTAAGGTTATAAAAACTTTAGACCCTGAATGCCGAAGCTGGTTAGTGCAAAGCAAATTGATGAATGATGATGTGATCTATAAACTTCGAAACTACATGAGAACTTTTTGATTTTCAATGCACTCAATATCCAACTATAACCACTAATAGGATTCAACCAGAATTCAAATGACAAATGGAGCAGTTAAGTGTTTGAGGATGAGCTTCCATTCCATTGAGCAGCTATTTGAACGATGAATTTGGAATATCTGGTGTGAAAGTTGTTTGGACTTTTTTAGAGATAAATTACAATGGAACCAAAATAATATTACTTACACTCAACGCGCGTTTCGCTAATAGGGTTAGCATCTTCAGAAGAACATTGATAATCACTCACTAACAAGCTCAGTATATTCAGGAGGCAAAGACTAATAAGCAATGCTCTTCTCCTGAAGATGCTTACCTTTTTAGTGAAACACGCTTCGGGTGCAAGTAGTATCAGTTTGGTGTGTGGATAACTGATGTCTAAAAGATGTTTGAGCCATCATTTATTGATTATAACTTGAAGCTAATTGAAGTAATGACAATGGCAGAATATAGGTTGTGTAAACATTGGGAGTTCTGGTTATTTTAGATTCACACATTATTTAATGAACGATAAAATACAGTCAAATTTATATTTTATTGTGAAAATTACGGTGATTCATTAAAATACATGAATTTTACACTTCTTTCAAGGCGAGTTTATTAAAAAGGAAGAAAAACTAAAAAACAAAATAGAATAAAACAAGAAGTAAAATAATAATGTACCCGTTCATGAAAAAAGGGAAATGGAAACTAAAAATCTATTCCAACCAAGCATATCCAAGTAATTTTGAGGTTGGCAGCATGTTAATATGTTGGCACCTACCTGACAGCAAAATTCTTTAATGTCAAATTGATAGGTTTATATTTTTTAATTCAAATATTAGCGTGTACAGGAAGTGCACCAGCAGCGTTTCAGCCAAATGACGGGAAATGGCTTGCTTATCGAACATGTATTTGGGTTTCCACAGCTATAAGATGAGAGAGACACACGATTCAAATGAAAAATCAATGAGAGCAAATGCTTGGAGGACAATAGTTCTGGCAAACATGACCAATTTTTGGTAGCAATCTGCACTTCTTTGCCTGTTTATAGGGCGGACTTTGTATCATCTCGGCTTTCTTTTTTTTTTCTTAGAGACACTAATGCCGCTGTGGTTAACATGAACCCCATACAATCTTCGCCGGTCAACATTTTATTCTCAATATAAAATTATTCAGAAATATGATTCATAAGTCAAAGTGACGTATCGAAATATTCAAGAATTAAGATAAAACAAAAAGTTGACCAAGTTTCAGCTAACTGCTTATTCCTTATTTTATTTTTTCATTCTATAAACACTCTGCCTTAAATGTGTATATCACACTGTCTTATTTTGTTTCCTATTTTATCCTACTTTTTTCATAAACCCGCCTTTAGTGAATTTTACATCCAAAGTACTGAATAAAAAAAATCTCTTCACTGTGTACTCGCCAGTGCGATCAAATGATAATCCTTCCCCATGACTCCGCTTCTTTTTTTGAAAATAGCACATTTATTCTAAACATTGTTCGTTACGTTAACCAGCTGTAGAGTAGAAACTCGATCATCCGGCCCACACTTATACGGATTCGTGAATATCCGGACTGTCGTTCAATTATATTAAACATGTACCTACAAGTCGCATTTATGCAACTTTTAAAATCATTCTATATTACGTTTTTTATAAAAAATTCAAATGAAAATAATTGACTTGCATTTTGTTAATTATGCTGATGAAACCGGATTAAACTGAAGTCAATACCATCATTATCTTTACCAGGACCGAAACCCATAAAATACATTTGCTTCTCATCGAAAACTTAAAAAACCCAGATGTTTAAGAAAGACCCGGGTGCCCTTAATTTATGAACAAAAAAAGCACATGAATGAACTGTGAAATATTCATTGACTGGTATGACAAACAACACTCTCATCCCTAAGTAAAAAAAGACAAAACGAAATTGGTAACCAAGGAAATGAACCACTTTCAATGGATAAAGGTCACAGCTCATTAGAGCCACCCGGCACCCACCCCGCACCGCCTCGTCACATGGCGTCCACTCGTTGTCGACAGTTGGACGCCGCGTTATCATCAATAAACGTCGCGCGGTCAACCAGTGAACGCCGAGTGGTCAACGAGTGGACGTCGCTTGGTCCACGAAGTTTTGAGTAGTCTGTTAACAATTGGCACTAGGTCTACACGTTTTTCTTAATTTTTCTTTATTCATTTCGAAAGCAAAAACGATACATCCGACTCGTTCGAAAGAAAGGCGTCCTCGCGTGAATCATTCAGGCGTCCACTCGGAACCCGCGCGTTGGCAACGCACAGTCAACGCAAGGCAAGCATGCGAGCAGCGAGTTGTCACCGAGTGGTAAACCCGCAGTCCGCGCATGGAGGGCCTATGACCGAGGCGATCCGGTGACTCTACGGAGTTGACATACAAGTCCATAAAAAGAATACTAGCCGCAGGAGGCGAGGCGGTGCCGAGTGGGCGCCGGGTGGCTCTAATGAGCTGTGACCTCAATGCACCAACCCATTCTGCGGTTGGAATGTTATAGAGAAAATGGCCAGTTTGAAGTTTTTTTCTCCTAATGTGACATCCTTGCTACAACCAATTGATAGTGTTATAGTGTTATTGAAACATTGAAACGACTTTATAGAGAGCAACTTTACGTAGATTGTTATCTGTTGGTGAAGATAATGTAGGAGTCGTTTTATGATTTTTTGAGGAAATTATTTCAAAGGAGTTTTGTAACATGGTTGTAAATGCGTGGGATCTGATTGAAAGGAAGACTTTGACCAATGCTTGGAACAGAGTACTCAATTGGGAGAATGAAAATTCACTTACCAATACGCTTTGATTCTATTTTGGAGGATATTTTTGAGCTGATGTTGAAGATACAAATATGCCAAGATTGTGATGATGATGATGATATGAAAAAGTGGGTCACTTGTGACAGTAATTATCAAGGCTTTCAGATTATGTCGGATGACGAAATCATAGACAACATATTGCAGAGAAATTAACTGCAGGAAATGCAAGACTAAACAGAAGAAAATCTAGACGTGGAAAATGATGCAGGACCATCTCATGATGAAGCACTTTATGTCCTGGAAACAGCTGCCAAGTGGTTTGAAAAGCAAACGGGGAGTGGTGCTGTGAGTTTACTATAGCTGAGACAAATTCGTGATATAGTAGCATTGAAGAGAAAGAGTGGCTTATGTGATGACAATTACCAAATATTTCAAACCAAATTGAGCTCATTATTTCATTTCATGATTAGCAAATACATATTGTAAACAATTTATACATACCCACCTAAATATTTTATTTCATTATTAAGGCTGCAGTTTTATAGTACATACATGTTTGTGCTACAATGCACAAAGCTCGCTTTTTTTCATTCAATCGATTATCCACATTTTCGATTATCCGAATGCTTAAAGACAACAGTTAGTCCCGGTTAATCGAGTTTCTACTATATGTGTGAATTGCGTATTGATGCCTTAATTAAATCGTTATCTTTCACTTAATGAATATATTTTGTATTATTGATTTGTTCTACTGTTCACTTTTTTGACAAAATTTTGAATTTTTTGGAAACAAACAAATCAGCATTCATAAAAGGGTATTAAAAAGTTTGAGACGCTTCACAAAAAAAAAACAGGAAAATAATAAAATGCTTATACTTTTGTGGGAACTCATCCCCAGAACACATCATTAGTAAAAAGTATTTCTTCGACAGGGTTATGATGCATGAATAACAAGTAATTGTAATAAAAAGGAATACCTTTTTCCATAAAACAATTTCTAGATCATTCAAAACAATTGATTTTTTGAAATTGTAGAATATCTTTCAAAACAATGAAAACCTAATAATGTTTGGAGAAGGACATTTCATTTCCCTTCAATATATATTAGTCAAAAGTTAACGACTGAAAAAACAAATATATTTAACATTCGAAACACATTCTGAGCAGTGAGTTGATCTTCAAACAGAAAATTCCGTTGATACAGATTCCTCTTCAAGACTTCTGCAGATAGAAATGAGTCGGACAATACAAGCTGATCTCCGAGTGTATAACCATAACATTAATTTAGGAACAAAAATCAAAATGGGAATTCGTACGAAATATTTTCCAAATTCCTGTAAAGTCGACTTCTATAGTTTTTTATTCAATTTTATAACCGGTACTGGGGGTCAATTTTCGAGCCGGAAGTTTGGCGAAAATATGAGGGTTATGAAAAAAGAGAAAATCAACATTCCTTTTTATACCACTTATATTCATTACCAACGATACTGCAGTTGATTCCCACACATAGATTAATAAACGAATATTATAATAATAAATTTGATAAGGTAAGTAACTGCAGTAAGAGGTATAAAAACAAAGTTTCATTTCTCATTTTTCATGATGATCTATCAGATGGTAACGGCTACATCCATCAATTCTTTGAATATGAGTGTTGTAGTGCGATAGAGTATCTACGCTCGTGATGCCCTCATGTTCAGCCCCCAAGAATTGAGTTTCTGGAGGCACGATTCTCGAGAGCTGAACGTTTACGCTAATGATGGATGATGGTCTATAGCAGTTCAAAAATCCCATACAGCTCTACGTTATTCTGAACAATACATTCGTTGAACGAGTGGTTTCGAGAATCGAGCGCATGATAGGGTAAGTACAGACCGACCAAGCAAATGTTGCCAACATCTATTATTCCGTCAATGGGCTGGCAAGTAGACGGGTGAAAGTGCTCTGCAGGAGGTTAAATATAATTTGGTAGGTTATTTACTGTAGAAGTGTCGTTTCACACACTTCAGGTACAATCAAGGATATGGACTGCTTAGTAAATTACGACGAATACACCTAACAGGCAATACATTTACTTCTGAATTGCCTGTAGCTTGGTATCCCAAACTGCCAGCATTATTGATGGTGGAATATAACAGCAATGTAGAGTGTAGACCAATTTCAAAGAACTTCTTTGAAATTGGTCCTTCAGACGACATTGTCAAACGAACTACCATCGTTCACCAGTAATTCAGACATGAAGTTTTCCCCATAGCTTGTTCTGTTTTCGAAAAGTACATTTTGTCACCACCTTTTTTTGTCTTTGATTATGAGCAGCTATTATGACTGAAGCAACCCTAGCCTAGCAGTAACAATCTCCTCCATTTTTGTTTCCATAAACTTAATTTAATTCGGACTGGAAATAGCTTATCGTCTAGGTGTGCAACATTGTTAAAAATATGTACCTATCCAAATACGAGTAGCTGTATCTAACAAATATTGTGGTAACAGCCATCAAGAAGTTGTGAACATTTTGTTGCTTGATCTGTCCTTACCTATAAACTTAGGTATAAAGATTCCTTTTTTTTTCACCTCATCCAAATTCAAATTGTAAAAAAAGTGCCACTATATTTCAACTTATAGAAGAGTTGTTTTACAATAAAATTCTTGCAAATATCTGAGATCTGAACTTTCAACTTTGAGGTAAATGACACCTCCTTTTCCCGTCAACTATTCATTTCAAATGAGGATGAAAGAGTTATATTTAGGGAATATTTCTCATGTGAAGAATGTGTTACGAATTCTGAGGATTGACTTAAAAATATAACCCTATAAAAGTACTGAAAAAAAAAGATCCTTCCTAAGGGTTTTATACTTGATTCACCAATGTACAAAATTTTTATGACATTCTTTTTACACGAGTTACCAAAATATCACACTTTTGAACGAGATTCTCTTGAAAAAAATTTCAAATAGTAGGTTCAAAAAAGTGCAGAAATTTATGAAAAACTAAAAGCATTCTTCTTCAAAATTTGTGAAGCAGATTTTTACAAATGAAATCATTGAATGATTTCAGAAATCTAGAAAGTATCCAGACACTATAAAAAAATACTTCAGCAATACTTGCATGAAGAAGCGATTGTAAAATGAAACACTTATCGCAGTTCTGTAACTGTTTGATTGTAGTGAAAATCTCACTTAGAGCTATATAAGAATTTTTTTTATAGATTTTCATGTCTACCTGTTCTATTCAATTGGTGACACTGTTATTAGCAATACTTTGCACAAACTGCATAATAGCTCAATAAAAATAGAGTTGAATAAAATATGGATAATTTCTATTGAAAACAAACTTTATGCATTATTATATAGCAATGAAAAATATAGCAATTCACTAGATCAATAAGCTGAAAAAAAATTCAAGCACAAAGTGATTCATCCTTGTATTTCAAAATATCCCTTAAGCATTACAATTATATGACATGGCATCAAGCACTTGTGTGGCCTTATAATCAATTTGTTTTTAATGTAGCCAATATAAATTCTCATAAACTCAAATGGTAACCTCAATGGTGGCTATTATAGGATTATATTCATTTAACTCAAACTCATTCAAAATTTATTGTATCTTCTTCCATTGAAAATTGAATAGCAAATATAAAAATATTTCACACAAAAGTACCCACATTTATGAAAATCCACTGAGTAAGCACAACTCAAAAATAAATTTTTTCAATACAATGAATACTATGAATTATAAGATGAATTATCTAAAATGATAACAAGAACAGTATGTTTGATGCCAGGTACAGTCTATTTTTCTCTTCGATTGAGCCAACACTAGATGATACAAATACTGCCAACAAATACCAGCAATACCTTAATAAATTAGATAATATGTACAGTTAAGTTAGCATAGTTAAGCCTGATTGTTAGATTTATTAGATCTCAGTCTCTCAATACCTGATCTCTCCTCCTCTTCATCACTAGTGTAGGAAGAAATTCCTGAAACAGCACCTCTAGTAGATGTAGCTTGCATCAACTCTTGATCAGGAGCATTTCTGCTTTCATAGAGCAATATGTTTAAGGTTTCTTCATATATTCTAGCCTCTGGACATTCCACTTTGGTATGTTTTTTATCTGTTGCATAAACAATCGAAGTACAGCATACCTCTGATACTTTTCTTCCATGACCATAGAAAACCCAGCAACAAATTTCACTAGTACTGATAACATCTTTGAGAAACAACAATCTCTTGTTATACCATAAGGAAAGTTTGTCAAACAACTCAATATTTTTCAGTAAATTATCATCTGAAGTATTTGTGTATGAATATTTATTATTATGCCTATTTATCAGCAATTTTATGGCAGGCTTTGTTGTAGAACTAATTAGCATTTCTTCCTCTTTCTGAGAAGTTATCAAAGGTACTCCACAGATAGGTTCTTGTTCACCTCTTTCTTTTTTGGCCAGTGCTTTGTTACAAGACTCTGCCAGTTCTGCAATACAGTAATATTTGGCTTCAGCTACCAACTCAGCAATTTCTTTCGAAGACTCTGGTAAAGATACACTACCATCTCTCAAGAAATTCAAAATTGTTCCGAAATGTTTTCCGCATCTATCTATCAATATCCAACCTGAAAAGTACATGAACTTTAGCATAGCAAAGTAAAAGAATATGAATGTATACTTTCCATCAGAATCTGACAATACTTCCATCCTTCCACTGAACATAGCTCTTAACATTGTGTCATGTTTGGTAAGGGTGCCAATCGTTGTATAATGCAAACATCCCCCAACATTTAATTTAACATACTGAGATGGATTTCCCTTTATAGTTGTTTTTCCTGACATTGTACTTATTTCCGAATTGAACATTCAGACCGATAAGAAATACAATGAAGGTTTTTTATCGCTTGAATAATCAGTGGGTGTAGCTAATAAGCAAGATATACTAAAATCAAGACTAAAATAAACAAAATTACTCAGCCTCTCAGCCATCGAAGATCGAAGTCAAACTTCATGAAATGTCATTCAATTTGCTTAGTTTTTGAAATATGGCCGCGTCTAACAGCTTACAGCGCTTAAAGCCGCTTCACAAAATTTGACAGTTTTCCATGGTGAAATGTTAAATTTTGTGAAGCAGCTTTGCTTTAAGTGCTGTAAGCTGTTAGACGCGGCCAATAATATTGCGCATATCTCTTGATCATGATCAAAATGATCATGATAGCGATAGCTCCATCTTGCCATCTTGTAGCAATCATATGAAAATTTATTTACTTATTGTATTTACTGCATAATATAGTGTATGAATAAAACTACTCCAACACAGAGTTCTATGTGTAGTTTGAGAGGATTACACTTCATGTATGAGATGATAAGTCATGCTACCGAAATCATTTATATTTTGGAATATTGTTTTATATCAAGCAATACAATAACAAATGTCGCCAGAGGACTTTCAATTATTATGTCGGTCTTGTCTTGATAAAAAAGGCCTCTTCAACTTATTTGATACTAAGCATGAAGATTTCCTCCTTAGTGAATTGTTTTCCAACTTTTCCTCATTGAGAGTAAGTAGGTAATCAAGAAAACGTTGAATGGCTGTGCATTTTTTATCTTAATTTTCAGTTGGACGAGTCTGATAGTTTACCTGCAAAACTATGTAATAGTTGTGTAGATTTTCTGAAACAATTTTGTTTTTTCAAAAAGCGAGCTCAAGAGTCTGAAAATATCCTGAAAAATGCATATGTGAAATATAGAGATTTGTCTGTGGATATAAATATTCTAAAGTTTGGAACTGAGTCTAGAAGTGTCAACTGTGATCATATTGATATTCCTCAATGTCAGCAGACTGGAGTAATAGAGAAAATACCCCCAGAGAGAATTGAAGAAACTATCTCATCTCAATTGGAGTATGTAAATGACATTAGTGATCCCAAATATGATAACACTGAGGAGTGTGATATTCCTCATAGAAATACCTCTGAAGATGGAATTAGAGATAATCTAGAAACGAACAACAGCCAAAATCCTAAGAAAAAACATTCCTCTAGAAAAATCCCCTTAGATTTGACTTGTACTTTCTGCAGTATAAAATTCGACAGTTATTCTTCATATAAATTGCATCGAAAAAAAGAAGCAGATCAGAGAAGAAAAAAAAAGTGTTGCTCAATATGTCAAAAATTCATAAGCACATATAAGCTGAAGGATCACATCAACTCTCATACAAAAGACAGACCTTATGAATGTGAGATTTGTAAAGAAAAATTCAGGTTTCGATCCAGTTTAACTCGACACAAATTCAGGCACAATGAGAAGAAACCCCACGAATGTAGTATTTGTGGAAAGGGATTCATTCAAGCTCCAACTTTAACTGATCATATTCGAACACATTATGGAGAGAAATCTTTCATATGCAATATTTGCGGTAAATTCTTCGTAACCAAACATGCATTGGGCAATCACATTAATATGCACAAGTTGAAAGATGTTCAGACAAATGTGGATTGCAAAGACTTAACATGTAAGGAGTGTAATAAGGCTTTCATCTCAAAAACTGTATTGAAACAGCACATGTTGATTCATAGCAAAAAAGAGTTTTTGTGTAGCGAGTGTGGGAAGGAATTCTCCACCAAAGTATTGCTCGACTCACATATCAAAGTGCATTCTGGTGTTAAACCATTTGTTTGCCAGATTTGCAATAAAGGATTTTCTCAGAAAAATAGCTTACAGAAACATAACCTCACTCACACTGGAGAGAAACCGGTTTTATGCATTATATGTGGCAAAACATTCACCCAAAAAGGTCATCTGACCTATCACATGCGAAGGCATAGTGGAGAAAGACCCTATAGTTGTGGTTACTGTGATAAAACTTTTAATCACACTGGCTCTCTCAAAGTTCATATCAGAATACATACTGGAGAAAAACCTTTTGTATGTGACATTTGTTCCAAAGGTTTCTATGATTCGAGTAGTATGAAAAAACATAGAAAAACTCATGTGATTTGAATTTACTGGTTGGTGAATTGTAACAGTATTTTGCTTTCAAAGAGCTGGAAAAATAGACAAGTCATTTTTGTTATGTCTGTGGTTTCCAGCACTCCAATAAAGTATGCAAATATAGTTCTTTAATATGTTAACCGCTGGATGTATTACTGGCTATCATTTGTTCTCAATGCCCCACAGAAAAACTGCAGTGAGAAGCCAAAACTATAATCGAAAATGAATCAGTTTGACAACAAAAAAAACCTAAAACGAAAAATTACTTGATCTCTTTTTAATTGATACAATATGATCAGTGAGCACAATCATATAGATCAACTAAAAATGTTTCAATTTTTTGTTTCGGTTCTAGACACCCAAAAACCCCTTTTTTCAAAGCATTTCTTTTTTGAATGAACCTTTTGATGATGTAGATAAGGCTGAGAACTTCAACAAATATTTCCTTGATAGCATACCAGAAATAAAATCTATTGTTCCAACAGCAAATTGGTCAGCTATATAGAACTTTCCCAAATGGAAAGTAGGAGTTCACAATTCGAAAAACTAACTCTCAACAAAATGAAATGTTTAGTTGGTGAAATAGAGAAATACAATTCTGAGGTAATGAATATGGTACGGCCTTGAAAAGTATATTTCAAGTAATTGGTCATGTCATTTTGAATTTCATCAATACCTCACTTGAAACTCGCAAATTTCCAGAAACACTCAAAACGAGTACAGTTATCCCAATTCCAAAAATCATCAACACTAATGAGGCTCAAAATTTCAGACCAGTCAATTTGTTACCCTATATGTAAAAACTACTTGAAATGGCAGTCCACTCGCTAATTAATAACTATATAAATTTGCTGATGGATTATCAGTCGGGATATAGAGCAAATCACTCTTGTGAAACAGTCTTATAAGCAACAATATCAAAATGGAAATTATTGATGGCCGAAGATAAATTTATTGTGAGTTTTTTTTTTGGGTTTCAAAAGGGCATTTGAAACTAGATATTTCAATTGTAATAATGAAAATACAATATTATGGATTCGATGATAATGTATCTTACTAATCGTTTTCAAACAACAAAGGTAAACGATGTAATATCAAAAAAAAATCAGTCCACTGGAATACCGTAGGGGAGCGTATTGGGGCCAGTAGTATTTATTCTCTACATGCACGATATCAGTTACGTGAAAGAATATGTGAGTTGTGAGTTTAGATCCGTTCTCGTAAATACGCAAATTTTTGGTCAAATTTCAAATAATAGACGGCGGGCATGTGACGTCACAAGACAACAGTCAATCAGCCTGCTGGACAAACAAACCGTACTTCCATAAGCAACAATAGTAATTTAATGAGATTATAATCGTAATTATGAAGAAATTACGGGTTTACCCTAATTTTGGGTATACAGTGTACCTGACATATATAAATGTCTATATATTGCAATCTGTATTCATTATTCTTCCTGCTTGCAAGGAAATTGTATGTGAAATGGCTGATAAAAGTGATTATTTCAACACCTTGTCTATGGATATCCAGAAGAGATATTTGGAAAAACTGAAGGGAAGTGATGGATGTGATCCTTATTTATTGAAATTTGGGGATTGTAGTAATGCTGTGCAAAAACTTTCCTAAAGTTTCATGACATATGTTGTATGACATTATTAACTATTTTGTATATGAGAGTGCATGCACAGAAGACTTCAAAGGCTATAAAAGTTTGGATTCATACAATATGTTTATATCTAAATGGATTAGAAGGATTGGAGTGAAGCTTGTGAAAAGAATAAGTACTGAAAATGTACTTTAATAAATAATAATTTTGAAAGAACATATTTAGGGTATGTTATATAAGGCTCTACAAAATTATAAACCACAACCATCTTTTCATATGGCAATCCTGTATAAAAAAGGCATTTAGATGAGTTATGCTTTAAACTTTCCAATATGAATGATTAAGTCTGCAAAGTTTCCCGGAGATGATGGATTTCACGATAACAATTCTGCAACTCCAAATCAATATCGGGACATAGGTGTTCACCAGTTTTGTGCATGTTCCACTTCTTCAACTGGTTAATTTATATCATTCAGAGTTTGATTTTGCTCATCAATAATATTCAAGTTTTGAACAGCTGGATCATTCACACAAAGAATCATCATCAATTTTATCCGAGGGGAAAACAACTACCTAAAATATGTACACCATAATTAATTATTTGGTAATGAAGATGGAATGAAAGAAATGAAGGGGTAATCAAAGTAATGAACGTATTTAAAAAATATTTTAAATATTGAAGACATAATGAAAAGTTATTAAGGAATATTCAAAGTAATGAACATATTCAAACAATATTTTCAAATATTAGACATGTAATGAGAGTAATGAAGAAATATTTGAAGTAATGAACATATTGAAAAAGAATTTAGATATTGGCATCGTATTGAATATATTTGTATTCATTTCATATTGTATTTTATGCTATAAAATATTAAAATTATTAAAGATATTCAAAGCATATATTTGAGTTATCTAAGGCATATTCAGAATATTCAAAGGGAATAAGCCACAGCATTGACATATTATTTCCAACTATGCGTAATACATTATATGCCCTTATATATTATTGAATTTGCTAGAAGGTTTGCAATCATTCAGTGATCATTATTGATCGAGTTATTGATATTCTACCGAGTATTCTACACTTTTTACTACAGCTACAGAAGCTTTTAGAATAAAATCGAGAATAGAATGGTTACTGAAGTCTTGCTGAGAGTACCTCATATTTCTCGCAAAACACGATCATGAGATCCTTTACGTTAGTTAAAAAATAATATATTATGCAACAATCATATAATGATGGTTATTAATACACAAGAATTAACCGGGATACGACAAGTCGAAGGCGAGTTTCATACGGTTTGTGCACATACACCTGATAAATAATGGAGAACTATAATAGTATATTATGTAACGATCGTGTAATGATGGTTATTAATATATGAGCATAAACCGGGATACGAAACGAGCCGAAGGTGAGTTTCGTATGGTTCATGCGAGTGTATTAATAACCATTACATGAGAGTTGCATACGCTATTTTATCTACACCCGATAAATAGTGAAGAACTACAAATATTATATCTATATTTGCATTGCACACAATAATACTAATTTAACGAATTTCTTTGAAAAATTCCACAGAATTGTAATTAATAGTATTACTTCGAGAAATAAAACGATTAGATATGAAAAGAAGATCAAAAATCAAAGAAAAAAAAAGAATACCCGAGTCCGGAATCGAAGCAATGTTTCCTACAGCGAGAATAACACAGAAATATAACCCAGGGTAGAATGGAGATGACGTTCAACAAGAGCGTTTATGCAAGGACAAAATTCAGAGTAGTGGGACGCATGCGCATTAACATAGTATCAAGATTGTCACTGTTAACCAGGATCGGACTCGAAATATTTACAAGCAGTGTTTCAATGTGATTCAAAATGCATGCATTCTTGGTGTGACTATAAACATCTCACGTTTTTTATTTGTTTCCCGTGAGTTATATGAATGAATGTTATCGTTTGAATCTTTGTATTTTATTTCATGCTGGACAAAATAGTTGAAAATAGTCAAAATTGCTATTTCAGCATACCCACATCATTTTTTTGTTCTGCATATGAAGACTAATCAGATCATTTCGTTCGATTCCTCATGTTTTCAATCAAAATAATCTCTTCGCTCTCAATTTTCATCAGCTATTTTCATTAGGAAATTCAGATACACAAAAACTCGTATAATGTATATATTTATATACATATATAATATATATAAATATATATATATATATATATATATATATATATATATATATATATTATATATATATTATTGCTCACGAATAAATTCTTATCGACAGAGCAAAATATATATGTAATATAAGTAGCAGTTGAACTTGAGGAAATGATATCATACAAATTTGTCATACATAAATGGGCAATATAACCAGAGGAGTAAAACACTTCGATAAATGAAGAATTTAATATAGATGCACAACTTGTGAACACATAATACTATATAAAAAAATTTAAAATGGTTGAAACATTGAACGGATAAAAAATATTACCTATATATGGGTAAAACATTCACATAATATAGCCCTCTACTCGCATCTATTTCCTATTGATGGCTAAATAATATAAGTTTATTAAACTTTTTTCTAATCAAATCTCCTTTAATCAAGTAGCTTTGCGATTTTGCTAAATTATACATTCTGATTTTAAAATAAGACAAACAAAGTGACTTAACTAGTCTAGAGACATGATTTTCATCAATTGTTAAATTCTGAATATTATGTTTGTCAATACTTCTGAATAAATTTGAATAAGACAATAATTTGGAGGAAACATTCAATATGAAAGTGTGCAGAAATGTGTCTTCCGTTGGCAGTTGATCGTTTGTTAAGGTAAGAACTCTTCGAAGAGTTATCTCAACTTCACGACAGACAATGATAACATCCCGTGATGGTACAACCAAATTCCCCCATTTCTTCCTGAACAAAAGCAAATTTTTGTCACCAGGGCCATCCCCATACATGGCTTCTATGCAGGTTGGACATTTCAAAATCCTTTGTGTCATTCGAACAGCATAACCAGCAATGTAGGCAACAACATTTTCGACCAGATCTGTTAGTCTGGGACTAACTGGTATTCCATAGTCATGGTCGTGTATCACATGCTCAACTATATCTAATTCATATTTCTTCAGAATATGGATATCACCAATTTGTAGAGGCACTTGTGTTTTCGTACCAGTAGTGAATAATATGTTCGTATCATCCTGAGCTATACAATTTCCGTTCATGTTTTTTATATCATGATGAAGCAACAACCGTCTATAAGAATGAAAGAATTGAAGAGCTGAGGGGTTATTATTCCAACCATTTCTAGATCTGAAATATAAATGAAAATAATTGTAATTTTTTTGAAAAAGATCAATATCCTGCAAACGTACCGAACACTGCAAAAAAACAGTTCCAAATGGTCTTGACTCAGTTTATAGGTGAGAAGGTATTTTATTTTCTTTGATTTCACATAATCATTATATATCCCTATAACTGAGGTGATTGTTATGATAAATCCTTGGAAGGGAGTTTTCTTCTTAGTTGTGATCAATTTTTTATTACAAATTGTTTTCACATTTCTCAGATAAGGCACTGCTTCATCAAATACAGGCATCCATAATTCTTCATTATTCTCTCGTAATGGCATTTTCATTTGAACTGTTATTGGGTTTCGTGAATTGAGCAGATCGAAAACTTTATTCATAAGGCGAATGAATTTTATAGTTGCACTAGCTTCTCTAAAACGAATATCTTGCAAATCAACCATCAGAAATTCCAATGAATCTGCAACGCTTTCACTTAATGTTTGAACTGCTAAGTTCACCTGCAATATAAAGGAATATAAGTATATAATGTCAGTTTTAGAGTTATGAAGGAATAAGAAACTGAATATATTGAAGTTACCTTCATTTTCTGCTTCTGCCATTCCAAATGGGCAGTTTTCAGTTTATTACCAAGTCTCAATCCAATATCATCTTGAATTTTATGTAGAAGACTGATGTAGTTAAAATCAACTACTTCCCCATCAGGATCTACGAATCTGCCAACATTAGCCCAATTATTTCTCATCAATTTTATGAGATGACAAGCATCGAAAATACAATACACTTTAGATCGATTAACTGGATGTAAGAAATATGCTTTCATATTTTCAATATCAATATTAGCACCTAAACAGTTCATCATTTTAAAATTTACATTAGGTCCATCGGAAGTGAGGGATGTTATTACAACTCCAACTTCATCTAGTTTTATTAAAGCTTCCCTCACAATATTAGCCTTTTCTTCTGCATTGAGAGATTCAATAAAAAAGTAAGCTATTGGTAACTTCCAATTTCCACATAAATTTACCACCATTAAAACAAGTACTTAATTGGCATATTGAATACTGTCATCCTCATTTATATTGGTTCCATAATTCACATATCCCCATGATTTTCCATTTTGAAAATCAATATGTTTTTTGATGGACATTTCGTCGAGCATAAGGCTGCAAATAGTTGAATATCCTTTTATGACATTTTCTGAAACTTTAGCTTTCAGTGAGTCAAATGCAGGCTGTGAAAAACCAGGTTCACACTCAACATTCGAGTACCAACTTCTGAGAATTCTTTGGGAAGGTAGAGCCAAATTAAATGTTCGGCGAACATATTCATAGGCTTTGCTTGAGTAAAAATGGAGGGTTAAGGCAAAACTACGTATTACATTGTCATATTTCTCTCGGCTAACTTTTCCACGTTTGTGATTTTTCAACATTCTCTTCATGATTGCTAAGGGAGTTCCAGAAAAAGTTTTCTCCAGAACTGAACAGGCCCCAGTACTGAGTAACATTTTCCTTCGTAGACTTATAACAATCTCTTGCAAATGATCAACCTTTTTATGAAGTCTTTTCAGTTTTTGATTTTGTTTCTGATTTTTATATCTTAAATATACAATTTTCTGCTTCTGGTCTTTCATTCTCTTCAAGGTATTTTCTGGGGTAGATCTGAAAAAAAAAACGCCTGAAAAATATGCATAACATACAGTAATATAAAAAGAAAGAAATGGGTGGAAAAATAAGAATGATTTCCAAAGTATCACATTCACTGATGGTCATTTCTGTGAAAAAAAAAACTAACAGAATACTGTGTATATTAGGGTAGTTATTTAAAAAATTATATGATTAATGCAGCCTTAATCAAGAGTAGATACTTACGCATATGTATGAAATAGCTTAATCAACTTCCTATTCCTTTTAGGAGTTCCTTTCAATCCTTCACTGTCTGAACTACTGAGTATCCTGAAACATAATACAGAAAATTGCAAGATTGTTCTAGGTCCTATTCAAATTTCAATTCACTCACTTATTAGGTTGTTCATTTGATCCACTAGCATTTTCACAGGCCAATTTCGAATCTTGCCTACAAAAAAATAAATTTTTCAAATACTATTCGAAATAGGGATCATTGTTTCATGAAGTCATCATCACAAAACTCACACTGAAATGGCAACAGAACAAATTTGAAATGAATAAATAGGTAAGATTGAATGGCAAGTATAAACAGTTACTAACACAAATACACATTCATTATGTACCATTGTAGCACTAAAAATATATCTTTTCAGAATTCATTACAACTTTCATACAATTGGGAATATCACTGTAAATTTTATACCTACCTTAAATAAATTAATTACTATAAGATTTGATTGGGTGTAGCAGAAACTTTATATCAATAAATGAATTGCTCTGTTACTGTTATTCATCAAAGCGGAAACTGACCTGGGTTTCTTCGAAGGAGGCCCTCCATCCACGAGTGGAAGAAATCTGGCATTTTTTGGCAAGAATAGCTCTGGCACTGCATTAACTTTCAGTGTCGTTCTACCATTTCCAACATTGAAGTCAGAATTTTGAAAATGTTTAGAGCATATCACGTTATGGGGGCTGAGATTCTCTTCAGGAGACCTACCTATTGCCTCTAGCCACCTGGTATATCTTTTCTTTCCCAAGCTGGAAGTCATGAAACAATATTATGTTGATTCGAAAAATTCGCTATACGGCCCTGCTTTTACAGGTTTGAAGTATATGCTTTACCTGTGATAGGTGATTCCAGGGATATTTCCTCGGTTTTCACAACCAAATACCAAACAAGTCTTTGACATTTCAATGGAATAATCTCTTCTGAACCAAACGAATAAACAACCACAATACGAACAAGCAATGTAGACGCACAAATTAAAATTCAAATAAGGGGTAGACTTCTGCTTGACATATGTCAAACGTAAGTCAAACGAAATTATCCTCAATGCGCATGCTCACCTCTACGAAAACGCCGCCATGTTGTGTAAACGTTGTTTTCTATTAAATTGAAATCCTTTCACCATTCTACCCTGGGTTATATTTCTGTGGAGAATAATCAATGTCAGCGCCGCAGACGGCTCGGCTACGGGGAGCCCACAAAATTTGATGAAAAAATAAGTAATAAATCATGCATTTGTCAAATGAAAAATTTGATCAATCTAACTGTATTTCTGTCGGTGAAGCTGTCGAAGGTGATTCTCCCATATCGCTGGTATCAGACATTTTATTATGATTATCGAAGTTTGGCTATATTCTTCAAAAGTTCAATACCTATACCGATATTGACTTGACAAATGTCAAATGCAGAGCATGCACATCATGCTTGATTGAAAAATAATGGGTTTCTATTGGTTGTAAATCTTTATCGTAATGAAAAATCGTTGGAATTGATTTGAAAGTAATTAAGTACTTTTTTATCGAAAATGAGAAAATCGGGGAGAAAATTGATAATGGACCGACTAGCAGAAAAAGTTCTTGTCATCACTTCATCTGAGGACATAATAAATGAACAGGTGGCACTGATGATTTTAAAAGGGGGACCGAACCAGCTAAAGTCGATACTGGAAAAATTTAGTATTCTGATCCCACCTTGACGAAATTCAAAGTAAATCAAAAGACTGAATAGACATTATGTCCTTCGTTTCTATAACATCCAAGCCTAATATGAAACCTACATTACACTCTGCGTGTCTATACAATATTGTTACATTTCACCTAGCGCTCTCCTAGTGCCGGCCCTGACCATATCGTAAACGCACAGTGAAGGATTGCGTCGTAGCGAACGTCATTTTTCCTAGAACCGTGATTGCCGCCTGGAGAATTCGAGACACGTCATCGGGGTTTCTCTGGAGGATTCTCGATAGGTATGCAGACATATATAAGGACCGCGGTACCGCGGCGGAGACAGAGTTTTTATTCGAAGAGAATTTGTATTCAGAGCTAAGTGACGAGAGTTGTTGAGATCTAAGTGGAGCAGAGCTTTGTGCGAAAGTAGAATTTTTAGTACAGAGAGTTTAGTGCCGAGCATTGGAAAGTTATCAGAGCGATTTAAGTGATTGTGTTGTATTGTATTGTGATAGCGAGTTATAATAAAAGAAGTTTAGTGTTGTTATTGGTGTTTTAATCGACGAACCCAAGGATATATCGTAACAGTGGTGTCAGAATTGAGATTTTCCAAGGATAAATCGTAACAATATATACAATGTATATACTATCTACCAAGTAGGCAAGATCACTTTCTCCATTATTATATTATAATATATATGATGCAACGCCCTTCGTGGTATTAGCCAGGGGGGTAGTTCTCTTCTGACAGGTCTTAGCCAGAAACCTACTGTGTAGGTAGTTGGGACTGACCTGAAAGAATTGTTCTAAAGATGATGTCATTATCATTTTTGGAATAACTTCTCGGTTTATTTTTAATTTATGTATTCACATTATTACCACTAATTTTTTTCTATTTTAATCAATAGCATAGTAGTTCAGGAAATCGCGAAAGTATTACAAATTCATCACATTACCCTTAGAAAACCATTTCAGCTTATTGCATGAAGGTTCATGACACAACATTTTATCTAATTATCAAAAATTGAGTGGGAAGTTTCGAAAATTTTCTATCTCGTATTCTCTATTTTGAACTGGATATAGATAATGGTTGAAAACCCCCTTCCCTACCTTTTCTCTCTGTGGTCACGAAAAAAGATAAGTATAAAGTTTACATGATACCTACCTGTCGCATTTCGCCTATTCACGACTTTCGCACAATCACAATGAAAATCACCGGCTTTGTCAATACAGGTGATTTTTTGACATTAAGACACTACCTATTGTTCTTCCTTCAAAAAACTGCATGAGCATGTTGAGAATATCCCAATATTCCTAATATTAAAGACCATATTGAACGGTTAATGAAGTAATGAATACATATTGAAAATAATGAAACATAATTTTATAATGAAAACAATATATAAGTATTGAAAACCATATTGAAAGAATGAATTTTGTATTTAAGGATAATGAAGTAATGAATGGGACAATGAAGAAAATTTGGAATATTGAAAGTATTTAAAGCGTAATGAAATAATGAAGACTCTGCGTGTACACTTGATGAAAGAGTTGTTTGCCCCTCGATTTTATCCATATCAACTGGAATATTTGCGATCTCATTTTTATCACGCTACTCCCTAGATACAATCTCTGAATACTTTGAAATGCATTGATATTTGTTTTGTAGCCAAGTAATTGATTCGGTGCCCAGTCCATATTGTCAACATCTTTGAGTGCACTTGGCTTGTCTGAAATAAAAAAAAATAAATAAAATTGTTGCCTATGTTTCCTAGATTCTTTTAAAATATCTTCTACAAAATGTTTTGAACATACCGTTGTCCATTTCAACTTATAAATATTATATATTTATATATATTATATATATAATATTTTTTTTTCTATAAAAGAAAATAGAAGGGAATCAATGGAATGAAACATAGGTATTATGCCTGCCGCTGTTACTTCCACATTTCACAATCGCACAAAATTGAGCCTTTATTGAGAAAAAAGATTTTGAAATATGACATAAACACACACTTAGCATAGGTAAATCAGGTTTGTTTGTCCAGCAGGCTGGTAGACAACTGTCATTTACCGTCGTCTGTCAGATATGCCCGCGGTGTATACACTTGTATGGATTCCAATACTGATTTATTTTTTCAGATTGTGGTAGGTTAGAAACCCAGAAAATTACGGAACAAATATTTATCTACGATAAAATAATGACGTTCGCAGACACTGCTTTAGTAACGTTCAGTTAGTCGGCAGTTACTCGATCTGAGCAACGGCCGTAAAAAAATGTCGGCCGTCACCCTGGGTAGCGGTCGCCAAATATTATTTTGCATCGAGTTGCACGAAAACAACTTTTCCGACCTGTTTTGAAACTTCCCAGTCTCATCGGAGTTTACGAAGTGTTTAGGTCTCCGTTAACGTGTACACATGTAGTTATGCAAAATAGCCTAATCCTGTGGCGCAATATAATTGCTACCCTAAAAAACGCAATCCTCTTCAACAACATAAAACCTCACTTAGTTTTCAGAAATAAAAATATCAGCAATATAAGAAATGCCGTCAATATTTCAATGAGCAATGCAAACATTGCCTATACTTTTAGCAAATTTTTGTGAAACAAGTGAGATTTGTGAAATATAGTTGGTATTCCAAAGTCATTCCGAAACTGAAATTTACACACATACACAAATCTTTAACGTAGGTAAGTTAACCAATAATAACAATTATTGATTATAAATGAACCAATACGGCGGCATCTGCCCCCCCCCCCCCCAAGAAACTTTCGTTTGTTTTTTTTTAAGAGTGTAAAACTGGTGTTCGCCCCCCAAACATCACGTGTGAACTGGAATGCCTGATTAGGCATTCCAGATACTTAACAAAAATGTCAAATAAATCGACAAAATGGTCATTCAATCATTTTGGTTTTCGGAAACGAACATTGACAGTCTCTCGATCATTCCATCTGACTGGGAGTAAGGAGCTATTGACCTGGGGCCTGATTCTCAAACTTCGACATTCAATGTCGCATGCGACAAAATCAGTGCGTCGCTTTGATTATTCTTGCATTGAAAAGAGATGGGGATATTTTGTCGCATGCGACAGAAGGTAATAGACATTTGAGAATCAGGCCCCTGGTTTTCTTTATCCCGTGCAGGCCCATCATCTTTTTCCAAACGTCCGACGCGAATTTGCGGCCCTGATCAGACTGGATTTCTAGGGGTACCTCGTGTCTGGAGATAACATTCTGCAAAAGAGCTTCAGCAACCGTATTTGCCTAGTTGTACAGCTACAACTTCAGTCCATTTTGAGAAGTAGTACCTGACGACCATCAGGTACTTATTTCCATTAGTCAAGAAAATGGTCCTAGCATGTTTCGGCCGCCCTTTTCGGTCGCTGTTAGGCAGGAACTTCCATTGGCAAGCGTTTCTCCAAAGCATCCAGCTTCACTTCCAGTTTCACTGGGTCTCTTCGTCTTATTCGGGTGTCGTCCGCCGTCAATTCTTTCTTTCATTCAGGCCTTTATCGAGCCCGGGAGTCGCGTATTAGATGCCACTCTTTGTCATAGCCGTAGCCTTTTGGCCGCCCTTTTCCGTCATTGGCAGGTGCCGCCAAAATTCTCTCAATATCAGCCCTATATTCTTGTAGAGTCCCCGATGTTTCCTGGGTTCTTGACTTGAGCCGGTCTGGCATACTTGTTTCCTTAAGCTTCTTTTCTTTGCCGGCGTCGTTGTTCGAGCCGCAACTCCATGGCTTCCTGTTTCTTGGGAAATAAATCTATCTATGCTTTAGGTTCCAACCGCCATATACAAAGCCTCCAGAGCCGATGCGACTGTTCCATGATCTCTCTGCTTTTCGACTGGGATACTGGGATGACTGGCAGTATTTTAATTGTTTTTCCCTTAAAGGCCAGCATAAAGACTGTCGCTTTCTCTCTTCATTCCAGCCACAACTGCCTCAAATTGCCTCTTCTAGATATTGAAGGGAATATCGCCATCAAAAGTGTAGGGTTTGATTACGGCTTGATTAGAAAGAGCTATATAGTCGGCGATAGTAAAGGTGTTTTTCGCCTTCTGTCTTTCGGGGCGGAGGTTGACTTGAATAATTTGGCGTATAACTTCTTCCGTCGTTTCTTCAATCCGCCCCTGGAGTGATTGTCTTATTTCTTGCGCTTGCCCCTGCAGTTCTTCTTTCGCTTTTCGGACTTGTTCCTGAAGCTCTTCCTTCATTTCCTTTAGTTCCTCTCTGCTGAATTTGGTTTCCACCAATTCGTGGAATATTCTCAGGAACAAGTTTCTATCTCTTTCCATTACTTGTTGTTCATCAGGTCCTTTTTTTCCTGGCGCCGTTATTCTAGCCGCAATTCCATGGCCTTCAATATTTCTGCGAATTCCTCCATATCGTCGTGATTCATCTTCCCCGTATTTATCATGTCGCTCATTTTCAATTTTAAGAAGTAAGGTGATATAAGCTTTGTTGTTGAGAATGTAGCTGATATCATCGACGAATTTATTCATGACTGACCATGGATTCGTAGTCAATATGGGGAACAAAACCTTGATTGTCGGGACCGAGGAAATCTTTTTATCTGTAACCGATCAACAACCTGGAATCGTTGAACTTGTGGCAGCAGAATATCGTAGAATCCCACCCAATTGTAAACAGAACGGCGCTCTCAAAGTTGTTGGATCTAATGTCTTGAGAGATGCTGTAGTAAAACCGCCCGAAAACTTTCATGATGTCTGCGTAGCCAAATGCCTTGGGCACTGTAGTAACAAAGTAGTTCCGCTGAGACGGGCATATCCAAAGGACAATAGAATCACACTCAAGAAGGGGCAGGTCATCGGAGTACGCTAACCTGAAGAGCATGGTCCAGTATTCAGCCTCGTAACCTCTTTAGAGGAATCATGGAACCACCTATCGGAGGATGGACGAAAGAAGGCGAGGAATTTTCTGGATACAGAAGGTGAATAATTCGTGAAAGACAAGAATACAGGTCGCACGAATGTCTTCCAACATCAAATCAACACTGGTGATGCTGCTTCCATTCGACAGCCACCAAAGCGACTGCCCTTCAGCAAACAGGAGGAATTCACGGCCATCACGATGGAAATATTGCAAAAAGGGGTAAATAGAGGAATCCAGTAGTCGCCGCCTGTAGTAATGGTAACCAAGAAGAATGGATCAACAAGATTATGTGTGGACTACAGAAAATTCAATGATGTCACAAAAATGGATACCGACCTTTTACCCAGGATAGACAACACCCTGCAACATGGAAGATATGCTTGGTCTACCTCGACGACATTATTGTGATGAGAACAACTCTTGATGAACATCTGATAAATTTGACAGCCGTCTTCAACAGGCTGAGAAATGCCAACTTACAGCTGAAGAAACGCACCCTCTTCTAACCTGATGTTAAATTCCTAGGACACGTCGTGTCCCCGAAGGGAATTGCAACCAATCTGGACAAGATAAAGGCAGTACAGGAATGGCCCGTACCGAAAAACAAGTACGAAGTCCTAAGCTTTCTGGGACTCTGCAGCTACTACCGATGATTTTTTAAGGACTTCGGGAAGATAGCGAGACCCCAGCATTCCCTGACGGAGAAGAAAACACCCCTCTCTTGGTCAACGGACTGCCAGAGTGTCAGCAAGCTTTCAATAATTTCAGACCTGAAGGAGAGATTGATATGACTGTCCACGACTTTGCCAGGTCGAAGTTGCAACTGACCAGTGACAAGATGAAGAACAGGTTCGACAAAAAGTCGATACCATTAAGCTCAAAGAAAGTATTGAGTCCCAAGTTACATATTAGTCTTGGCAAGGACCCTATTCGGTCAAGAAGAAAATAAACGACCTAGAATACCGGGTCCAACTGTCACCTCGAAGCAAGCCACAGGTTGTCCATATAGCCCCTACAATGAACGTGACCCCTCCAATATGGAATGATTAGACGAATATTGTTCGGGGCGAACAACTCCAGGAAGGGGGGAAGTCGACGATCCAAAGATACCAACCGTATTTGTTGAGAGAACTATCACGAAGGTTCCACAAACGTCGTCCGTTCGAAGACGGGAAATTCAAGAACCATGGACCTATATATAACGGCAGAGAGAGCAGCAACAGTTAATTTCCAGTGCGCCTCTGCGGCCTGGGGCTATTGCATGGAGACATACAGAGCGATGACCCAAACGTTTATGAAAGTCTGCTTGCAGAAGGTCGTTCATGCTCCTCACTACTTTCCCAACCGCTATATTTAGTAGAACCTGAACATCAGTGCCCAGCACGTTGACGAGTATCTGCAAAACCACACCGAAAGCGTCTTCGAGAATATCAGGAGCAATCCCAACCCAGCGCTGCATGACCTTCATAACATTTTAAACAGGAATGATCCCACATTTGGCTAGAGGAACAAGCATCCCAGGTCTACCAAGCAAAACCTGAGACCACGTCCAAGAGTCGCCTTCCGGTGACTCTGGTTAGTACAAACACACACCAGTTCCGCGACAAACACACACTGTCTCGGACAGGTACACGGGGGCTACCATGCAAACACTACACAACAGTGGAGTCAGACAAAAACCAAAACGAACAGACGAGGAGGAAGCAATATTACCTACAGGCTGGTTTCAAACCAAAGGAGTTTAGATATCAATCTTGCTGAAGTGCTCATCAGCTGGTTGAGGGCTGCCTCTTAGAGGGCGGGGGTGGAAATGAAGAGGACGGCAAGGTCTCGTATCCATGCAACTGTATAAGGCATCACGTCGTCCAGGGCGCTCAACCCAGGTGGACGGCATGGTGGCAACAACTAGTTGAAAATATCTCCACGAATATTTGACAAAAAAAGAATGGGGAACACTGGAAATACAAATAAAAATGAAAATATTAATAAGAAAACTAGATCTGAAGCAGGAAGATCAATTGTTGGTTCTGAAATGCTCAAATATGACAAAAAAAACTTAATATCAATGAGCTCTGTTGAGTTGTATCAACTTGCTGACGTCTGTTAGCGGCATCGGATATAACATCTGTGAGTCTTGTAGAGGGGTAGCTAATATTTTGCTCGTGTCGAGCATATCCCAAGAACCACAAAACGCTGATTATATGTGAGCATGCACCTAGAGTACGAGCTCCAGATTTGCAAGTACAATAATACCCTTGAATGTTTTCATTTTCATCACCTTCTTCTGCCTCTTCGATTCCATTAATGTTATTCGGGCGATATGAAATCCATAACTGATACTTCGTGGAATTTCTAAATCGTGAGAAACTCCTAACCCTCATTAGCCCAGGTTCTGGAATTCTATCTACGTTTATTAACATTTCGAGTTGAAATTCTTCCTCATCTTCCTGTATCTGGAGTTTATTTTGAATATAAGAAGGAGCCAAACGAATTTGATAAACACCTATCGAAAGTTCCTTTAGAGAATCTAATGTTAAAATGGGAAAATCTGCCACTTGTTGATAATTCAAACAGACCCACCTTTGAGCACTCCTGGTGTTCAAATCTTCAATTTCCACCAACGCTTGAAGAACGTTTGATTCTCTCGCTTTCTCCAATAATTTACGTGCCAGCGCGGCATCAGCTCCTTCAATGTGAATTGGCAGATGATATCTGTTAATTATAGATCCTGCAATTCTGTAGAAATCTCCAAGATGTGGAAGATGAGTAATCTGCATGGTCTGTTGGAAGAAATTGAATATAGATTTTAGATGACCGTTCCTCATTTCTACAACCCATCTTGATTTTGTTACTAGACGAGAATCGTTAGCATCTTCTGTTGATAGTTGATGTTGCCCTCGTTGAAGACCTACTGGCATTTTCCATTGAATACCCAAACGATCCAGTAATTCTGTCGCATCTCGGTAACCCCCCTATCAACCAAATTAATATCACCCTCCTGGGACCACCTTCTCATCCTGTCAGCATCTCTTTTGAACTCATTCACAAGTATTGCAGCATCGTTGTTTCGGTTATTGGAGAAATATGGTCCCTGAACATCAAAAATGTAGCCGTTTGGTGCCACTATCAGAATTGGTTTTAGTAAGTGTCGTCCTTTGTGGATGCAAAACGACTGTCTAAGTGAACGAAAATTCTTGCTTTTTGGAATGAAGCAGTAGGTACCATCAATGCATGCAATGACTCTGGGAGTACTCGGTTCTGGATTATACAGCACGTTAGCAAACTCAGTAGCATGTCTATCAATGAAATTTTGTCCTATAATTGCATCGAGTCCAATTTTTGAGGGAACAAATCGTTGCATCAAGGATTGTCTCACATTGGTAACAGCTAAACTTGTTGCGTATCTACTCGGATATTGAAACATAACTTTCAAAAATTCATCTGACAGTCCTTGACGTATTTTACACATAAACATTAATAAGTCCTTCTTGGTTATATATCTGTAGCCACCTGGTCAAGTGATTCTATCGCAGTAGGAGAACATTTCCCGAAATTGCTGTTTAGTTACAGGCCAGAAAGATTCGAACTCATGATCTGACAAACTGTTTTCGTCTTCTAACCTCGTGAGGCCATTAGCAACATAACGAAGTCCTTGTAAGAATATTTGCAGTTGCGGGCCTTTTATGACGTAAGGCCTGTTGATAAAACGTAATCCTAGTGTAAGAGGCTGTAAGATGAATCCACGATCGTCCAAATGCTGTCTACATGACCTGACGTTCTCGGGAATGTAGATATCTCTTGAAAAAAACACATTTGCTCTGCATTCAGTAGTTATTCGAATAATATTTGCAGCAGTATTGCAAATCAGACATGTTCCATTACGAGTTTGAGTAAAAACATTATGCTTCAAACATGTTGGATCTTGTTTTATTACAATCTTTCTGAACAGATCGATCACAAGTAAAGCATAATCTGGTTGAATCAATTACCTCAGCTGGCGGTCTTTTGAGTTCATCTCGTCTTCGAATAGCCACTTCACTTTTTAAAGCATTCTCATCTCCACCTATTCGAATCATTTGCTGTGGAGCTAACCTATCGCCAACGAAACAAGATATAATGTTTCTGAAAGCCATTGATTTCACAGATCAGATAACAATATTCAATTTGAATGTTTCGAAAGCAGAAATTAATGAATGAATACACTTCTCAATATCTGTCAACTTGACAATAGGATTTTCGAACGAATGAAATTCCATATTCATAGCCAAATTCTGATTTATCTTTTTGTAATGATCCATATTGACCAAAGAAGGGGTTTTGAATTTGCGTTATTTGCTGTTTCAAATTATGGAAACATGTTCAAAGATCAACGGAAAATATTTCATATTGAGGTTTGAAGCGGAATTTCTCTACATGTTAAGAATCATATAAATAATTGAAAGAATATCACTGAAATCCATATAAAATGGATAAATTCATCATATGTAGTTTTCATGGTAGTCGTAGCTTTAAATCGATCACTTGGAATTTTAACAATGAAAAAAGATTGTTAGAAGTTATTCTTGTATTATTGGTTTTCTCTATTATCACTATTGCGTTTTGCTGATTTTTAGTGGCTTATTCACTTTTCAGCTGTGGGAAAACCCGAAAAACCTGCTGCTTCACCTCCGGTGGTCGGTGGGCACTCCAAGCTAGCACTAGACGGGATTGGCATGTAGACAACTCACAATACACTTGCTTTTCAAAGAGGCATGTGTGCTCCGATAATGAGTACTTGAGAAAAAAACTTCTCGATCAGCGGATTTGAACAGGCTGTTGCTATGCCCAAGTTTCAAACGGCCTGCGCTTCAGACCGCTGAGATACCGGCCAACCATGATTACTGAAATATCAGTAATCATTTCATATTTCGATAGTTTCGTTGTGATAACTCGAAAAATACACTTTTCCCACCACATTGTTGGAAGTCTGGAGACCTACTCAGTATCCCTTACCCTCTCAGCCTCTCTCTGTCTCTTCTCTCTCACTTCTCTTTTTCTCTTACTCCCACTCTCTCTCATATTTTATTTGTTTAGAACTGAACAACCCTCTTCAAACATTAAAAATCAATAAGATTTTTTGCTCCATACGATGTTTTCTGGACATAAAAGAATTTTCCTTTCTTGTGAATCTGAAAATTATAAATGTAAAAATGATTAAATATAGATCCATTTGTTTGAAACAGTAACCTTCAACACCTTGTATATAAAAAAGTGGCCCATAGACACTTTTGAACAGCATGACTTGAACTTCATCATATCAAAATTTCAGCCAATTCATTAACAGGATGAGTTATAAAAATCTCCTTTCCGCAATATTTGTCATCCATTTTTTTGATCTCATACTGTCAATCAATTTCGTTCAACAAGTGTGTTGAATGGTTCGTGGTCAATTTTCCCCAAAGCTCAAGGTATAAAAAAATACAAGTAATGTCACCAGAAAAACTGTTTCTTCTTGACACACCCTGTACAAAATGTTGAATTAATCATTTTTGAGATATATAAACGATAAGCATATCAGTGTGTTACTTGGTTTGGTCACATCGTCACTTCATAGAGTTGGTTGAGAATTTCATTTTGATTAATGCTGCACTCACCCTGTATAAAATATTTTTTTCACCAAAAACCAGTCAAAAAGTATCACTTCATGTGCAAGAAATATTCGACGTGCAAAACATTTTTATTTAGGATGTTTTCCTGAAAGCTATATTACTCTAAAAAAAATGGCCACTCACCAACTTTGACACCCTGTATTTCATTTCGGGAACTAGCCATAGGATTGAGTCGGGCCCATGGACACTTCCTGATCAGCTTGACTCGAACTACATCATATCAAAAATTCATGGAATTTCACCGGGACCCATTTTCCATAAGACGTACGGTGCGGTTCTTTGAAAAGAGTACACCACGATTCCAAAATATTTTTTTATATTTAATATACTTATATTATTTTAGGTATAATGTATTTTCAACTGACATGTTCTACACCCTCATTGTATTTTGAAATTCCTGAACGTATAATCATCTATCATATTTTTCAGGACCATTATCAAGATATTTCATGTTGACCACGTTTTGCGTGGAAGTCAAAATACTGGTTCTTTTAGGGTATAACTTTGGTTTGACACCACAAAATGTATCAAAGTTTAGATAGATACAATGTGTACGGCCGTACCCGTATATGATTTTCTGTGAAAAGGCTCCAATAATCGCTAATTCGCTAAACAAGACGCCGCCTTCCCGGACTCGGGTTGATAGCCACAGTCAGAATATTTTAAATTCATTGCTACAGCGCTACAGCGTTGAGTTCGGAGCAAATATCCAAGACGTGGTTCGGGTTCGAAGTTGTTTATTGTTTACCTGACTTAGCGTTACGATACGAAAGCGGCAGTTGTCGTTTTGTTGATTTTAAGATTCTAGATAGTTCCGACTGTTACTGTGGTTCCGAGTTCATTAGCATTTATTTAGAGTGTATTTGATTCAAATTGAGAAGTCAAAATGAGTTGCCCTTTGAGCAAAGATGCCCTTGACAAACTAAAACAATTTATTGAAGTATGTAAGTCTAATCCTGACATTTTACATACAGCCGATTTGAAATTCTTCAAAGACTACATTGAATCTTTTGGAAGTACTATCCCCGAATCATCGAATATGTCTTCAGATCCCAAAGTAGAAACTAAAGAGGAACCTGAAGACCCAGTGGAAGAAATGATTGAATCAGACCCAGAGTCTGAACTGGAATTAGACATGACAGGTTGTGTTGAACCTGATAAGCTAGATGAGAACCAAAAAATGGGTGATCCGTCCAAAGAAGAGGTATCTGAAGAAGACTCTGATAAGGCTGATGAAAAACGAGTTGAGGCTATGTCTCAGTTGTCTGAAGGTAACATCGAAAAAGCTATCGAATTGTTCACCGAAGCAATAGAATTGAATCCACATAGTGCTTTATTATTTGCTAAGCGAGGTCAAGCATATTTGAAACTTACTAAGCCGAATGCATGTATTAGGGATTGTACTCGAGCTCTGGAAATAAATTGTGATTCAGCTACTGCATATAAATTTCGAGGTAGGGCATATAGACTTCTAGGGGAATGGGAACTAGCTGCTAAAGATTTAAGACAAGCTTGTAACATTGACTTTGATGAACAAACTGATGAGTGGCTGAAAGAAGTAACTCCGAATGCAAAAAAAATCGAGGAGCATTTGTTAAAGAGAGAGCGAAAAAAAAAAGAAAAGGAAGAATTTGAGAGAATGGAAAGGCTAAGAAAAGCACGAGAGGCCCATGCTAAGGCTTCTGCTGGAGAAAAACAGGAAGACATACCTCCACCTCATGAAGAAGGAGCAGGCAGCACTCCTGGAATGGGAGATTTCTACAAATTATTGCAAGATCCTGAGATCATGGCAGCATTCCAGGTAATATATTTTTCCTTCATATCAACTATAACAAAATCACCTTTAATTTTTTTAAATTCATCTGGAAAAAAACTTGTTTTTTGCCATGTGTGAAACTTCATCCTTTTTGTTACCCCAACAGCAAACTGAAAATGCTTTTTGATGTGTTTTTTGTTCAAAAAGATTACCGTGTACCAATTTTTTTACTAAAGTATACTTGAATTTTTTCTTAACGATGTACAGAGTGTTTCATTTGTAAATAGAAAGGCTTTTTCACAAAAATTGATAGTACAAATAATTTACTGGTGTTTCAAATTTTTCAGAGAAATAACTGAAAATATGATCAACTAAGCATGTGATAATAGGTTTGTTCTAGCAGTCTGACTGCTTCAGACCAATTTCCAAACGGTGAAATGTGTTGCTAGAACAAACCTATTGTAATGCATAGTATAATATATATCATTATGGATTTTTCTTTCATTCTCTAGGATCCAGAAGTCTCTGCGGCATTCCAAGATATTTCCATGAACCCTGCCAACTTTGTCAAGTATCAGTCGAACCCAAAAGTAATGGCCTTGGTCAAGAAGCTTTCCAGCAAGTTTTCTGGTTCTGGAATGAATTTTCCAGGTTTCGGAGGTGCTGGTGCTGCTCCTGGGGCAGGATTTCCTGGATTTTCTGGATTTCCAGGGGGATTCCCAGGTGCTGGAATGGGTGGAAATGTCCCACCACAGCCTAAACCATCAGATGATGATAATTTAGATTAGGATTTGTTTTGTAACATCCATACTGTGGTTTGAGGAAATAGTGATTTGTATTGAATTCTCATTTTTTCTTGGTTACTTTATAACATTGAAAAAATATGACTCTCAAACAAGTTTACTGTAGTACTCTCGTACTTGTTGAAATCAAAATGGGTAAATAAGTGGATAGAATATGGACGTTTCTTTGAACCACACAACATATTGGTTTTTCTTGAGGGATGCTAAAAGTACTATTAAGGCTGATTTTCAAATAGTTCTTATGTTTTCATCTTTGAGTCAGGTGAAATGCAACCTGGAATATAATTTTTGTTAATAAAAAGTTCTATGGCAATATTTGTGTATCATTGCATATTCTGGAAAAATATTCTACCTACCTCTACCTCAATAAATGGATTTCAGTAATCTATTGTACGAAGATTATTATATATATATATATATATATATATATATATATATATATATATATATAATATAATCTCGTGTTGATCTTCTACCGCATGGAGCATTGAATTAAACAAACTTGGAGGACTTTAAGATTACTATAATAAACTATTTTTGTCTCGAACTGAAGGAATAAATGGTATGTGCTAACAATTTTCCTGTTCTCAAAAAATTAAAAAGAAATTAGGTGAGTGTAATGCTTGTATTGAAGAGGAATACCTGAGATATAAAATGATCATTGACGATTTGATGAGACTGTATTTCGTTATTAGATATAAAAAATTCCTATCACCAAATTATACCTACACTCACTACTGGGTTCTGCAGCAAGAATACACTTGGGATACATGTCAGCCTCAATTTTCTAGTTAGAAATCTATCGCAGAATATAATGATTCCCCTGCTGTAGACCCGACGGCAGTGACAGGCTTTTTGGATTAATTTTTCAGTTTGTCTTCGATATATATATATATATATATATATATACATATGGTGCTCTCGGTAGTGTAGAGGTTAGCATATTCGCCTTTCAAGCGGGAGACCGGGGTTCGATTCCCCGCTGGGCCACCGTGCTAGGTGATCGCACGTTAAAAGGTAAGGCCTAGTTGATCCATTGCTCGCACAAGTTTAGACTTCAGAGGGCTGACGTTCGTCAGCTGGTTAACGGAAACGAACGAACGAACAATATATATACACACAGAAGTTCATGATTTCTATTGAACTAATAGAAACTGATTAATTTGTATATTGTGTATTTTGAAAATTTGTGAGAGTTGTTATATTTTCTCTGTAGTTTTCAGGAGAGATTTCAATACTAATGCTTATTTTTTCAGATTGTGGTAGGTTATAAACCCATATAACATAGATCAGTGTTCATGGAATTTTTGTTACTTATAATAGGAATTTTATATTCATTTGGAGAGAGGAAAACACCAAAGAATTGGATTCAACATAATTACAATCATCACTAATTCAGTTCAATGATTGTGGAATTGTTTTATTGGTCAATTTTAAAATTGGTAACATTTCATTCTTCTATTCATATAGGTAAGTGTATATAGATAACTGGAACCATATGAAAATATAATTTAATCACTTGTTTTGGGTGAAATTCAAAGAATAGCCACCACTATTAGGATCTTTGGTCATTTGAAAATTATCCGTAGATAATCCAAAAGGTTTGAGTACCATATTACCCAATTCCTTCAATTTTCCTGTAAAAAGAAAAAATTGGTGAAAAAAATCCCCATTGTAATACTGGATGAGTACCTACCTAGCATTTCTGTCTTCAGTTTTTCATTTTTTTCTGCAATAAGGGGTGGTAGCCTGTACTGTGCCTGTAGTGCATCTTTATTTCCTTTATCAATTTCAAGGATCTTCTTGTAATCTGCTAAACTTTCATCAAGTTTGTCACTTTCTTCATATAACCTAGCTCGCCTTAGATATGCTCGGACATATTTATCATTTAAGTCTATTGCTTTCGTACAATCCTCTATAGCACTCTCCTTTCTACCTATGATACTTTTTGATGCTGCCCTATTTGCATAGAATATAGACCTATCACTTGAATATTTTAATGGACACAACCTAAGAGCTTCTGTGTAAGTGAAGGCAGACTCCAGGTACTTTTGTTCTTTAAATTCTTCATTTCCCTTCTTTTTCAGTCCTATTGCCTCAATATACCTTTTTTCTATAACTTCTTCAGTTAAACTCATTTCTACATCTTTTAAATGTTCCTCATCAATATAATCATCATCTTGAGGGGACCCAGATTGTCCATCAGATTCTTCTTGTACATCAGATTCTTGGACATAGTTTTCACTCTTATCTGTTTTTAAAGCAGTGGTAGTAAGGTTTTCGAAATTTGTTTTTACTTCACCTTGTGATACAGTGAATTGTGTTTCCAAAGCATCCGTTCTACTGATTGGCTGTTCATTTGCAGATAAATTATCATCACTATCACTTTCTGGCATGATGGAAAAGCTTTTGTCAAAACTATTTTATACTCTTTGATTATTGTGGAATAATATAAGATGTTTTCATTCAAAATATGGGTTCTTCTTCTACGTTTGGGATATGGGTTATTCTTTATTCGTTTGTGTCAGTGTCAGTGGAGAGTGGAGTTCATAGACCATATACCCTAATCACACCAGAGTTGCCAACTAATCGATGGAGCAAGTCGCTACGCAAACAATGAAAATCCGCTACCGAGATCAGAATTCCGCTACAATATCAAAAAACACATATGTGCACTGCAAAACTGTTGAATTTTTTGGGTACATCATATCAACCATAACTTCGTATCGCATCCATCATAAATTCGTATATTTTTGCGGAGTTTCTAGAATTTACAAATTGACATTTGTTATCATTCGCTGAAAACTCAGTGTAAAAAACGATACTAAAGTAGAATATGGTAATTTCGCATAAAAGTGATGAAATTTTCAAATTTTGAATGTGATTCTGACAACTTGAACAGAGTTCTGAGAAATCTATTCGCTTTCAAGCGAGTGATATGATTCAAATTTTAATGAATAATCAAAACAGTTGAAATGGATTGCATATCATTATAGAATAGAATTCAGTTTCCCATAAAATATTATTTCTTCTTCAGCAAAAACAAAAAACAGAGTTATTTATGTCGTAAATTTATGAATTGAGTTTTTGTTGAAAATTCCGCTACTTCGGTCTTAGTTTCCGCCACGCCGCCACGGAGTATGTAAATCCGCTACGATAGCGGAATTCCGCTACGGTTGGCAACTCTGCTAATCACAGTAAAGGATAATGGTCTATGGTGGAGTTGAGTTGAATCGTAGGCATATATCTTATATCTCTCTCTCTCTCTATATTGGGATGGTCTTTGCTTCCGAGCAGGCGCAGTCGACCACAATCATAGATATATATAAATATAGATAATATGTTAATCGATGTGAAGTTAGGCTGAATTCAGACAGAATCCAAATCCGATCGTACGACGATCCGATAGCTTTCTGATTGGTCTAAAATTAAATTTAGACCAATAATAAAGCTATCTGATCGTCGTACCATGGGATTTCGTATCTGTCTGAATCCAGCCTTAAGCTGAATTCAGACAGATCCGATATCCGACGTCCGAATCGTACTCGTATCATCGGACAAAACTGGCGATTCACATAGACCCGATTGTTACTCGGATACGAAATTCTAGAATTCTTTGTTCTGTGTGATCACGAAACATGATATTCGCAAAACTCCATTGACGAAGTTTCGCCAATAAATAAACATAACCTAATATGTTTACTGTTGATAATTTTTTTTCGAGATCGACTGAGATCGTAGCAAATGTGCTTCATCTGATATCTGATAATATTCATCCTTTAGTAAGAAAACAAAATTGTCGTTCGGCCAGGTACAGTAAACAAAAATGTCGAGTGTTTCGTATTTAACCATCGTGCCTTTTCAGGGTGAAATGAATCGAATAATATTTGAAGATTATTTCCTATATTTCAAGTGAACTGAGCCTCATGATCTTTATGTAGTCAAAAGAGAAGAGATGCAAAATATCATAATGAAGCCATTCACCAGTTGAATCATATGTCCTTAACTAGTACTCCAACAATGAAGATTGGCTTGGCGGAAGAGTGACTTGTACCAGATAAGCTACCAAGGGCACAGTGAAAATATTTTCATTGAATGTCGACAGGCTCAGGCTCACTACATGACCAAGATAATTGAGATATACTCAAGGTGCTCGCAATGATTCATCGTTCATTTTGAATAGATAAGTGTTGCTGCATTAGAAGGGAATGCCTATTTCGCTAATAGTATTTGGAAGGACGATTATATTCAATAAGGAGATACAAGAACATCCCGACTAATGTAATGGAAATTCCGTCCAACTATCACTGTTCGCAATATGGAATGTTTTCAGGAGTGGCAAAATAACCACATATTATTGAAATAAAGTTATACAATTATTATACTGAGCCGGTTTTGATATTGAATTGAACTATGTTGTTCATTTTATATCTTTTATAGTCTGAATACCGTATAGTATGTGTTTGCTCTGGTCAAAATAATCTTTGCTGAATTCGATAGTCATTTGCAGGTACAATTTATATAATCCCCTGGGGCATATTGGTTTGTCATATAACTATGTACAAGCTTCATAAGAAATAGAGTTTAATACTGACCATAAAGAGAAATAGTGTTTTTCGAAACATTTATATTAGTGCTGAAGTAATCTATTATATGGCTCAATATCGCAGAATTTTTATAACTAATGAAAATACATTCGTATGTTAGATGCAAATTGCAGCTTTTTATTTCATTGAGAGAAAACTACCACCCCAGAGAATCCATAACAGACATGATTCGAATACAAAGGAGTTCCATGTGCTTGACTCAACTCAATGTTTCATCAAGGAAGATACCTACCTGAACACCTTATATAACTAGATAATGATATTTGATGATCCATAGTGGTACTATAAATTTTATCTAACATCGATTGGTACGAAAACAAAGTATATTTATAATGAAGAGATGCAGTTTTTATTCAAATATGTTCTTATTTGAGGTCACATAGTTCTGTAGTGATTTTAAAATGAGAAAATCCTCCTAGTCGCCCCGTATCTATTACTACGTTGAGCAATATTTGAGGAAAGTTTCCGCAGACTCTTCTAACAGATATATTTTTCAATTATCATGGAAGTTGTAGGTATATTCTGCAATAAATTCTCTAAATATCCTATTTCAATATCCTTTTTCTTCATTTTGAAATAAAAAAATATATATTCAAGCCAGTTTAAAATCTGCGATGTATCTAATTTTTATAAATTTATATTGGTTAAATTGGTTTTCACCATTTTGTAGTCTAGTGATACTAGGGTATAAGGGTATTCGGTACTCCCCGACCAACGTTCACTACAAACCGCCACAACGTCAGTTTCTGTCAGAATATATGTGTCCTTTGAGTTCCGTGGGTAAATTTATCGGTCGAAGTTAAATATATTTCATCTCAATCCGACATCGGATGGCAGAATGACATTTCAATCAGATGATTCCCGCTAGAAATAATGCACCAATCAGAACATCGTTAGTTTTGACCATTGCATTTGACAGAATGCATTTTCTTCATCCGACATAGGAAAAAGTTAAAACTTTCGGACGAATTCTTCCCGCCCGCATGAAAATTCAAACTTAGACCAATCAGAAAGCTATCAGATCGTCGTACGATGGGATTTCGGATCTGTCTGAATTCAGCCTTAGCTGCCAAAGGTGGCTGGCTAAATTTTCGGAAGATTGCCGAACGATCAAACCAGTGGCGTAGTTTCCCTTCTGACTGGGATTTGTTAAGGATATAGTTTGTTGCTTGACAACCGAACTCGGTTCAGTTGAACCGTGTTACAACCCGCTCCAAACAGATTGATTCTCTCTAAATTAAACACTCTACTGCTGGGTTCTATCCAATTAATTGCAAAATGGAAAAATCAAGACAGGGACGAATTGAATTTTTACACATGACATGAAACATGACGATTGGAGTGTCTTCAATTTGTTATTTTTACTAAGTGAACGGAGATATGTGGAGCTTTTGCGGAGCAACGAAAAAGAAGAGATATATGGTCGAGCATTACCTTTTGATGTGCTTTGACGCAAGATAATTCGGTTGAGTCAAGATGAAACTAGGAGGATTTGAAGCTAAAGACCTATAGAATGCAGCTCCCTTAAAAGAATCGCTCGCGGAATTGGTTAATAGAGGATGAACATCAAAAAAACGATAATTTTTCACCATAATTATTGTTATAACCAGTGACTGTCAAGATGAAACTAGAGGGGATTTGAAGCTACAGACCAATAGGATGCAGCTCCCTAAAAAAAATCGCTTGCGGAATTGGTTGGTGGGGGTGTACATCGAAAAAAAAAAAGGATTTTTTACCATTAATATTATTATACAGCCAGTGCCTGTAAGATGAAACATAGGGGGGGGGTTATCGTGGCTAAGACTTACAGAATGAGGCTCCCTAAAAAGAATCGCTTGCGGAATTGGTCGGTACTGTGTTTTTCCGAAAAAACTCTACTTTTCATCATTATTATAATTATAGCCAGTGACTGCCAAGATGAAATTAGGAGGGATTTGAAGCTAAAGACTTAAAGAATGCAGCTTTCTGGCTCACGGTGGGTTGTAAATCGAAAAAACGATAATTTTTACCATTATTCTTATTGTAGCCGGTGACAGTCGAGATTGATGCTGAGAAAACTCATTAATTCTCAAGAAAATCTCTTGATTGCGTTTTGCAAAAAATCCAAAATGAGTTCAGATTTCGTAAAGTTGATGGAAACTCGACAAATCTTCAAAAAACTTCAAGTGTGTCTCCTTTGAAGACCGACATTGGAAGATTGTGACACAAAAAAATTTATCTATTGGCACATTACACACACATGGTAGTGTCCAGTTGCATAAAATCTAAGAGCAATCAATTCCTGAAATCCAAAACAACTGTAATAATAAGAATTAATTATATTTCAATATTTTCTCTACTATTTACCCTTCTAGGCGTTTACTTTTTTTTTGTTGTAAAAAATGACTCAACAATTCAATAATATACATTGGAGAGGAGATATTGTAACAACAAATTCTTACCATCCCCTACGTGAGAGGACTTTCAGAGAGGATCAAGAGGATAGGAGAGAATTACAACGTCAGAGTGTGTTTTTGATCAGGGAACACAATTCGCAGCCAGCTGACGAAAATTTGACCACCGAATAAAAACAGCGACACCAACAACTGCGTTTACCGGATACCATGCGAGTGCGGCAAATCTTACATCGGAGAAACCAGAAGACCATTGGAAGTGAGAATGGGTGAACACAAATAAACACACAACGAGCAGAAACAACGAAATCAGGAATAGCGGAGCATATTTGGACAAACCATCACGGCATGAAATGGTCTGAAGCCGGGGTAATACACAAGGAGCAGCACTGGTTGAAAAGGAAATTCAAGGAAGCCGCCTACATCCTCAACAACGACGCATTCAGTCACTTCAGCGTGGAGATCCGGAATGTGTGGAGGCCGCTTATCGAAGGCATGGACCGACTTCGGTCTCGCGCCAATACATCCATTTCTCGCTGAAAATCGATCAGAGCAATTCTAGTAATAGTACCTGTGCGCCTCATTGTTAGTACCGCCCCTTCCCCCACCATAGGGAAATCGGGGCTTCATAACCGACCATACCTCGAAATATTGTCATCACCCGAAAACTATTGCAGAAAAATCGAAAGCAATCGAAATGTCGTGAGTACACCCAACTTGAAACTTGGTTTCAACATTTATTCATACTATTTCATTTTTTCTTTATATGAATTTTTTGACTTATATTTCACATTCGATATTTCTACTTTCTTGTCACAATATTAACTCATTTATTTCTTCATTTAATTTTTTTTGACTAATAGTTCATATTCGGTATCTCGATTATTTTGTAACATTATTTTTTTTGATCAATAAAACCATATTTTTATTATTGACCAAAAAATCGATTTCAACCTTTTGTTTGGTTTGATTTCTCTACTTGATTTGTATTTTTATCGTTTCGTTCTTAGCAGCAGGTTTCAATAGAGTAATAATATATAGACAATGGAAGTCCGAACCATTACCATTCAGCAAGGAACATTGTCAACCACAGGAAATGCCTATACAGTATATTTATTAGTTTTCTTTTGTTTGGTTTTATGTAGATAACATTATGGATAATTGCTAGATACCTCTCATTCCATATTAACCAACAATATGACATTGAGGACGTGATTTGACGTGCTATTGGATTCCCAACATATTGCACTTATCTATTTCCGAAAATGCGGCAAAAAATTCAATCATTGATAAAGAAATGCTTTATCGACGCGTCGCAGAAGTTTTGCACAAGAAATTGAATAAAATAATTCATAAATTACCAAGTCCTAAATGCTTTCAATTATATTTTATTTACCCCCGCGGATGAATTGCAACTTAGTTTAACCTTCGAGTTGATAAAAAGTAACATGTGCTACTGAAAAAATTGTCTGCTTTCGTTCGTGTTTATATCGATTTCGATTTCTATATTTTTCTCTTTTTGGGATATAAGTGACCATGTTTTTTTGCTTGCTTTAGCTAATCCATATTTTTGTATCAGATGTTCCACAGGTTGAGCGCACCCGGTATAACCTTGAAACAATTTAAAAGAGGAACAAACTCATTATCTTCAATTATTTGAAATTTTGTGTTTGTGTTTTGTACTACAGTAAACATTTTATGATCTTCAGGCACCAAAACAAAATATTTGAACAACATATGTTATAACAAACGATATTTATAAAACACTGGATTGTCTTAAATAACAATTATTAATAAATATTGAAACAACTAAAAACAATCAGTTTTCGTTATAACTAGAATGTCTATAAAATATGTAATGTTGAACAATGAAGAATATATCGAATGCAACTGAAAATAAACCTAATCCAAATTTGGTTGGATCTCCGAAAATCGATACCCAGTCATCTGAAAAAAAAGTTTTCTTAATATACTTGTTATGATAATATATTGGATTTATTACCGTAATTGTATGCGTCAACAATCATTTGTAACATACTCAAAGCTCCTCCAGTGAAATCTAAGAATATGTTCCCTATGCTCCATCCTATAGTGCTCTTCCTTTTATAATTCATGTAGGCCTGGAAAGATAAACACGTTTTACATTAATGCATGTAAATTGCTTCAAAGTGGGCTTTATAAATTCGGTAATACTAGTTTTTCTGCTGATGCGAGGCACTGCAGTCCTGAGTGCTGTACTCTTATAGCAGGTTTACGCAACAATACCTAATAACTAAGCCTAAGCCCAAAAGTAATAACCAGGAGTTGAAAACAAGCATATCAATGATGTAATCAGTCTATGCCATACTAAAGTCTTAGTTCTTATACTATGAGTTACTACTGCATAAACATATGTTAATTGATTTGTTAGTGTTGAATTCTTGCTTATTAGTTTTGGGCTTAGACTCAATTATTAGGTTTTGTTGCATGAACCCGCTATTAAGGGTCAACCTACATAGCTGACAATTTTTTCAATCTTCGAAAGTGTAGAAAGTTTTGCGACCGACTTCATAAATTGAAGATGAATTTTCCTACCACCACATTTTTTTTTTCAAACATTGAAATTATATTGCAGATTTCAACCACTATCACCAAGAAATGTTTCGCTTGGAATTTGCATCTTCCAAATGTGTGAAAATTAGAGAAAAATACTTTTATGTATCTAATTTAGGGTGGAGTCTATTGAATGAGTTGAACTGAATATTCAACTGAATATCTATCGGTATTGAAAATATCATCTTTTGCTAGAAGAATGTCAAAATTGAAATGAAGTTACTAGTAATTCAGGAACATTCAGTCCTGTAATGTTCAAAGAACACCGAGTGATTCAAAGAACAGGAGATACCAATTAGCATTAACTATGAATTTTTGAAATTTGTAGGAAAACCTTCTCTCGGCAAGGAGTTCCGAAGTTCAGCTGTTCTGTTGGAAAAAGATCCCTGAGCAAGAGAGGTTCGACAGGTCTTCAAGCTCACAACAGAGGAATGGGAATTCTGTACTAGTCGGATCATCCGTGTTGATACTGCCAAGGAGGGAACGATTGACGACAATTCAGAAGATCACCGACCGTGGAAATATCTATAGAAGAGAGACAATTCTTCGACCCCTCTACGATGTTCCAACGTAGTGAGCGAGTCCGCGAGTGAAGAAACATCAACAAGACGGATTGCTTTCCTCTGCATAGAATCAAGTTTCGAAAAATGTTTTGGTGCCGATCCTCACACATGAGAATTGTACTCCAAGACAGGTCGTATCTGTTCCTCTTAGATCATTGGAAGCTGACGAGGAGTGAAGTATTTCTTCTCACGAAATAGAAACCCGAGCTTTTGAGAAGCATCTTCAACGATCGATCCCACATGGTTTTGAGTACTAAATGAGATGTTTTTTCCAGCAAATCATTGATAAGAAGCAGTAACAAAGTGGATGCCAGAACTGAACCTTGAACAACCGCATTTATTGAGAGAATTTCAGACGATACTCCTTCAACAACCAGATGTAGGAAGGTATCAGACAAGAAAACCTAAAAAAATACACAATAAGAAGGTTAACATAGGACGGCATTTTATAAAGAAGACCCTGATGCCAAACTCGATCAAACGTTTTCGAAGTATCGAATACAACAGTTTCCCAGTTGAGAATAATATGTTATAAGTAGCGCCCTATTTTCGACGATTGATTTTTATTTTTGAAAGAACCAGAGATATCCTGTTTCATTCAAGTGTGGGGAGAGGATTTTTTTACAGCTGCACTGCATATTAACGTTTCATTTCAATTTATATATCAAAAGAACATCTCCGTTAACATTCTCATCTCAATAAATAAGGTTATTCAACAAACGAATCGGTAATTTTTGAGTGGAATTCATCAAGAAAATGGGCAATGTAACGTATTTTAAGATCAGTTCAATCCGGCCAGATTAGCTTACCTGTGGTATGTACTTGATCAATGTTATTGTCAGTTTCACGTAGGAACAGTAGTAGAGGAAATCCAACCAGTGGATGACCTTGCAGCTAGCTAAAATAATACTGATGAAGAGAAATACACCGAACAATCCCAGAATTACACGTGCTGTAGTCGACACCCTCTGCTCTTCTCTTTCGTAGATGAAGCACTGCACAATAGTTATTGAAGTGGCGATCGCCGCATGTACAGCGAATACTATATCATTTGTTTTCACTGGGTTCAAACCTCTTGGATATCTTTCGAAATACTCATCCTGAAAAAAATCAAGTTTATATATATATATATATTATTAGAGGGGAAGTCTTTGCTGACCAGTTAAGAACAAAACTGTAGTTTTTTTGGGTGAACAGCAGAACGGAAGTGTACTCTTATAACACCAGTTTTTCCAATATTTCGATAATGTTTATTACCATCTTCAGGGAAAAGCTACAAAATTATTATTTTAAGTTATCACATCAAATAAACAGTAACAAGAACCTTACTGTATTTGAGGTTAGTCGTATTAAAAACGTTGGTAAAGTGAAATAACATGTCACAGACGAAAAATATGTTCACAGTCCAATATTAAAATTTTACACCAAGTAAATTGTTTAAAACGCCATTAAAATATTAACAAGATTAAAAAAATATAGTTGCATATTCAACAGGTGAATACACATAAAAGTCGAACTTTAACGGTTGAATATGAATTATGAATGACATTGACAATGAAGTTTGAAATGACAGCGTTGACATGAAGTATGGAACATCTAGAAATGTCTCTTCACACACCTGTTTTCAATTCACTTCCGTTCTGCTGTTCACCCAAAAAAACTACCATCCATATATATATATATATATATCTATGAAATTGAGAGAGATGAAAGAGAGAGAGTTCACGGTTGGACAAATATTGATAGAGTAGTATCTTTGACGTAGAACAGACAATTGAAGTCAATTCTTTGTCTTACTTGGTTATTCCGTAGGAGAGTGACTGACCGGGACGGTATTGACATATTTAAACGTGAAGGAAAAATATTTTCAAACTATGGGGAATCAACGACTCGGGAGTTGTTGGTGGGAACTAACTTCTACTGACAAGGAGCTTTTGTTATTTAATAGGAGCAATTTATTCAACTTTCATATTTACTTTATCGAACATCTGTTCGAGTCCTCTGGTTTCCTCTATGGGATCACTATAAACTTTTTACGATCATCTTTTCGAAAAGTTTAAGGTTTACGATGCGTATCCCAAAATTTTCCATTCTAATAATATACTCTGTTGGTGAGTTAAGATCTGCTCCCAGATGGTTCGATTCTTAGACAGTTTTCAAGAGTGCTCATCGACTGTTTGTGAAACTCAACTTTTTTCTTCATCTCTAACACGAACTATATATATATATATATATATATATATATATATATATATATATATATATATATGAAATTGAGAGAGATGAAAGAGAGAGAGTTCACGGTTGGACAAATATTGATAGAGTAGTATCTTTGACGTAGAACAGACAATTGAAGTCAATTCTTTGTCTTACTTGGTTATTCCGTAAGGAGAGTGACTGACCTGGACGGTATTGACATATTTATACGTGAAGGAAAAATATTTTCAAACTATGGGGAATCAACGACTCGGGAGTTGTTGGTGGGAACTAACTTCTACTGACAAGGAGCTTTTGTTATTTAATAGGAGCAATTTATTCAACTTTCATATTTACTTTATCGAACATCTGTTCGAGTCCTCTAGTTTCCTCTATGGGATCACTATAAACTTTTTACGATCATCTTTTCGAAAAGTTTAAGGTTTACGATGCGTATCCCAAAATTTTCCATTCTAATAATATACTCTGTTGGTGAGTTAAGATCTGCTCCCAGATGGTTCGATTCTTAGACAGTTTTCAAGAGTGCTCATCGACTGTTTGTGAAACTCAACTTTTTTCTTCATCTCTAACACGAACTAAGAACACTATCACCCTAGACTAACTCAATAATACAGCCTCAGGAGTCTATCACCGTGTAGTTTTTGAGTAATTCCATATAACCAGAGTTTTTGCGAATTCAAAATTTTGAAAAAGAGTTTTTTTGGAGCGTTTCAGCTAATTCAAATGACTTATACTATGTCACATTAATATACTAACCTGTATTTCCGGTATATAGAATAATCCCAAATTGAATGTTCCGTACAGAGTAAAACCCACAATATTCAATATAAGGAAATCGAAATTTAAACCAACAACACTGAAAAAAAAAAGTATGAGAAATATGATCCTTTTAATTACGCATATTTGACTTACCTCTTTCTCTTCCAATTTATATAAATTTGAGGGTAAAAAGAAACAGACCAAGCAACGAAATATATCCAACCTATCACAGCAGAAAATGGAATGAGCCAAGATTGTTTATATACAGTAACTCGCAAATATACATCCTCGAGATATTGTCTGAAAATGAAAAACTTTATTAGAACATTAAAAAAATAGTCGATTGACGTATATCAAAAAAGTATATTTTTATTTTTTACTGAACTTTTGTCCATTAAGAATGACAAATTCTTCATCAATAACACGAGTAGTAAATATGAACACGAATATAATAGTCGAAGAGGTGAGCGACCATCCATAAATTACGTCACACTTTAAGGGGGAGGGAGGGGGTCGACGAAGTGTGACATTGTGTTACAACGGGAGAGGAGGGGGTCCCAAATTTTGTGACATCACATTTTTTCAAAATATAAAATTTTATATTAACCCCCGAATCAAAGTTACAAAAACAATAGTGTTCGCACTAGTTCAAAGTTGGCGACAGCGTTTCCTATTTGATACTTGGAACCCGCTATTTATAACTTTTACAACTTGGAGTAAAAACGTGAATTTAGAATGTCACCTCTGTGAAACACAGTTGCAACCTGCATGAAATTCTACCTTAGAAATTTTATAAATTTCTAGTCGTGTAAATATTTCAATGACATTTTTCTATGATGTACAGTACACCAATGAAATAGTATTGTTAATTTCAGTTTATTTCCCAATTAGAATAATCAAATTCGAATTATCACCTGGTTGCTGAACGGGTTCCCGTTCACCGAATTACTCGAATCTTTGAGCTGAATTGATAATGGAACATTTTCATGGGGTGAGATTGAAAAATACGTCAAAAAAATTTCACCCCCCTATGATATGGGCTACCCCAATGACTACAATTTCGGAACACTGCTGTTTTATTTTCATAAATTTCCAAATTTAGTGTGACATCACACTAGGGAGGGGGGAGGTCTCACAAATGTGACCAGCTGTGACAAGGGGGGGGGAGGTTAAAAAAATCATGAAATTCGTGTGACGTAATGGATTCGCGATCAGTATGCTAGTTCGAAAACAGTTTTTCCATAGTGAGCCTTGAAAATCTTGCAACAGGGCATTCGCCAAAAATTTATATATCGTGAAAGTTCTTTTGAAATGGAATTCGGCATACAAGTGAGGAATATTATCACTATTGAACCAATGCAGACCAAGGACAAAATGTGAAGGTGGCTGTTGAAAATGGTTGGTCCTCAAATTGAAAGACGATATGTATTCGACTGGTTTGAAGTGCAGCAAGTCCCAACATCTGTTTGTCAAAGGAGTGAACTGTGACAGTATCGCTGTTTGATAGGCCCGTTTATTGAGACCTTCTCATACTCAGTACACGAAGTCTGAGTTTTCGGTCGAATCCAACAGATGGCGTTCTTCCTTGACGGATTACACCATTTGCTCCGGATTTTAGTAATTTTCAGTCAGTAAGAGGCAGTCAGTACGGAAAGCCTTGTGCTCACAAGTCCAGCCAAGTGTCACTGATGATAAATGGTAGGTCAAAACAGCTGTCTGACATTGGATTTTGTTGTGAATGCAATGTTTTCGAACATCGAAATTGTGATTTCGTTTTGAGGCTGCAGCCATAACTGCAAGATACTGAAAACGATTCTTGATGGTAACGGAGTCAACTGTGACAGCATCGCTGTTCGATAGGCCCGTTTATTGAGGTTTTCGTATACTTAGTATACGGGGTATGACTTTTTGGTCAAATCCAACAGATGGCTTTCTTCCTCGACGGATTACACCATTTGTTCCCGATTTCTCAACATGATATCAAGACCGATTTTCTGAAATACATTCTACTCATGATTTTTCTATGACTTGTATTAATTCATATAATGAATCTTTTCCATAGTGATAATACTTCTCACATGTATACCAAATTCCATATTTCATATTCACATATAAATTTTTGACAAATTGAACGCGTTGCTGAAGCGCCCTAGTGCAAGATCATCAAGGCTGACCATGGAAAAACATTTTTTTAAGTAGCATGCTGCTCGCAAACTAATTTTCAGATTTCAGAAAGCAGTTACGACATGTATAGTTATTTTACAAATTTTAAATTCCCCCGCCAAACGCTAACGAATCTGGCAGACTGATTCTCTTCTCCACAAATGTAACTCAATTTGAAATTTTGCATTTCTTTTTCTCATCTCGCAAACTAGTGCCGATATAAATCTGAAAGCACAAAAAAAACAGTAGCTGTATCAAATGGATGACTCAATAGAAGAATAATAAGAACAAAAAAACGATCATTTTTTAAAGTTTATTAGATGATAGGACCTAAAATCGTCATTGCTCACTATTCATGGTATTTTCTATGATGGAAAACGCCCACTCTGCGAATGTTTTTTCATAGATTGAATTGATATCAGTAATTGTTTAATGTAATAAAATTCGTTTGTTAATCTATCCTCTGATTGTAAATTGTACTATGACCATGAACTTGTTCGTAACTTTGTCGCATTTCAATCTATTCAGAGTTGGCCATTGAAAACAAAACAGCGGCTCTGTAGGTCGGCAGAACCGAATTTTATAAAAACGCTGGGACACGTCAACTACCCCACACAACACATGGACATCCAGTGGATATCTAATGGATATCCATTAAGGATATTTTGGACATCCGATGGACGTACAGTTTTCATCCAAAGGATATTAAATGGACGTCCAATGGACATTCTTAGGCCACCAACCTGTACGTCCATAAAATATCCTTCATGGACATCCATGAGATATCCATTATGGACATCCATAAGATTTCCTTCATGGATACCCATAAGATATCCATCATGGATATCTACAAGATATACTTTATGGACATCCATGAGATATCCATCAAGAACGTCCATAAGATATCGTTCATAGTTCTACATAATTATTTGTGCAATTCGTTACAGAGAAACCAACCTAGCTTGAGATGTGAAAAAGTGCTGCACACTTCTTGGACAACGGATTATAGTCAGTAATATATCCTGTGATAAGGCACTCAACGTGACCGTATGTGCAATTTAAAATGTTCTGCTAGATTGGTTTCACTGTATTCAAAAAATTTAGACAAACTAAGGTAAACTGGAGAGTGGTAGACGTACGATCAAAAAACTTATGTCGTTAATAATAATTTTTAATTTTTTCATTACTTTTCAAGCAAAATACTTGATATAGTTTAAATTTGAAAAATAGTTTGCCAAGAGTTCTCAACATAAAAGTTATTGATGAATTTAAATAGTTCTCAATTTGAATAACATATGATAATATAGTACTCGATAATTCACTTGCTTCCTTCCAAAAGTTCACGTTCACGGTAAATGCTAATGATCACAGTTTACAATTATTAACTAACACACCACTATTTTTCGTTTCTTTATAAACACAATTATTGCACAATGCACACCACAACGCTTCAACTCAGTTCAACATAATTTTTTCAAACCGACCCAACACTCAACGACTCTCAAAATTACGACATTTGACAGACGCCATAGACGGTTGCACGTCAGGAAACCGAGTCAAGATGAGTTCACAATGCAGCCAGCACTTTTGCATTTCGCGTCGCGCGTCACGTCTTCTGAGGTGACGCTATATTCAAATATTATTTAAAAGGATAAAAAGTTAAATATATCAACTTTTTTGCCGGAATGTCCATGTAAAAGGCCCAATCACGTTGCCAATTCGTAGGGTGCCACGGCGGAAGAAACATTAATTATTTGTACAATAAATGTACGAAATGGATGTCCATAAGATATCCTTCATGGATATCCATCGTGGATATCCGAAAGGATATCCATTTTGTACATCGTATGGATATTTTTACTGGGAATACTTTGGATATCCAAAATTTGGATATCCTATGGATATCCAAAATTGGTCAAAGGCTATTCCGACATGAATTGGACGTCCATAGGATATCGGGTGCTGTATGGGACATTTTCGAGAGGACATCGTTCACGATGCAATTCACCTCTGAATTTTTGAGTGGCCACTTATACTGCAAGTGATACCCCATTTGAAAGGCATTATCCTTTTCAATATCAAAGAAAACCATAAATTGATTCTACTGATTCATTTTCGATATAGGGAACTTGACGTTGGAAAATAACTTTTTATTCACTCAAGCAATAAAAACAATGTTCGAATTGTGTACCACCCATTTCCATAAGATAGTTGTTCTATCTTGTAGGATAGAAGTTATTATTAATAGTCAGGAATCCTTTAGTTGAATCACTTTATTCAACGTTCTGATTTCTATTTGAACACTCATATACAATTGTCGACCATCATCGACATGCACTACATTCAACATTCAACGTATATCTAGACAATGTTCACTCTCTAACACCGAGTACCGGAAGTGATGCTATTTACTTTTGACATATGGCAATCTAACTTCCATGAGACATTCTATCCAGAAACGCCCTGAAAGGCTGTGCATGTGAAGGTGCCTCGTCTTGTTGAAATATCCTCAGTGTGGTCCTCATGGTCATGATCGTCATTATGAATGATGTCTACTAATTGTGGATAAACAAATTCATTAAATACTTCCAAATGAGTTTCTTCATCAGGTAACCGTCGAGAAATACTGATCCAATCAAATGGTCACAGAAAATACCGACCCACATATTGACTTTTCGCGGAGTTCGAGTCTGGATTTCGTGGAGAACATATGGACTGAAATATGACCAATAACGAAAATTATGACGATTCACGATCAAATTCGAAAAGAATGTAGACTCATCAGAAAAGCAGGTGTTTAAAAGGAAATTCTCACCAGCATCTATTCTCACAATTTCACAAAACTCCTGTCGAATATCAATATCATCTCCGTTCAATTGGTGTACCAAAAGTATTTGGTAGGGGTGGAATTTATAATATTCCAGGATTTGGCGGACACTGGATATACTGATATTGTTAACACTAGCCAATTGCCTTTTTCTCAATGTTGGGTCTGCATGAAAGTGCAGCTTCAATAAGTTCATTTCTCAAAGGAAATCACGTTCTGTGTCTCGCTTCTTGTTGGCTACTTATCCAATGTGACGAAATTTTTACACTAATTTTAGAACGTGTTTTCTAGCAACAAATTCATCTGGATGCCTTTCTTTGAACACATTATCTGTACGGTTGCCGCACTCATAATTTTTTTGAAAAAACATTATTTAAACACTTTCCGCGATCGTCTACACCATTATTGTGGGAAGATATTCAGCAGCTTTGGTCAAGTAATTCACTTTCACTTTAATTAACCCTGAAATTTTGTTGATCAAAGTAAATGAGGATGGAATGAAAATTCGAAACGAAATTGCATGTTATTTGTTGATAACAGTTGACACTGATAATCATCTTCAAACAGTTTCATTTTTAGATCTCATTTTTGCTGCTTGAGTGAATAAAAAGTGACTCCCCAACGTCAAGGTCCATATCTCGAAAATGAATCGATAGAATCAATTTATTCTTGTTCTTTGATTTTCAGAAGTAAAATACGTTTCAAATGAGGTATCACTTGCCATATTATGTTGCCTTTTGAAAATTCAGGGGTGGCGGTCACAGCTCCGATAAGGGTTGAAATGTATTTCCAGTGAATTGCATCGCGAACATGCTCCCCCTGAAAATTCAGTTGATGTGTCCGAGCGTTTCGTTTTCAACGGCCCACTCTGTATAAAAATCGAATACTTCATTCCCGAAATTCAGATTCTAGAAGTCATCTTTCGGAAAGTAGAGAAAGGGGCGTTCTAAATACACCGAATGAGATTTACAATTGATGATTATAGGTAGGTACTTACTGATACGACTGATTTGAGGCATTTGCATACACCTCGGAGTGTCCAGCACCCAAAGCTGTAACATTGATACGATATCTACCTTCCTCAATTGATAAAGTAGATGGCTTAAATCCTACTATGTCGGAATGCTGTGTTATCAGTTCAAGTTGAGTACTTTTGATGTCACTTGGGATGTTGCTGAAACAGAATGAACACTTCTCAAGGTCAACAATAAGTGGATCATTAAAACTAACAATGAACAACCTTGGCAGTTATACCTGAATATCTCAATAGTAATTTAAAAGCTAGGAATTGACAAAATAAAAAAGTTATCAATAATTTACAATGAAAAACTATAGCAAAAATTTTTCTGAGAAAACTTTTCAACATGACTGCACTCTCGAAATGTTGAGGTAAATATAACGAGGTATTTGCTAGCGTGCAGTTTAATGGGGCTGTTATCAATACGACATATTAGCATTGAAATGTTAAAACATAGAATGTCTTGGTGATAACGGCCAGGTATTTTCCGTCGCCAACAGAGACATTGAAAACTCAATTCAATAGGGTCTTCCTCAGAATATTTTTTTCAATTTCACAAATCTGCCAGAACGCAGATTCTTGAGCGGCAAAGGACAGCTTACATTATATCAATCGCCGTGGCGCTCCTTAAGGAAAACATAAAAACTACGATACTACCACAACCAATGCATTCAATGAAGATACACACCCGTAGGAAACAGACATCAAGGCTAGCATTAGAATTCCATCGTACCCTAGATGAAGCTTCTCGAAGGAACCATCTGAAGTGGAATATGGACTATGCCACATCACGGAGTATTAGGGGCTACCAGGAATGGTGTCGGTCTCACACTCACACCTGACTTTTTATCAGCAAGGCAATGGGGCCTAAATGCTGTCAGTTGCCAGCAATGGCTATTCATCTAACAATGGGCACTGCACTTTATATTGCAGTATTGGAGTATTGTCGTACATAAATAGGGTAGGGTGATTGTTACATCCATAAAATACAAATACAATGGACGTATCAAAGTTTGTCAGGAATTTCCCAACAATAAAAATAACAATGATATCACATCTATACAGTGTGGTCCATCAACTAAGTGTGCAACGAATGGAAATTTTTTATTCTACTGCAAGAAAATAGTGTATGTTCGACAACTATATGAGATGCACTAAAGATGGTTGCAAGCCCAAGAATAACAGAGCAGATCAAAAAATATTGAAATGCCATTTCAAATAGTTGTTCAGAATTAAATCCAAAGGCATGCCATTTCAAACAAAATGCGGTTAATATCAGTTTGGTATTAGGATAACTGATATGTTTGAAGTACATTCACTTTTACACCAAAATATATAATGAGTACAGCCCAAGCCATAGAAAATAATTCGTGAACGGGATTTAGACTGAACGTATTGAAGGGAGAAATGGATGAGCTTTCTAGCAAATTAGAGTAGAGGAAAGGACTGAATCCTGCCGGATACGATCATGATTAGAGCTAATACATATGCTTGAAAAACTATGTATATGTATGGGTTCGATAAAATAGAAATCGTAAGAGATATCAAAAAAGAGATGAAGCGCAATGAAGTAAATCGAATACCATCTTTTCAGTCTTCTGCAAGTTATCAAACGGATCATATCAACGAAAATATTCAGTATTTGACTGGTGACTTCAGTTATTGAAAATTTATTGATCGACTTTTTGAGGATCATCGGAATATTATATTAAACTATAAGTGATAAACTTTCCGAATATAAATGCTTGTGTTTTATTCTTCAATGAAATCGAACTTAACTCTTTCAAACAAGTACAAGGAGGCACTGCCAAATCATTCAGAAATCGCAGCAATACACTGTACCTAGCGATAAAATAAATCTGGCGAGAAGATAAAATGAGATAAAGAGAAATAGGATTGATCTTTAGACATTACACTGTCTAGATATAAAAAAGATAATAAAACGGCAACACTCGAATCGATGTCTCGATGGATGATATCGTTGTACTTTTTGATGTCTACGTGATCACCGAAGGATTCGAGAGTAGTAATAAACTCAAAATGAATGCATTTTTTAAACGAAATTGTTTTTGTTGGCATCATAAAAAGCAATCGACAACTCACCTACCTGTATGTGAATTTAGACTTTCACTGGGGTGGGGGGGGGTGGGGGGGGTGGTTTCTCAATCTACGAGGTGGGTTGGCTTCTTGTATATAAATGAGATGGAGTGGTTCAGAAAATATAACGAACGTTACAAGAAATGGGAATTGTAATCATCGGTTATGTCATAGAAAATTACCACCAAATCCATACAAAACCCTGCCCTCATTCAATCATGACATATTTGAGATCTAGTTCAGTTTCCAGTTACTCAGACACTTCTCAAATCTAAAAACAAAAAGGATTTAATCCAAGATTGAAATGATCTGGGATTCTCATGAGATTTGCATTTTTTTTTTCGTTAGTTTTGAGATTCTCGCGGATTCATTCAAAAGGGAAGATGATCCTGTAGTTAGTCTTTATTACTGAAGGTTGGAAACGAATCAAAACATGAGATATGGAATCTATCCAGAACATACCTTTTTGGCCATAATTAGATCGAAATATCTGTAAGATACTGTTTGAACGTCATCATTTGTGGTGGATATGTATTTTCTCCGTGGTTTTCTGGGTTTTTTTAACACAGAAAACTACGGAGAAAACTTGTAAGATATTTTGGTTTGAGACTACAATATTGTGTTACCCGGTGGAAAAACTTTTTTTGGCAGAAAATATTCGGAAATATTGGGAAAAAACCTCCCCAAAAGAGACACTCTATAGCAAGGGTCTTCAACGTATGGCCCGCGGGCCGCATGCGGCCCGCGGCAGCATCCTTGGCGGCCCGGCATTACTTTACTCAAAATGAGGTTCATATGACACTGCTCAACTGGCAGTGTTCATTCGCGGCATTGACGTTAATTTTGTCGTTACCGAAGAAATGGCTGCTCTTTTTCCTATGAAAGGCAATACAAGAGGATGTGATGTGTTGGAATCGTTCAATTCCGTCATAGATAGATATGGACTCAAATTATCAAATTTGGCTGGAATTTGCACAGACGGCGCACCATCTATGGTTGGAAAAAACGAAGGACTTGCTTTAATAAAGAAAAATAATCCCGATGTCTCTTTAATACAGTACCACTGTATCATACATCAAGAGAATTTAAGTGCTAAGTCAGTTAATATTCAAGTCGTTTTGAGTGTTGTGGTAAAAACCGTTAACTTCATCAAATCTCGAGGTCTTAACCACAGGCAATTTCAGGAGTTTTTAAAAGAACAAGACGCCGAATATGGTGACATTACCTATTTCTGTGATGTTCGTTGGCTTAGCAGAGGAAAAATGTTAAAAAGGGTGTTCGATTTGCGAAAAGAAATTGCAGCATTTATGCTTAATAAGGATAAAGCTATTCCACAGTTTGGTGATGAAGCATGGCTAAGTGATTTTGGATTTCTTGTTGATATAACAGCATATCTCAATGATTTAAATAAGAAATTGCAAGGAAAAGATAATATGGTTCATGAACTATTTGACGCTTTAAAAGCGTTTGAAGTGAAGTTGGAGTTGTGGATCAATCAGTTAAAAAATAATATGACCACGCATTTTCCACATTTATAGTCATGTCGAATTCTCAACATGGACAAATATATTACCGCGCTGCTGGATCTGAAAACACAATTCGAGTCGCGTTTTACCGATTTCCGAAAACATGAAAAAAGCTTGAATTTGTTTGCTCGCCCATTCAATGTTTCTGTCGAAGATGTCCCTGATGATGTTCAGATGGAATTGATAGAATTACAATGCAACTCTTCTTTGAAAGACAAATTCAACTTAGGATTGTTCGAGTTCTATTCAAAATACATCACTACTACACATTTTCCTGAGATAAGAGACCATGCACTGAAAATGACATCTCTGTTTGGTACTACATACCTGTGCGAGCAGTTATTTTCTCGGATGAAAAACGTTAAGTCGAAGACAAGGAGTAGAATCACCGATATTCACTTCGAAAACAGTTTGAGGATTTCAACGACCACCATAGGGACTGATATTGATAAGCTAGTTAAGAATTAACAATGTCAAACGTCTCATTGATTTCAATTTCAATTACTTTTAGTAGTGTAAAATTAAATAATAAATAACTTTAAATATTATTGTTAGTTTTTATTTCAACATTCTTACTGGAACTGAAAAAAAGCAGATGAAACCGCGGAGCGCAGCTAGTAATGAAAAGTTTTTGTTTTATTGCGGCCCACCGAACAAATATCAAAGTATAGTTGGCCCTTGGCTTCATAAACGTTGAAGACCCTTGCTCTATAGCGAAGGAAACAACATGAAGATTATCTTTGTTTCAAGCTAGGTGCTGGTGAGCTGCAAAAGACATTGTTCTGCGAAAATGTCCTTAGCTGATCATAAACATTTTTGAGCATAGAACACTTAGAAAAGAAGGCATACTAAAGTAGTTTGATGCATTTCTGGTGCAAATGAGGTACATTGCGATTGAATAACAATGATCAGTTTATATTCAGTTACGCCATTGTTATTCATGCATATGGAAATTTCGACATCTGAGTTATTATCCCTCAAATAATCACGTCGGCCCGATATTGTAGACTTTTCACTTCTAAATATCCATAGGTTGTTATCATTATCATTCGCTATAGAGTTCTGGCTGACTTACTGATTTTTGGTGGCGGATTCAATATATAGTTTCACCTTTTCAGTTTTTTGCTTGTCACTTACACTATTCATTTAATGAAAATGGGAGCTTGAAAATTATTTGATGGCGTGGTTCTTATAAAATTTGTTTAGTTCAATGCTGACAAATTTCAAAGAGCTATCTCATCAGAAAAACCTGATCTGGCATGGACCACTATCGAATGGTGATGGAAACTTCCGTTTTCTTGTTTTTGACACAAATTATTCTGAATTTTGTCAGATTCTGATCATATAAAGCACAGCTCAGACTTGTCCTATATTCTGTTACCTTGTAAGGAGTTCGACACCAAAACTTATCTGGATTGTATGCAGACCTGTCAGAATATCTGTCGGAAATACTTATTCTCGATTGTTTGCTAACGTTTTCGAACCAAACATCGACCCACGAATGTTCCAACTTGAGGTTGGAAGATAGGATAGTTCCTTCCCACCCCTTTACGACTAGGGAATAAGATTCAACCATTGTTGAAACCAACCGGTATCATGACCTGTGGGCTCCAAAGACTGATGGACCAATAATAATTATTTATGTCTGGTGTACTCACCTTAAGTTTACATTTATATAGAAACTACCAATTTCCTTCAATTTCATAGACAATTCATGGTCTGAGTCGAGGCTAATATCACAGAGCGCACACTTAACATCTGAAAGGAAAGTAGTAGATGAGTAGAATATACGTATTTCAATGCAACGATGTACTCACAGAAAATTGCACTAAATAAAGTCATGAGAATCATTTTTCGTCTAGTGTAAACTCTTTCCATGTCTCATCTGAAACAAGAATTCAGATCATTCAAGTGAGAAAGAAAAAACAATCATATCTAAAAAAACTAAGACTTTTACGTTTTTTAATCTCTCAACATTCGTATATTTTGGTCCCTATGTAAAAAGTATATATTAGAATATTTCGATCTTAGCTTAACAGTAAGGAGGTGCCTAATTGTAAAGAAATGTACGAAATAGAAACCCAAATTATTTGGAACTCCAAGCGATATATGAGTAATATCTTCTGCAAAGCTGGCTGCTGGAGTTATAAACGGTGAATATTACAATCACATTATGTTTTTTCTCAAATTGAAAAGTATTATAGTCCCTTCCGGAATCGCGCTCGTAAAAAATCAGAGATGAAATGTGACAGTGCCACAATTATTCCATATTTCACGATAGATAACTTGGTCAGATGAACATTTCGTTACCGATAAAGACCTAGTAGATAGAGAAAATAAATTCAGTAGGCGAAAAGTACCCTGGAAACTAAAATTCAACTGCCGCCTTACAACCAGAGATATAGTAAAAGGAGATTAAAAGCCGAAAAAGGCCAAAATGAAGTGTTTTCTACTTGTAACTTAGAAGTTATGGACACATCAGAAGAAATTTGTGAATAATTTTATCCATAGTTCGTGAAAGAAATGAAGCCTCTTGCCTGTGTCAGCTTATATTCGGTTGTGAATTTTCTGGCTTTCTCGGTGCCTTAGGCAATTGCTAGTTGCTTAGATACCAATCATGGTAGATACGATCTCTCGATTGAGAACACCAATCGATCTGGTAGCACTGTAGGTTTTTCTGGGTTCCACTACAATTCAAATAGTAAATGCGTTATTGTAAAATCAGTAAGACGCCCGCGCCCCAAAGCATTTCAACACCCAAGGTTATTAGCCGATCCTTGCCCGCACAAGGCCCTGCCTTCTGAGCGCACTCATGAGAGTGGTTGATAAGGAGCAATATAAATTTTAGAAAAGTGATAACATCACTTTTAGTACCATATTCAAAGTATCAAACACGAGAATGCGATGGTCCATCGCATAAAAATTGCCGTCGTTTTGAAAAATTGAACAGGAATGATTATAATTTATCTTCATTCAGCTTGCCTCAATTTCGAGATATCAGAAGCACCAAACACTTTGAATCAAATGTTTTATCGATATAAAATAAATTCCAAGTAACTCTCATGTTGGTCTTTTCCGCCATTCGATATCATTGTACTATATCTTCAGTTGGAGAACGGCAGTTTTTTCTAGCCCATTTCTTTCCATCCACCAGCTTATTCCATCAAAATGATCTGGCATTCATTGGAACTGGAAACTTGAGTAAACTGAAGGTCATTTGCCCACTGATCATGAGGGATGAGATTATACTCCGGATACAAGAAGTGGAATTTTAATCTACTTCTGAATACCTAAACTTTTCGTTTCATGTCCCAGTTTCCAACGAATGTAGACACCGTTGCCTCATTTTGGAGTGGATTCTAGCCTTGGCCAACTCCGAAGGAAGCCGTAATAGACGAAAATAACGTATCAAATGATCAATAATGTAATGAATGAGGAGAATAATATCGAGGTACAAAACCACATTTCAGTTCAAAGCGCAGAGAATTTCAAATGAAACCACAAAAAACACCCACAGCACGAAAAACATGATTTAATTGATACATTTCAATCAGGTTACGAAATCTGGTTACCTATTTAAAAATAAAACATAAACACATCATAGTCTCTTCGTTAGTATAACAAACTGAAATATTATCTAGACATTGTTTATTTTAATGACATTGCTATTGGGTATTTGATGTTATGTTGATGCAATTGAAATACAGCAGAAATGTATTGCTTCAGATATATGTCCGAAACGAATTTTGATAGCAAAATGATTGAGAATAGGCACTGATCGAATCAATGCGATGTTTTATGGAAAAGTTTCTTGAACAAGATGAAATAATGAAAGTCTGATCACACCTATACATTGCTTTCTTTGCTTCCAATTTATCGACCAATGAGTTCTTTCTTTCGAATGGTCGGATGGTGTATTCAATCCAGATATCTCACCTACCAGAATTTGTTTTCAGGCAACTAACAATTGCCTTTCGCACCGAGCCGGTCAAAAAAAGTCTGCCCAGACCGCTGTCCGAACTAGAATTGAAATATCCAAATTGGATTAGAAGGAACGCGCCTTAGACCGGTTGGCCACACCGACCGACATGACCAGTTCATATTTTTTTATTATTATGTCGGTAAGAGTAAGTGAAAAAATATTATTCATATTTCATCAGTAAGTATATCATATATAGATATTATTTTCAAAAACAAAAAATATCGAGCAATGATTGGTAATCCAGGAAGTTATTGATATAATATATAAAATATAGTCACTGTAAAAATAAAAAATATCTCCATCGACAGATTTTGATATGTTAATTGTCAGATGAGTGGAGTGGCATATTTTTGATTGATTGTGAATAAAATGTAACACATCATTGAAAGTCGAGGGCTGAAAGAATTTTTGTGATATAAATAATAGAGAAACAAACCTTCACTCATCGTTTTCCAATTTGAGTGAAGCTGAGAGTGGCATATCTTCGAATAACCGTGAATAAAATAGATGATTGAGTATCGAAGGCTGAGTGAATCTTTCGATACCGACAAACTACAGAAATAATTCTTTTCTTCAGTCATTCTCCAATCTGAGTGGAGGTGCGGATGTCGTACTTACAACTTCGATCGATTGAGAATAAAGAAGATTACATCATTGAGTGTCGAAAGTTGAATAAATCTTTCGATATTGATAATACAGAAATGATACCTTTGCAATTCACCTGACTAGACAGATTTCACTAGAGATTGAATTGAAGATGAATCAAGGTTTGATAACGATCGTGTAATTTTATACAGCGTGTTTCAACGAGAGGTGTGCACTCGGTATATTTCAAATATTGGAGATGAAGACAAATCCCACATATTCCTGATGTATAATATTTCAATGACACCACAATCTTTTCTATTCTAACTTATTTGAAACTCCGCACGTGGCATATTTGTAATGAAATCTGTGTATTTTATCTGCGAAAACTCTCGTAGTAGTCAGTTTACAATGTGGAAAACAGAAATAGGTCAATTTAATGATCCATTGAAAAGATATCATAAGCTCTCCAGAAAATTGTTTGCGATGTTCATTTCAAGTTGATATTTTATATGAAGTATATGAAAACGATATGCTGTTTCGTACATTTTTATTCTCATTTTATTATTGGTTTTATTTATTTTCTTTTCATGACTTTTCCAATTTTCCCAATTCCATTTAATCTATCTCATAAAAAAAATTTACCGAATGAGTTCTCTGATGTTTTTACATTTATACTTGCTCTGGGCGACTAACTGATCCAGTAAAACCCACATTGCTACCAGGATGGTTGATGTATTCAATCCAGGTATTTCACCTACCAGGATTGGTATCTAGAGAACTAATAATTGCCTATCGCATTGAGTCGGCCAAAAAAAAATCTGCCACGATCGCGGATTGAACCAGCAGTGAACAACAAATTGAGTACCGCGCCTGAGACCGCTTGGCCTCATTTTCATCATAACTTTCCATTAAATTACTGAATACTCGATCTCATTTTGTGAATTTGTTATTTTCTTGATTAACTGTAGATTTCAATTATCTTGTCTGGATATTATCGTTTTAGATTATTTGAGAATGATTTCGAGAAGTTCGAACCAATACATCTCAACAAAGGAACATTCAACCACATTCAAATGAATGTATCTTTCTCTTTGTATGTTTCATAGCCAGTCTTCGCCGATGTTCGTTCTCTGTGTCAAATAGAGTTCAATATTTTATGAAATCATATTATACTGTGTAAGTTTTTTAATTATTCATAGTTCCGTTACATACAAGTGCACACCAAAAAATTCCATTCCGTTACTGGCATTACTAACCTGTTCATTACGATAACTGAAGGTTATTTTTTTCATAATGTTTATGAAAACATCGCATTCTGCTGTTTGATGTAGAAACTTTCAATTTAGGATTATCAAGATATGTCTCAATCACATATTAATTGTTAATGATATTTCATTATCCTTTTATACCTTTCATTGATGAATTATTGTCAATACTGAAAGATCACAGGGAAGCAGCAAGGTTAACAAGATCGTCTTTTTCATATCGCTCAATCTTATGACTGATCTTCCAGTTTGTTTTACTTATAGGTGAACAATTCGGATAGGTTTGAAATAGTTGTGTATACTTCTATACAGCTACAATCTTGGGAATGAGGCTCCAGATTTACAAGTTATTACATCAATTACAATTTTTCATTCGGATATTATTCGATGATTCTGTTTTCTTGAGTATCACGAAGATTTGAATTTTCAATGAATTATGAGTTTTATTGAAAACCGATCCTTTGGAATACGTCATTACATTAGCGTAATTTTATGTCTGAACGACTATTTTCTGACTATTTCAAACAGTCCGGACACCAATGAGTTTTAGCAGATAAGTAATAAAAAATGTTCGTTTCTTGTAGTCAGCCCGAAATAAAGATTGCTTGTGCTTTAAACTTCCGTTCGAACACGTACCAATTTGAAAAGGAATGGGTTGAAAATTACATATCGTAGTAGTATCCTCATAATCAAGGATTAAACCAAGGGTTTGATGAACACATCTAAATTTTGCTTTGGTGATTTGGATAATATAAATGAAGCTCTGAAGAGTTGGTGGAATCGAATATTAACAGAACTCAAGCATGTTCTATTCGAAAAAACTCATCATTATGATGTCAGAAGTGACTAGAAGTATCTCTTTTGCTGCTCGGAAAACGATTGGGAATATTCTGGAAACACCGCATGGGTTCAATGAAAACGTGTTTCTGTTTATTCTGTGCCCTAGCTATTGCAATAACCATTACCATTACATTGATAGAATTCGCGCGTCTGTAAGGCTTTGCAAACGTACTGATACGCGGCGACCACATAAACTGAGCATGAAGGAAAAGGAAAGCCCGTGAGTATTCCTGAAGACGGCAATTACTTCGTTTTGGTGGCGTTAGAATGTCAATTCAACCCGTACGTTGGCGTGGCTCGTGAACTTTCGGATTGTTGAAAGTTATCGAGAAAAAATGCTGGCTTCGTTTACGTGCTCAATATACGCTCCGCTATACTGCCCTTATAGCACACGACGTCTTCGGGACGTCCATTTGTGGAACTGCATATGTCCTTATACATCGATCTATATATCGAATATCCAGAAGATGTACAGAAACCAAAGTACCAGAATATACAGCACACGACGTCCTCGGGACGTCCATTTGTGGAAATGACTATGCATATGTGGCCCCGACTATGAACGGAACATCCAGAAGATATCAAAAACCAAAACTACCGTGTGTATAAATATAGAACAAGACGTCCTCGAGACGTCCATTTGTGGTACTGCCTATGTACAGTTGGCCCAGAAACAGACGCACTGAGTACATACAGTACGTCATCGGACCTCCAGACTCTAAAACGACTGATCAATGCAAACGTCCAAAAACAGACGTACTGGGGACATACAGTACACGACATCAGTTAGACGTCCAGTTATGGAACTGGTTGCGTCTATTTGTTAGAGATGTGTAAGAGCGGTAATATTTGTGTGTTTCTGGCTCATCAGTCGAATCTGTCTCTCATCTCTGAACTCTTCATAAACAGCCAAAACTGCAACCGCCATTGTAATTCGTTCGGCGCTGTGAACTTTTTGGAGGTGAGTTAATATCCACCGGGTACATTGTACATTTAGGGTGGGTACTTTACGACCTGATTAACAGTCTGTTAAAATAATCGGTGCTGAGAATAGACACCACATACTTTCAATTACTTGAGTGAAGTCACAGCCTAAGCACCGATTATTTTAACTGATTGTTAATCAGGTCCTAAAGTACCCGCCCTTATTCAATTAGCGAAGTAGTGAGTATTGTTATTGTCGTGAAGGATATGGTCAAAGCAGCTGTAAGGAGTGGAATATTTTGTTTTCCGATTCACGTTCAGATTGAAGATGGCGTCCTTTTCAGAAAAATGAACAGGTTAATGTGTACAGTGAATTTCAAATTGCTGGAATATTTAAATAATATGATTTTGAGATTTGGACGAAATAATTATGTATTCATGTCACTGAATAATTGATGTCGACCTGCATATTTTTCAAATTGTAAGTTTTTTCAGGTAGAATTATGTTGTCACCACACCCGAGCCTTTGGAAAAAAGTTTCGAGCTTTGTAGAAAAATTGTTGTAACATGGAAAGAGGTGACTAAGATGGTGGAATAGCGTGCAAAGATCATCTGAAGAATTAAAACTCGAGTGTCCAGATTGTTTTTTGGTGCAAACAAAGGGAAACTTTGAGGGGGCCATTACTTTTGAACGAAGAAAAAGCATTGTCTTCACGTTCGTGTTCTTCGAGAAAAAATATTGTCATATAAAGCCCAAATTTAGACAAAACCATAAATCATTCTTGCTATGATTTCATTGAGGAATCAGGACGAGGATATTTTTGTTATAAGAACCTTGCGAAAAATGCATTAATGTTTAGAAACACATTAATCGGACCATCAACTCGCGCTGCAAACCCGTCAATGTTTTGGAAAATAATCGCGGTAATGACTTGTCACGTTCATTTGAACTTGAAATGTCATCATGAATAAGCCGGGTAGTAATTGTTTTTGGTCAATGATCGAGTTCCTGAAAGAAGAAAGCCCAAGATGCATCCAATTTAATGAAGAACTTCATCCTATTTCGCGTGTTTTGTCCGATTATATATATATATATATATATATATATATATATATATATATATATATATATATATATATATATATATATATATATATATTGGTTTGTCGGTATTGACTTTCGACGTTTCGCCAACATCTCAGTTGGCATTTTCAAGAACGTTACTGCTCCTACTTGTTGCTAGCAACTGTTGTTTGAAAAACTTTTGCCAGTTTTTAAATAGTTTCTCGGTCGTGAATTGTAGCCGATATGATCCGTTCCATCAGCCGTCGGGTCGATTATGGTTGTCGGACCTTTGGCTAATGACTGTTCAGGTAATAACGGTCGGTCTGGTTCGTGGTGACCTGCATCCACCGAAGGACCATTTCCTGAACTGTTTTTCTTTTTGTTGATGAGGGGCCCTCCAGACATTCGGTATATTTTGAGAGTCGTCTCTTTTGTTTATTTCTCCATGTTTCTCTATCTCGATGGTTTCCCTAATTTGGCGTGTTCTGAAATGGCTTACCTGCGCTATTTTTTCTGCTGCTTCGAAATTTATTCTGTGATCCGTCTGGTGGTGGTGTTGAAAGAGGGCGGAAGATGTTTGTTTTGTCCTCATGCTATTTTTGTGTTCCTGCACTCTAGCTGATATTCTCCTATTCGTCTGACCAATGTATTGCTTATCACAGTCCCCGCATGTGATGCTATACACTCCTTGGTTTTCTAGAGGAATCCTGTCCTTTGGTCTCGGCAAGCAAGACAAAGGACCATTTCGTTTTGCTTGCCGAGACCAAAGGACAGGATTCCTCTCGAAAACCAGTCACATGCGAGGACTGTGATAAGCAATACATTGGTCAGACGAATAGGAGAATGTCAGCTAGAGTGCAGGAACACAAAAATAGCATAAGGACAAAACAAACATCTTCCGCCCTCTTTCAACACCACCACCAGACGGGTCACAGAATACATTTCGAAGCAGCAAAAAAAATAACGCAGGTAAACCATTTCAGAACACGCCAAATCAAGGAAACCATCGAGATAGAGAAACATGGAGAAATAAACAAAAGAGACGACTCTCAAAATATACCGAATGTCTGGAGGGCCCTCATCAACACAAAGAAAAACAGTTCAGGAAATGGTCCTTCGATGGATGCAGGTCACCACGAACCAGACCGACCGAGAGTACAGACCGAGATGGATCATAGATCCCTGAGGTTACTTGAAAATGACTACCGGGATCAGGCCCTGTTTCCCACATGGTGGAGGTGCCGGGCAACGGTCTCGGTACCTCTAGCACGCCAATAATATATAAATAGGCACTAAACATTTTTCAGAAGGATCGGGTGTAGGAATTGAAATTATTATTGTTACTTTCATTGAATGTTTAGGAATTTTCCAATATATTTCCCCCAATCTGGAAATCCTCGCATGTTCATCTTCAATCATGGTTATAATCACAACATTTGGGGCGAAAGCGATACCGTTCGTAACGAAGCTTTATTTCCCAATCACCCAATACACACTTGCACTTTAGCCGACAATGTTGGAATTTTCAGGAAGAAATGTGATGGATGGTATTAAATAGTATCAAATATTTTTCGGAGATGCTAACTTTGGATGCGAGGCGAGTACAAGGGTCATTACTTTTAAATTTGGGGAATAAAGTTCTGTTGATAAAGGTTCGTTCCTTGATGATCTTATCTCCTTGCTATATGATTATGATCTATCCGAAGTGAATTCTAGTGGATAATGAAAGAACTTAAAAAAAGAACAATAGCCGATAAAGATATAGATTCATCACGAGCAAAGATCAATCTTCAACAAGACGTTAGATTTTGAAACTGATTAATATGGGTTTTCACTAGTTATCTGAGATCGATGAAGGAGATTGAAGTATAATCACACAATATTGTGCCAATTCATCAAAAAACACATGTTTGTGAATATCCAATATGTGAAATGTCAGAGAAAATTTTAGAAAAGTGGTTTGATTCATATAATACAAATGAAAAAAAGAGCTTGTCTTAATCAAAACCACTTCCCTAAATGGCTCAACAAGCGTTCATTTACATATTTAACCAATTTCTACGCTGAATACTCATAAACTCGAATGAAATAGTTACTGAAATGGATTGTATTTTTACGCCCAGGTTCGAATAAGCAAGTAGTTGGCTAGTTATGACATGACAATAATCTAATAATTCCAATATTGTCTAGTAGATTCTTGATTTCTGATTGCACGAGACGACGGCAGGTATTCAACATGAGTTCTGTTCACATTCAGAAATAGAAGCGGCAATTAACAATTATGTTGTCTTTATTAACGAGCAAATCTCCGAAACCTCAATAGAATGCTTACCATAAATATATAACTTAAAGAAATCAACACGAAGTTGATTTTTTACCGTGAAGGTTATGCTCTTATATTCAGCAGAATTAGCAAAAAATTTCAAGTCGTCCCCACTATGGAGCATGTGTTCCATGTTTGAAAGGACTATTATTTGCATTCAAAGTTGTAATCAAAACATCCATTTGTTGAATACAAACTTTTCAATTTGAAGTCGCACAAAAAGTAAAGTATGCAATATATGAGTGAAGCCTGTTTGGTTTGCAAACTCTTACTCTTTGGTGGAGTTTGGAGTGCACGTAATTGTCAGACAATGTACTAATATTTTATTCGACTTGACACTATTATCCGTAACAATTGCACCAAGAAATGTATCAACTGATACTAACAATAAGTGAGATCAAAAACGTCTCCAGCATATGTTTTACAATGATCCACAAAATAAACATGTTTTCACCACGAACACCTGTAACACAACCGAGGTAAAATATTGAGCAATGCCGAATTAATTAAATTTCAGTTTTGTTTTGATTATATACTTCCATGGAATCTGAAACTGAAAGGAAAGGTTATGAATTGATCATGAACCTCAATAGATTAATAAACGTAATTAAGAAGTCTGAATTTCCCGTTCTCACGATGTGTCCCTAGCATTACATAATACAATAGAAATATCGAGAGAAATATACTTTATTGCCCGAGAAATTATTATTTCTTATTGACAAAGCATCTACAAATGTTTTTATGCCATGAAAAACGTATTGTGTACTACTCGATATTGAATTTTTTTGTAAATATAAAATTGTCACATTGATTAGTTGTGATATTGAGAATTACAATCAATGGAGTAGAAAATAAATCAAAATGAAACATTCATTCGAAATTTCTCACACAAATTATTTTTGACAAAGTAAATTGAAAAATATGTGATCTATACAAAGAAAGAACTGAAGACATAAAAACATACTACAGCTGAGCTTCACTGTATAACTCATCAAGATTATAAATGATAGGCTTTCATCATCAGGTTCCCTTTAACATGCTTCCTGATTCTTTTGTAGTTCAGTTCTGCTTTCATCTTAGCTGTTGTGCATTTCTCTGATATTTTCTATAAATGAGTAAACAGATTCTATAATAAAAATACTGAATCCTTTCACTTACAATTAGTGTCCTGCAAAACTCTCGCACCCCGACTCTACAGGTAGGTATGTCACTGCACGCTTTCGTGATTGAAAAATTGAATGAAAAAGATGTTAACTGCAGAAACCCCAGGATGCGAAATGATTCTATTAACGAATGATATTGGGTCAGTTGGGGTAAATGGGTCGTGATTTTACATGATCGTCTCATGACAACCCCATCTTTTCACTCTATAGCCCCTAATTTTCGTATAATTCGTAAGTACCTAGTTTTATTTTATTTTCCGGTATCTTAAACAATTTTTGTGACATGCTAGACCCAAATATGTTGACCCATAAAAACAAAAAAAGTTTTTTTTTTTAATTTTGAGATGGGTCCAGTTGCCCCAAGTTTGGGGTAACTGTATCACCTCCTTCTTGTTTTCATAAAAATTCCAGATGAGAAGTAAGGGGTGCCTGGGCGATTTTTTAGAACCTTTTTCATTCGACAATTTGAGGTACAATATAAAACTTCTTTGCAAGGTGGCATGACACAAAACGGAGGGGGAAAAATCATAAGTAATACTAGAAATATATTTCTTGAGAAAATGGACCTCTTTCCTAAACTCTGAGAATATTACTTAGTTCAGAAAGATCGGTAGAAAAGCTAATCATATTGTTATATCGAACAGAGCTGCTGGCAATTTCAGAAAATTATCTATGATGCATTCTGCAGTCTTGTTCGCTGAGGTGAGATTTAACACTCCCACCCTGTTTCCCCTTTCCCCTGGTTTCTCTTATATAGTGTTTGAGGGTGGTATGAGGAACACTGTATGCCATAGAAGCCCCTCTTATGGTTTCATTACCAATTTAACATCTTCGATTGCCTGTTGCAGAGCTTCTACACTGTATCGATAACCTATTTCTTGTATGTCAGTGCCATGGTTTCTGAAAAAAACTCATTCGAATATATTTTTGGGGTAATTAATTACTGAAGGGGAAAGTGGATCATGATAGGTCCCATTTAACCCTTGCACTGGGCCCAGTAACCCCACCATTTGAAATTTGAGTCATGCCTCTTGCTTAGTGACAGTAAACAGAATATAATTGAAAACGTCCAAAATTTACGAAAATGGATCTTAACGAAATTGCTACTACACTGCGTTGTCCCACGAAAAAAATCTCAAAATTTGTTGGTACTTCCCTGCTTCAATACTGGACACGCAACTAAATCAACACGTGTTGTTCATGAAGATATACCTTAAAAAAGGGAGTTGCCAACTACCAAAAACAAATAATTCGAAACACCAAAAACAAAGCGGGCCTATGGCCCAGTTACCCCCAAAACCAGTTACCCCAACTGACCCTACCATTTTCGTTGTTGGATTCAATTCCTGAGAAAAAACGTAGCATCCTGAAGCTAATTTATGTAAGAAACATGATGATCAAATTTAACTACCTCCCTTCACAGAAGAATGAAGGTGAGAAATTCCATTTTCTTTCCAGAACAATGGACGCATGTTATTGACAATCGACAATGTAAATGCCAACAAAACGTTTGTCAATACCATCGTGTTTCCTATGCTCTTTTCATATATCGAAAAGGGAATATTTTTTCCCAATCTTTTTCAAATTGAAAAGTGAGTGAGTGACCTTAATTTGCACCGTTAATTCCATTTCCGAAATTTAATAATTCTTTAATATAGATGACTAATTGGAAATTGTAAAATAATTACAGAAAAAGTATCTTGAAGTTGTATGGTATTATTCACGAGAGATGAAAACCACTAGTTTACTGAAGGCGTTTCAAGGAGAAGAGAGTCCAAATGCAAAATCGCGTTTCGTTAGTGAAGACAGCACAGATACATTCGACTATAACTAACAGATAAATCTAATTACCGAACCCATTTCCATGGCATAATGGACCTGCTTGAGGAAAGGGACGTTGGGTTATTCACAACGTGTCAAAAATGATTGATTACGAATAATGATAAGTATGGAGGTTTTGACTCATGTCCCTCAACGTATTGTCCCGTCAATTGCGCTAATTGCACATGTTTATTTGTGAAAAAAATGAGCAAGATCGTTTTTACATCTGAAGAAATAATTTCCTGTTTTTTCAAAGATAAAAGATTCCATTTCTGTGAGAAATACTAACGAGATTTGAGGCTGACTGATTTTAAATAAGACTTTTGTTAAACTCAATGTTATTATAATTTATCAATCGATCATAGAACCTGCTAAGTATTTTAATGAAAAACGAACATAATATGTCAATGTTTATTCGTAGTATCGATATTGTTGTTAGTTTCCATTTTCGAAAGCTTCATTCAAATGGGTCGGATTCTCAAATGTCAAATCTTGAGCGAGCTAGGGCCCACTTCATAAACGTTGGAAATTCATACTATGCATACAAACAAAAAAAAATGTTACAATAAATGAGCATCGATATTCTAATGTTAGAGTTCCATTTCATTTTATTCGCAATTTCTTTCCGAAAAAACAAAAATCGACTGGCGCGGGGTGCAATCTTTACGTTAACATCGCCATCTATTGATAGAAGATGTCGCAAGTATAAAGGCAAGAAGAGTTGAGTTTTTGCAATATATGTATGGTTTTAGTTCTTTCGTGAACCAATATCATTAAGTACCTCATCAAGATAACTGTTTTATGTTCATCAGGATTTTTTATTTTTACCTTTCATGATGAAAAAAACACCAAAAAGTCTTTTTTTAAAAAAACTCACGATAAATGTATTCGTAGGGTGGCATAATTGGTATTGCACGCGGGCGAACAAACAGATAGCGGCGCCTGATCGTACCCATATAAATTTGATCTGAAAGGTCGCGGAATTTGAAACCTTGGCCGATCGGATCGTATTTAATGTGCGAAATGAATAAATTAGAGCATAAGTTCACACTATAGATCCATCCTCTCCATATCTGAACAACACGAATGAGTTTGTCCCAAAAAATTCTATTGATGGCAGCAAGCTCTTCGATGCGCCCAAAAATTTTTGAACCCGCAAATAATCAATTAGTGGAAAAGGAAGACAGGTTTCAAAATGAAAATTAATCTGTCAGATCAATCGGCCTCATGATGGGACTGATAACGTTACAATTATTCACCTCAACAGCAAGAAACTACGTTAAGTATTTTTATTTCCAATCACTGAGCACGTTTTTCCATAAACTGTATTTAATAACCAGTTGAACTACGCAGTGTGCGTTCCACAATGTATTACTGAACATGCACGACCCACAGCTCAGCTGAAGCAAATAAAATGCACATCGGATGAAATCATTGCATGAGAAGGGTACACAAATAAATGAAAAACAATACTCGAGGAAAAAACACAGGAGCAGTTCACGTCACCAACATGAGTTTCCGATCGTTTGCAGTACTTAACAGTTAAATTGTTCACCCAAAAAAGAGCAAAACTCCGCGAATTGGATCTATGGAATGAATCGGTTCCTTCAACGATCAAATTCACACAGAGGAATATAGGTAGAAGATGAGAGTGCTCGAATACACTATGCCAACCATCAATTGACAGGAATCGCAAGACTTCAGGAATACAAATTGATAAATATCATGCCTTCAAACAAACAAAACATCACATTGGTAATGATTAGCAACCTGCAGTAATAGGAGATCGAAAATATTCTGCAAGAAAAAAAAAGATATCAAGAGCTCACTCCAATGATGAAAAAACCTCTTCATCTAAGGGTATTCCAAATCACGCTTATTTTTGGTGGCAGGCTGATTCCTACTGACACAAGTCACTTTACTCCAATGAATTATCAGTGATTCACGAGACGAGTGTAACTCTCAGAATTATAATCAGCTCAAATTTGCAACCTACGTAGTTTTCCGCTTTTACTCATTCGCTGTAAGAAAAGTTTTCATACTATATGGAGGATTTTTTTTCGGTTCAGAATTGTGAGTACAGATTACGGACTACTTCTCCGATCAATAAGAAGACCCTAGCATTTGGCTCAAGATCGTTAATTTCTTCTATGGAATTATCTGTTGCAGTTTCCGTGAAATTAACTATCCTGGATCCAAGTTGGCACTCCGTCATCAGGCGGAGAGTTTCCAAGTAATCTTTTATTTGGAGCGATATAACTCTTTCAAAGATTTTTGAGAATACGCTAATAATTTATAAGGGACGATGATTCTCAATGTTCGCTGTCACCATTCTTCAGTATCGGCAGCAATATCGTGACTTTAAAAAAAATTGAGTAGTCTCCTAAAGAAATACACAAGTTTATTAGGTGCGCAATTGGTACAGATATAGAATCGATACATATTCTCCCATAATTTCAACAGAGACCTCATCATTTCTTGTACTTTTTTATTGGTTAGAGATTCCACCATTTCTGTTATGACTTCAGGGCGTAGGAAGTAGCAGTTGATACAAAATAATAACCAAATCAGAAAGAATGGAGCTCGTCTGAAGCAACCAACAAGTATCAAGTGGCCCAAAGCTGGTAACTTCCACAGTTAGGAGACCAAGATGGCTATGGTTTAGTCAAGTACCGTCTTGTTGTCAGAGGTCAGGAAACGGCCGCGAAGCCTTTTATTGGATGGCAGACGTGCTCTGAGGCGTCACACTGATAAAAGATATTCCTATTTTATCCTTAGCTCGCAAAATATTCGACTTTCTGAGGATTGAAATCCTTAGGAAGGCGTCATCTGGTGTTTCAAACATCAAATTCTTCATTTCTCATCAGATGAGTTATATTGAATGTAGAAGCTTTGAGTTCATACTTTCGCCTGTTTGAAATGGAACTATCGTTATTTTAGTAGAAAGGATATTGAGTCCATCACAACTATTGAAAATCACTTCACGTTCTTGGCATAGAAATATTGTAGTAATGCGTAGTACCTGGCTCGCAGATAAGTCGCGTAAATGCTTAGAACATTGGTGTTTCAAGCCAATTTTTTTCCTAGTTTTCTGACACCTGCTTTCATTTCAGTCATAGATTTTTTCAAAAATTGAAGAAGCCTGTATATTTCGCATGAATTCGCATACTATTATCAGACCATTCCTATTTGATTAGTATGAGAGGAATGAAAACATATTTCGTCTGTATAAATGATTCCTCATGACATACTTAATTTCCTTATTGAAAGTTCAGCGGAAGATTGACTTACAACGTACAACTAAGTTGTACCAATGCACATTCATCCATAGATAAAGTGAAAATGATCAAAGAGTAGAATAGAGGTGTACCATGTCGATAGAGAACATTTCAAGTGACTGCATTTTTCATCATGAAGAATCTCAGAAATCCTTTTATACGGCACACTGATTTAAAATCAAATATTGGGAGAAAAAAACACGTGCAAACAGTTTAAACGATGGTTTTCACTGAATATTTTTCAATGCCACTGTTCACAGCTGATTGGTCGAATTCAAGGGAGAGCGTGCTTGCTGTTAATCACAAACACATTTGAGAAAGGTTTGTTTGTAGGTGACTTAGTGTGAAAAAAAGTATTTCTTGGCCTTCGTCATCAGCGAATAAAAACTATGTTGTCTGAATATTGAGCTATGTAAAGGAAGGAGCACATTGACTTTCTCATATATACTTGATGGGGTAAAGAAAAATTCATGTCAAATGAAGCAACGATATTCGGGATCTTCGTAATCAATATCGTGATAGGTGATCGAGCTTGAATCTAGTCAGTCAACGGTTTTGTTGATTTACGAAGAACTTTCGAACGACTGTCAAAACTGGAAAAAAAGTCGAAAACATTCCAGCAACCTGCCAAACGACAATATCAGAACTACGTTAGACTCGCAGCTGAAATAATAGAATTGAAAGACCAAGAAGCAATGTTTTTATTCTTTCAACTTACCATAAAACTACTTGCCTTCCCAAAAAATCATCTGAGGGAAGCGAATCTCAGTGAACATATCTTTAACATTACTATCTCCAAGATGTCATCGTTAAATCACAGTGCTATATTACCTCTGCTAGAAGTAATGGTGATTTGCAACTATCGTAACACCCTCTCAATGAACTATCACAAATGTCTTAGAGACAAATAAAACGATATTAATATAATATATATGTAGGCAATAATGCTATGCATTAGGAACATCTACGATAAATTTAAATTTTACAAATTGTTTGTCCGAATATACTTAACGTTATTTTCCGATCATTGATTTTTCTTTTGAAAAGTGGATTTTTATCCTTCATTGAACAATAAAAAATGAGTCTTTTATAGCCAATCAAGTGTTGTATACTTCGGCTTCCAACTAAGCCTTAGCTGGTGATTGATGAATTAGCCTTGACAGTTCGTCAAGAATAATTGGTAGATTGGTTGACAAATTATTCCGATACTGATTTAACATTTCCAGGGCTCCTTTTTCCCGACATAAAAAGATCTTGGATCTTGTGATATAGCAAGGAACATTTTTAGTGCAGGTAGGAACTTCTATTCGTCGCGTAGAACATACAAACTTGTCACTTGACTAAGATAAATGTAAGTTCTCGCGATGCTGCCGCAACATTCTGGTGACCTAAAATGCGACATTGCACATCACATTGTGACATCGCTGCGATATCTTGTTTGCTGTGGTTCCAACACCTGAAGGAGGTATTTCTGGAAGACTCACTTCAGAATTTAATGGCAATTCTAAGAAATGGTTTGTGTGCATACTCGTGTATTTAGGAACAAAACCGTTTGTTCTAACAATCTCACAGGTTCAGAAAATTCTTAGTACCTCTCTGGTGAATGATAATAGATGAAAATTGAGGTAAAGTAGCGACGCCCCGGCTTCGTACGGATAAAACATGGTTATTGTAGGTTAGCCCTAAGAGATAGACTTGTACCATCGCAGATTTTTTTGTTGAACTTTTGAAAGTGGACAATATTGTAGTACATTTATTTTGATCTATCTCGTAGGGTTCAGCCAGCCTTTGCAATGTAAGCGCATAAAAATGTTTTCAAACAGCGGAAAGCTCCTTTGTTTTATGCTATGTAGCATTCACTTCCTCAGGTTTGAAATCGGGGCAAATTTACATTTTTTAGTATGAGAATAATTGAATCATTGATTTCTACTTGTGATATTTCACCTTGTTTGCAGCCTGTACAAGTTACTGCTAAAATCCAGGAGTATTTAAGTGGGTATTTTGAAGAGACTTGATATGCACCAATACCGGTTTTGACCCTCTGGAATTCCCAATAACAGATCATTAAAAAAACTCTAGATAAAAATAATATATTTCGCATCAATATATCATTTGAAGAAAATGGCTATTTTCGAAGCGGATACTTGTTCCGAAGGGAAAAATAAATTTTCTCTGATCCAAGTACCTACCTAAAACGTGTAACCGATTTCCCTAACGATCGAACGTCATCGTAGTGCATTTAGAAATTCACTCACCTGTTTCAGTAAACAGCTAATATAATTCTAACCAGAAGCACTAGGACGAATGAGTTTCCAGTAATTAGCAAGTTACAAATTCAGGTTATGTTTCGAGTCGTAACACATTACACTCATGGTCTAATGAGATAACGTTCGACCAGTCCGCCTATCCTCATTCAGAGTTCGTGTCAAACTGAGCGGTCGCGCCGCTTCATACGCAGAACGTGGAAAATCCGATGGACTAGTCGATCTCGTCATGCATTATCTGAAGTTTTGATGAAGGTATAAGTGATTGTTGTTGTTGATAGCTTGCTACCGAGTCATCAACGTGAAAACGATTTCTTGGATCCGAAGCTCAAAGCAAAACAGTCCTGTATTCTTGAAACAGTTACAGTTAATTAGGAATTGAAAATTCGTCAGGCTCAATTATAATCTTCTATTGGAATTATGGAAAGTATCATAAGCATTGAGTACTGATAAATAATTGCTTTTTGATAGGAACATTTCCAAAGTTATGGAAGAAGTAATCAATATGAAGCTTATCGATATCTAGAGAAATTAGTAATATCGACAATATGGATTTCGCATCAAAGAGCAACCAGTGACTTATTGTCGTATGTTTCATATATTTGGCAGCATTACATCGACAAATTCGGAGAAACGTTAGCTGTTGCAATCGACATTTCGAAAGCGTTTGATCGAATTTGGCGTAAAGGTTTTATTTCTAAACTGCCGTCTTATGGTTTAGCTCAATACAATTGTGTGCTTCGTTGAAGTGTCTTGTCTGATAAGTCTCTCTACGCGGTTGGTGGTGGAGTATCGTCTGATATTCTCTCAATAAATGCAGATGTTCCACAGGGTTCACTTCTGGCGCCCACTTTGTTTCTGCTTCATATCAATGATTTTCTGGAGAAAACACATTTTTCAGTGCATAGGTTTGCGGACGACAGTACTCTTTATACTTGTTTCTTTTCCAGAGTACCCATATCAGCACGTGAAACAAAAATTCAGAGAGGCATCAGCGTTAATAGTATCAATGTTCACTTAACGAAAATGATATAACAGGGTGAAATCAACATGGTGGAATTTAATGCTGGGGGAAGGCATATATCTGAAGTCGATCTATCTTTATCTAATATTCAGATGTCAGGAGTATTAACTATTACTACAAAGTATTTCCTTTGTTTCAAGCGATGTCTCTGAACTTTACACGGCTTGCATAAAAAAAGATATGAAAATATCATTTCTTACCGCTACATATTCAAAAAGTGCGACAAAGATCTCCCTAACCAAGATACAAACTGATCCTGGTGAACAAACTTCGTAAAAAAATCTAGATCTACGGCTCACCTGATAATAGACATTGACGGAAGTTCGTATTCCTATAATATTTTCCCAGATATTTGAATTATAATACATCGCATTGCAAAAATCAGAAGATGATGGAATTTGATCCTTTCACCATCTACCAAATTTTCTGTAAGCCCCCACGATGTGATAAATCGTGTCTAGAGTTTTTAACAAAACAATATTACTGATCGCACCACGGATTCTATCCATCTATTCATCTTGTACCAGACGATGAAATATCTATTTTCATTATCCCAATTAAAAAAGATTTGGGAAGTATGAAAGAGCCGTCCGTTTTTAGTAAATAAGGTATACTTCAGTTCGGCAGTTGAAGTTGTAGCGACAACACATTGTGGAAGAGACAGCCGCAGGTCTCTAGTAAAGGTATTGACGGCTTTCACGCTTTGTAATTAATCTAAAGGCGTCGACTGATTCCCACATACTATTACTGATTAAACCTGAAGTTGAAAGAAATCAGCAAAGATAATTCTCTTTCGCCATCTCAACTCGGTTGGAATATTTTCTAACAATTACGTTTCTTTAGAACACACTAGAATTCGATTCTTCGAGAAAAATCATATTTTCAAACTATCTTCCTCTTATATTTTAGGTGTTTCATCATCTATAAGCCGTACGTCAACAACGACTTATCTAAGAGATTCTCCTACAGGAAATGCTGGTTTCCACTAGTCTCTGTCGGCGTCATCTTTTTCCCCAGGCATCTTCGGTTGCAGGGAAATCCAAGAGAACATTTCGTTCGTACTTGGTTTTAAATGATGCGTCATTGAAGAATTTGTTCTAGTAAACGTGACTTTACTGAACCAAACAAATGATTCGCTTGCATTACATCGCACATTTCTTATGATGTGCATTATGTATCACATTTCGTTTGATGATAGGAATCCCATCCACTATACGAGGCGTGTTCTTTGTTGGGATGTTGATATTTTCCAATATTAGTACCAAGGGATTCAGTGAACATCCAAACTCAATTTTCTCATTGGCTAATAATTCGTAATATCAATGCGGTTCAGTTCTTATTGTGATTGGCAATGTTATTGGGACGTCGAAATGTTATCTCATTGATAAATTATAATTCGTTCACGTGAAAAACATAATTGCAGCTTCGCTTTTCCTCATTCGAAATATTTTCAGCTGTAGTGATGATGCAGTTTTTTAGTTGTTGATATTTATGGTGAATATCAAAGAATCCTTTCAGCAAGTAGGCCTTGTTACTAACTCCCAACGCCTATACTCAGAAACAGTATGTTTATTCGTGGCCCAATCAACCACGAAACGTGACAGATTCATTCTTCAATACTACACGCTAACTTCGTTTTCAACACTGATGTTGGTGGTCCGAGAAAAAAGCTAATGTGATGTGCATATGACATATGCATTATTGTAATATTGATTTTCGGATACCTTGGAATATGAAACGTTTAACATTCTAAACCTAAAAAACGCCATGGTAACATGTGACGTTCACATGTTTCTTGCACCGTGACACCTACTTTTGAGAGATGCAGATAATAAACTGTAAGGTCTAATGAGTCCCAGATTACTTCCTTCATATAAATTATACGTGTTTTCTTTATATCGATTCGGAAAAAATGCCCAAAAAACTTCCGCGCTGGAAATAGAAGTGTAATTTGACCCGTTTCCTTTTGTCGGATCAAGTTAAGTACGTATTTCCTCATGTCATAGATACCGATTTTTTGGTAGGTCATTATGAATTTTTGGCACAGTTATAACACTAATAATGGATTACGCAATACCTATAAATAAACCAGAGCCAGAAAAGGCCAGTATGTATAAATGATGATATCGAATACTTCACTATATTGGGAATAATTCATCTTTTGATTCATACCATTTTCATATTCATATATTATGTATGTATAATTTGATCGATAGTCAATGTTTATGAAAACAGTATCAACGTAGTGAACCATTGAAAATAGCGCAGTCAAAATAGAAATATGTTTCACAAGTCAAATTACAAATGTAAAGTAACATATTCAGCTAAAACTATCGATTAGTAATCAAATCGAAAATTAACAAATATAGCATACCTACCTACTTGATATTTCAGAACAAATAATGAAATAAAAAAATTTAACGTTTATATTGCAGTAATAATTCAGCTTTCCTACAAAATCTTAGAATAGGACTAGACTATTTTTGATGTTGTTTCTGAAATTTCTTCTATTGGTCTTTCCGATCCCTGCAGGGATTAACATTGCCAAATTTAGGATCATAGTAATCAGTTTTTCATTTGGAGATTCCCACAATTTTTGTAGTATAGTCGTGTTTTTGAGAACGACGAATTCAATTTCATTTCCCTTGTTGCAGATCAGACATTTGAATACATACAAATAAGGTATAATCATCATTTTCAATTTTTTAATAATATGTTCAGTCTTCCCCATGTTCAAGCTCTACTATCATTCTTGCCACTTTTTTTTGGATACCGAATATTTCTGAAAAGTATACGAGTGGCCCCATGAAAGAATCAGATACCATATATTGGAATGTTCCATTTATAAAGTTGTCTTGGTCACGTTATATGATAGTGTTCTGAGAAGAAGAAGGATTGACAGTTTTTGAGCAAGTTTTCAGTTGATTTTTTTGTCAAAACACACTCCTAGAAATTTCGTATTCATTTTTGTTTCCGATTCTTGCAGATTGCAGATGTTTCACGTTTGTATATACGAACTCAATAATTGACGAATGATCCACTGTCACTTGAAGAGATTCAGTTCCAGCAATTGACGTCTGTCTTGTTGAGTGTAAGATTTTAAACTGATGTTCATATTATGTATGTATGTATGATCGATGGATATACCTGCGCTGCGCCCAGTCAAAGCGGGTTTGAATTATTTTGGAATACCATAGACAATTCAGGGTGCTTCTTTTTTTTTCTGTAAATATTTTTAAGATTGTTTGTCTTCAGAAATCTTAAATGCCGTTTATTATCGCAGTTTCACCGCTTTCCCACCCACATGTTTGAAGCTTGAAGACATGCTGAACCCTTGTTTCAGATATAATCATTCATCGAAACAGCGGCCTCAAACTCTCAAGGGATCTTTTTCCGAGACCCACAACCAACAATAATTCAAAGAAGCTAAAATTAATTCTTCTTACTCGGTTAACACGATGATATTTCAACGTGTGAACTCAAAATCATACAACTGAATACGTAATGAAAATCTATGTAAGAAATGTCCTACCGCAATTACTTCTTGCTAAAAATTTTGCAACAATTGATGGGTGAGCTCTCTGCATCGATCACATCCAGTGATTCAAAAATATCAATACCAGATCGAAGCAACTACCGTTGCACAGGAGTGAACTGCTATTGAAAAATGTTATCAAAAACTTCCTCGAAGATGCTCTCAAACTGGAGTCCCTACCAACCGGCAGGTGGATGGTTGAAAGGTAGTATTCTCTGCATCCTGAAACTAACCAGTGAACCATAAACAGAACAGGGGCCTGTGGTGTGTCGAGTTTCAATAGAATTGTGAGATATTCGAACTACTCTCCGTTTTCAACAGGGCAAAACAAAAATGACCAAGAACTCAACGCGAGTCCGTATGTTTTGTATACTGCATTTCGTATTTTTTTTCACCTGAAAACAGCCATGTTCAAGAAATAAAGGCAGGTCAAAGATTCAAACCACTTCAAAAATTTAAATTAATTTAAAATGTGGGATGTAGGTTATTGAACAGTTTTTAGCGTACTTGCGCCCCGTGTTTTCTTTTTAAATTGTTAAATGTTCCAGAGGTCAGAATATCTCAAATATACTTTCTATTTTTTGATTCTTAGTTTTTTACTTGAATTACCTCTACGACTGCAATATTTAATTCAGGATGAAGAAACGAGGGATCAATTGATCTTATAATTTAAAATTTTTCAAGGGCAGCAGCGGGCAGCTATCACCCCCGCTCAGGGGTTGATACTGTTGAGTTAAACATAAAAAATGATATAATATTTTCATGAAAACCTGATTTATGTGTAGAAAGTTTTGTAAAAATCGGTTGAGTAGATCAAGAAGCTGTGGCAAGATTAAGAACAAACAAGGAAACCATAAACAATCATACTGGTCAAGCGATATTATATAAAATCGTTCACTAACAATTAAGATTTGAGCCCTTATTTGAAAAGTTACAATTTTGAACGCCACTTCGTACGAAGGTTCTATGGATCCCTGGGGTCATTTCTAGGGCAATTGCCACCCAATCCCCCGTGCAGTTAACCCCCCTCACCCCCTTCAAAAATATTCCACCCCTCAACTTGGGAACTGCTATAACTCGGTAGATAGAATGACGTGGTATGTTTTGAAATGGTCAGATCGACCATTTACCTATCATTGAGGCTTTTCGAGGTTCCTTGGGGCCCCAAGGGGGGCTATTGGAGCTCCAAGGGGGTCCTAATGTCAGAAACTGGATATGAGTTGGCTTTGTTTCATTCGCTGTGCCGCGTCTGGTAGTTTGTTCAGCAGATGGAGCGTTCGTTATGCCCCACAAGGGGCGCGCGGGTCCCCTTGTGGGACATAGTAACCTCATCACCAGATCTCAGGAACGGATCTCGTCGTGGTACCAGAATTTTTGGGGACATATTACGGCATGGTATGGTTTCCTGCAATGCTCTCTAACAAGAGCGGACTTTCTCTCTCTGTCTTTCTCATAAAACGATTGCACCTTAATAATAACGGTTTTTATTGCATAAGCTTTCGTTCCGGATAAATGATTCATTTTAGGATATCTATATCATTATGTTTTATTGTGAATACTGCTATCACATGAGTTTATGGAAATCACATATTTATCTATCTAAATTACGCATCACAGCTAGTTACTTAAATTATATTCTGCTTCTTCCTTTCTTATTCTGACATATTTCTCACATGGTTCTAGTTTTTTCCGTTATCCAGCTGACGAACGTCAACCCTCAGAGGTCGAAACTTGTGCGAGCAATAGATGAACTAGCCATTACCTTTTAACGTGTGGTGCGGTGGTCCGGTGGGAAATCAAATCCTGGTCTTCCGCTGGATAGGCGAATGTGTGTACATCTACACTACCTATAAAATATTTATATTTGAAGTCAAGAAGGCAAAGAGAAAACCCGTATTTTTTTTACTTGGACACTTACATTTGCGTCTCATCCTATAGGCAATACCCTTTTTCATGCACCCACAGTTGCCTCGACACTCATTAGCGTACTCGTTTCTTTGCGGCGCCGGCGATTGGGTGAGTGCGACAGTTGACTTCCAGGTTTCTGAGCCGTGGGTAACAGGTTTTGAGGCCTGACGTTTCGTCTGCATCTGCGGCAGACCGCTTGGAGATTGAGGCTGAAGACGAACCTCCGATGGTGTAAGATGTGAAGCTAACTCTAGCACTCTACCAATCGCCGCAAAGTAGTGCATTTCTATCTCTACCACTCGCTGCAAATGCGCTGAGTGTCGTGGCAACTGTGGATGCATAAAAAATGCTATTGCTTGTGGAAAGAGGTGCAAATCTGAGTGTCTAAATGAGTGAAATACTCTCAAACTTCAGTTTGGGAAAGAGTTCTTCCAAAGTTTTTTCAACTTCGAATATTCATTTAAGAAATATGTCAGAATAGTCAAAAAAGAAGCAGAATTTGATTTAGGTATGTAGAGCTGTGATTTAGATGAATATGTGATTAATATGAACTCATGTGATAGCGGTATTCGTAACAAAACATAATAGAAATAATGTAAAGGTAACAGATCAATTGATGAGCTTCGTGGATTTGCGTTTGTAGAAGAGAAAGAGAGAGAGAGACAGGGAGAGAAAGATCCCGCTCCCGTACTAACCAATATGGCCGCAAAAAGTCCGGTGCCGCTACGACTCTCCGTAACTATCACGCCCCACAGAGGGATCCGTGTACCCCTGATGGGGCAGGGGGATTGCTCCAGGTGCTGAGCAAACTACTAGACACGGCACGGCGAATGCAACAAAATTGGGTGATTTTGAGCAAATTGAAATCAATTTTTTGACATGAGGACCCTCGAAAAGATTCAACTTTGAGTACGATCGATTCTCACAATTTTGAAACAAACCGCATAATTCTATCGGCCTTGGTTGCCGAGTTACAGCTATTTCAAAGTTGAGGGGTGAAATATTTTTTAAGGCGGAGAGGAGGGGGGATTCGATATCAACTGCCCTGAAAATGACATAAGAACCTTCGTACAAAGTGGCGTTCCTCAATAATTTTTTGCAAGGTTGAAGCTGTATTTGGTCGTTAACATCTCCACTATGTAATATAAAAAAAAACAAAAATATCATAAAGACTGAATTCAGTCTCATTGGGAGAATTCAAAGAAAATTTGGGATACCGTCAAGGAAGCTTGCTCGAATAAATCTACAAAAATATAAATGAAAAAAATATCAATAAAAATACAAAATCTCATCTAATCTGGAAGAAGTACCAATCAAATGAATTTTTTGACCATTTTATAGGAATTGCCAAAAAATAAAAAAGTTGTGGTGAAAAATAAAAGAGTGCAAAATACAATCTATATAATCGAGTGAAATGGAAGTGAGTATTATTATAATGAGTAAATTAGAGTTTCCCAAACTTTTTTTTCTCAAAGACCCCTTTCAAAAGTTTTCTGGTTCCATTGGACCCCTTGCAGCTATATTCCTACCATATTCCTATATTTCCCACTTTTTGATCACGCCAACGTGGACGCCCTTCAACTCTCTCGTGGACCCCTGGGGGTCCACCTGGACCACTTTGGGAATCAGTGGAGTAAATGATAATGCGCCAGGAACATAACTGCTGAAACCTCAAAACATGTAGTGTACATTAAATCTCGTCCCTTGACACATCTCTACAATAAAATTCTCATAACAGGATAATGGCCAAAGGTAGTGGAAACTTTCAAATCAATGGTATACAACTGCTTGGAAAAAACTAATCCATCATCTTTGTAGACCTTGCAATGACCTTTGACACCGTCAGCCACGAAAATCTCTTAATTGCCCTTGAACAAGTCAGAATGAAAGGAAATATTGTTTCTTTATCGAAAAGCTACATGAAAAATAGACAACAATGGGAAAATATAGATGGAAACAACAGCAGAATCCTCACTATACAATATGGAGTGTCCCAAGGCACAGTTCACTGTTCAATTTTTATATCAATTCATTTTTTCCTGTTATCAGAACTAAAATTGATTGGCCTGGTATCTGGAGACATTTTTGAAATCAGCACATCAAAAACATATAGAATCGGTTTATAATTCACCGGCACCAAAAAGAAAGATTTCCCGAAAATCAAGATATGGTTCAACTCGAAACTTTCTATAAATTTTGACATAAACAAAGGTGTTCCCTTTGCTACCAGCAAAAATAAAATACCTGACCTGATGAGACTAATGACCAAACTAAATAAAAACAATCGAAATTCCTGTGGTAAAGAATGACAAATATCTAGGTGTCTACTGGATATTTTGATTTCAAATAAGCAAACTCCTGCAAAAACTCAGAAGTTGTACTTCACTTCGAACAAATGAAAGGGGTCCTCGAAATAAAAGACCTGAGAACATTACAGTCCATTGCAAAGTTGTTACATTTGGGATTCGTTTTTTAGAGGATGCAATTTTATCACTTCGATGTGTAGGGGGGTAAGGGTGAACTTAAATCCAAGTTAATGGGGTCGCATCCCTTGCCTCGTGGTCGCCATCTTGGAAAGAGGGGTACAATATGGCTTTCGCGCTGTTTCTGCCAAACTACCCATCCTACAGAAAATGTATAATGACATTTTTGTTGAAAATTAAATTATCTACAACTCAATATTCATTATTTTTCAAAGTGAAACCAAAAAATAACAAAGTTATGAACGAAAATAATTTTTAATTTTTTTTAATTTTGGCGGAATAATTTGTTTTTTAGTCATTTCACAATGAAATGATATAAATCATTTCATGTAGAGGGTTTCAACTTATAATTTTCTTTATGATTTTTTGATTTTGTTAATTTGTATAATACAGCGCTCCGAAGTTGGCCGGAATCTCAAATACTCCTTAGGTTACAGATGAAAATGATTAATTAGGCTTAGTTTCCTATTAGCTTTTTATTTTTCATATAATTTATAATTTTTCCAACATTGCTGTTTCATCATTGATCAGTTTTGCCTACCGTGAAAGTTTGGTTTCATTTTATTGATTTTTTTTTGACTATTGAAATTCATTTTTTGCGAAAGGGTTGAAAAATGAAACAGAGTAATTCACGAAACGTCGCCAAGGGAATGTACAGAATATTTTCAATATTTTCGGTTATAATTGCCCGAGTGCATAAAAATTACCGATAATTTTGCAAGAAAGCGTGATATCTGAAAATTGCAAGAGTTTATTTTCATATTTTGGCGAAAGTGCCCGAGTCCGAAGGACGAGGGCTCTTTTACAAAATATGAAAGTAACCAAATGCAATTTGTTTAAGATATTACGCTTGAATGCAAAATTATCTGGTCATTTTTATGCACGAATGTAATTCATTGGAATATTTCACGAATAAAGAAATTCTCAAGGAAATGTTATTTTTTGTTCATTTATACTTTCCTCTATAGATTGTATGGAGCACTCACCAAAACGCGAAATGTTTTTCTATTTTTGAAGTCTATCTGACATTTATTCGTGTTGTTTACTGACGTCTAGCGATACGGTTTCAAATGTGTTGTTACGGTGACTTGATACAAACAATTACGGCTGTAAGTTTTCGATACATTGCAATTACCGCTGTAAGTTTTCGATAATTGCATTGCTCTTATGGGACATTCAAATCTGATGATAGACTTGTAACGAGTTGAATATTTTGGGATTGTTTGGTGGATCCAGTAGAAGTGTTCCATAATTTATCCTTTTTTCCACTGAAGAACTCGAGAGCGACACAAGATCTTGTCTGGGCTTGAATGAAACATAATCCTGATGAGTGAGATTATTCACTAAAGAGCTCTCTATTTTTGCTTCATTGTGTAGATATTTCCTATGTATGCCATCTATTTGATTCAATTTTCATATGCTTGGTAAACGAATTGAGCAATGAAAAGTGATTTCTATATAGTCCGGAGTGCCATATAGGCGGGAGAGAAGCTGTTTTAGATGTACTCTCTCTTCCTTTCTGTGAATGAATCCAAGGTCTTTGAATGATTTACACAACAGAGAGTCTTTCAATTATCTTATACAACTTCTCTCATATAAGTTGTAATTTCCATTTTTTGTTTCGGAGAAGAAGAAACCAAAAAAAAATCTACTCCAACAGTATAAGCTAAAAAAATCAGTGAGTCACTCTATACCGGCACGACAAACGATAATAGTCGTCACATACAGCACAAGAATACTTCTGAGTACGCTCGTATAGTGTTCACTAGGAAGAGTATGATTTTCATTTAAATTGATATTATTATTAGTTTGAAGATATGATGAACGTCTCTTCATCCAGGTGAATACAATAATGTTCACCTGGCTAATTTAAGGAAACGAGATCAAACAAATTATTTTCTCAACTTGATTGTGAAAGTTATTGAAAATTATGAAGGGTAAAAAAAAAGGCGATTATCACCCACCGCTAAAAACTTTTTCGACACCTTCCTATTTAACATGACTCAAAGATAAATAATATAATATACTGTCACCTTTTGTTAATACGGCCCATCTACTATGTACCTATTATACTCCTGGAGATGACGGTATGTCAGCGACTTAAATTATTGCGACTTTTCACATGCGACAATGGGCGTGAAATTACCAGTAATTGTCCCCAAGAATGTGGTTGAACATTAAACAATTAAATTTTGTAGACTTCGTCTGGGTCTGGTACCAATCAATGAACAAATGAACTACTTTCTAAAAATGCCAAAAACCGATCGACTACATCACATGAAGAACGCTTTCTTCACAGGGTCATATATGGGAAACGTTCCTTTGCAACTATATAAGATTATAAAACACCCGAGGCGATATCTTCAATGTCTCTAATAATTATTGAAGCATAATTTTTGCCACAAGTTCCACTGATGTGTACATGTTTAATAGGCAATTTATTTCTAATCTGAATAAGCGAAGGAAAATGTTCAATTTGAATCTTTTCTCGAAAATAAGTACGGATATTAATATATTAAAATTATTACAAGTTGTCCTTATGTATCCAAAAATGTGAGAATATATGAAATGGTTCAAATAGATCTAGGAAGTTGGCAAAGACATTTCATCTACTTCTAATGTTCATTGTTAGAAAGGGTGTATAAGTCGAAACTATTGATTGTCAAAATTTTGGTGTGAAGAATGAAGTAGAGATAATCAGAAAACATATGTATTTGTTTCGTATATCGAATATATATATTAAAAAAGTTGCTTAGGTGAAGAAATCTTAGCTCAACAGACATATTCTGGAATAAAAGAAAAATGAACGAACTATTTGCTCTCTTCAGTCTTGATGATTGATCTGCATGACTTAATTTTAATTATAATATTTCGTATATGTTCCAAAAAACTAGGGTGAATATCGAGTGGTATCGATTCGGACTTCCATTATAAAGGAAAAATTTAAGTATAAGAAATGCAAATCAAATCCAAACAGAAATGTCAAAGAATAACAATTTTAGGTTTGATCGATCAAAATAAATAATATTGTGAAAAAAGTGGCATTTCGAGGGAAGTGAATTATGTCGATAGTCTCGATTGATAGTCTTGATCGGAGCGAACTCATTAAGCTCTTGAGATTAGATAATATGGTTGGAATTTCCAATCCCCACAAGAAACTCAATATCCGTCGTAGCGTAAGGCAGAGCCGACGTTTTTGTCTATTACGTACGAGTGCCTGATATGGTACTCACCGCCATGATACGTTATGCCAATTGACAAGTCCTGAAATCGCTTATCCTGATCACGCTGTTAGATAAGCCCTCAACAAGACTGTCCAGCCAAGCACTTCGATTGGCTGTTGAGGACTTAGCTGACACTTAACTTCCTCAACAATGATCGAAAAATAAGCCCATATTCTTACAGATGCGAGGATAAGTTTTTTTGATAAACCCATTCTTCAACAATTCCAACGTATTTTTTTCATGGTCCTCAACTGTGCGTAGGGTTCACATGCTCTAATAGCAACTATCACATTTTGAAAGCTCTCAGAGATCTTGAATTTGTTTGCAGTTTTCTCCGACTCAATTGGAGTATGCGCTGGCGTCATTATATCCAATAATATCCAGAGGTGTGAATAATCTGTGGATCCTAGAGTCGCAAACCAAATTATCTAAGGGCTTTCTGTGTATCCATCCGATTGCAGCTGTACCTTTTTTTTCAGATTACCCGATTAGCTTATGTAATTGGTGCAAATACTAGGTTGAAAATTCGTATTTGCTTTTCCACTAAAGATCTTCAGGATCAGAACCAGCATATGAACAGAATACAGAATTTGAGAAATCCCACCAACGACTTCTGATCAGAATCACTAGAAAAGTTCTGGAGAGAGTTAAAAATAACCTCACTTCGATATATTTAAAGTTTTTTTCCACTTGTCGAACGATAATTGCTTCACCTGGAACCAAAAACTTGAAACTGAAAGGCGTCTTACTCTGATATTCGAAAAGGACTCTATCAGACTTATTATATTTTTTTCCTATCCAACACTCTCAGGAGTGTAGGTACTCTCAAAGCAGAGTCTTGTGCGACAAGGTTCGGCTAATTATCTCGGGTGCCAAGAAGTTCCTGTGCGTCTTACTGCTTTTAGTAGGGCATTTGCTATTTCAACTTGAGAAAAAACCCCAAAACCTCTCAGTGTGAGCAAATCCGTTGGTGAAATCGATCAAGAGATCCCACCTACTAGAATAAATATGTAGGCAAGGAACATGCAACTGCCTATCGCACCAAGTCAACCAGAAGAATGTCTGCTCTGAATCGAATACCACAGCCAACTCTGCCACCGACTACTTGTAAGTATACGTCTGAGGTCCAATGAATTCAGCACTTCTCATACCCAGAAAAGATTCAATTTCTCTTGAAGTCGGTTGGTGTCCAAGTGGGCTAGGTGATTCTCCCCTCTGCAGATTGGTTCGGATTGGATTTTCGGTCATGTGTAGATCCCAATATTGGCAGGTATTGCTTGTTTATCGAACCGGTATCCGTGTAGAATTTTTTAATTTCCTTATGCTTAAAATATCAAATGCTTAACGGAAAAATCAGTAAGACACCCCAGAGCGCTAAGGTACTTTGGGTCCACTCGTAGAGTGTTTGAAAAAAGGGGACATATAAATAAAAAACAGCAACATAGAAATCTGATCAATACTGTGCTAATGCCTGATATTGTAGTATGACATTATGGGAGTGCATCACAGATGAATAAGATCATACAGTGGTGGCGTGTTTGCGATAGTTACAGTTGCTGAAACCGAATGCTCCGCATATGTTTACACCAAATGCATCATGGTCTCTGCTATCTCATCAAAATCATCATTATCATCTTCATAATCATAATCATCCCTTCAATTTTCAGCAATCGGATGACCATATCCTTTCTTTTTTTATGGAAATTTCAGTATCTGACCATTTCAGAGATTACAAAAACCTTGTCAAATCATGGAGTTCAACAGATGGTGACACAAGGACATGCTCCTATTAGGAGTGAAATTTTTTATTTGAAATTTATAGACCAAATCAAAGGAGCATAATCTCCTGTATAATAATACCAAGAGTTTACATAAATGGCACACGTTTCAACTTAGGCTTTTATGCCATCTTCCTCCTAACCCCTTACTACTGAGGAATGAGATTCGAACTAGAGGTTCCAAACCTCTGTTGAAGCCAACCGTCCTATGGTCTGAGGGGTCCAATAACTAATGAAACTCGGTTGCCTGAGGATCGAATTTATTCTCAAAATCTTCAACTACTGCCTTTGAGGTAGAATCATTCAGGTGATTATACTTACAAATATTATCATTTTTATTGGTATATCAGAAAACCGAATGTGTCAAGTCTTCCCAGAAGAAACACGATTTCAATTCATTGAATGCACACCAATCCAGAGAGAGATAGTTTCATGCCACCTCCATATATTGTTAACTAGGAAGTAAGCCTGATATTGTTTAAAATATCGATGTTTGGAATTTGTCACTGGATCCTCCCTCCCTTTACTTTCGAGACCCTTGTTGTCTTTTGCCCCAGTCATCGTGATACGCGAACTAGCGTTGTATGTCCCAGTTTAGGGCTTCACAACGTATTGATAAGTATATTGTCGCCAATGGTATATAAATGATGCTAGTATTCCATGGACAATATTCCGGCTGGGCTTCAGATTAACCGAGTTCCAGGCATGTTTAACCCAATTAGTTCGTGGAAGTAACCTGTAAAGGGCGCTCTGAATAATACCGAATGAAAATATACACTGAAGATATGGATGCGACTTTGTGAAGCCCTCGATTTGGCAATATCTATACTGATGAAAATCCAGCACTAATTCCGTACGTTCTACAGATGATACAACGAAATATTTTCATAACTATCGTTCGTGATTTGGTTGCAATCACTCTGAAAGAAATGTTCGCTTGGGTAAGTTAACATAATATAATGGGTGATTCTTGATGACTCACCATATTCCATCCGATTCTATTTCATGAATTCGATTATCGAATTGTTTAGAATGTGCGTATATTTTTGGTACAGCGCATGGTACAGACACAGTCTTAGCTACTCGACAATTGAAATCGTGAAATAGAATCAGACCACAGGTTAACTTCATCGATTAGCACGCTACTGTTTTTCCTTTATAACAATTAATCATACTGCCATGGTGTTTAAGATTATTAACCAGTGTAGCATTTTTTTTTTTTGGGATACGATAATTGAATATTCTCACATTTTCTACCACAGCGTCATTTAAATAGTGGCTATTTTTGGTTCATGATCAGCTTATTAGTGCGCGAAAACCCTGTAGATATTTATCATTCTAACAATTCCTCATATTATACTCGATAAAGTATCCTTTACCATCAGTAAACTACTTTCACCTATTCTCTACAAGAGGGCACTGTAGGTATGTTCTTCATATTTAAATTTCTCTTCAAATTCCAAGGAAACAAAAAAAGTGTTCACCTTATAAAAATACACTTCGATATTCTCCAGTCTTTTGGAAGTGATGTGATATTCCGTCTTGGCAAACGCCTTTTCGAGTTATTAGCAAACTGCTTTTACGCAATACCTTAATTGGATCTGTTCATTGCTAATAAACTAAGCTTTGTCAATCACTTCTAATATTTCAATTGGTTTAACACCTATCCAATTGTGTGTGCCATTGATTGAACTCCTGGGAAAGGGGTAAGAATTTCTTTCTTTTGTTTTTCAATATGGGAGTTAATATTCCTATTTTTTATCCAATTTTTCTCGTAGGTTCTATTGGAGCATAATCAAAGCTTCTGTTTTGTATACCTTCACGGAATAAGGGGCTAATATTTTGAACAAATCGTTGGCGAATTTAACCTGCCTGATTCCCTTCACTTTGGTATCCTTCGAATACTGGGTTTGGAAATCCAACAATTCTTCTACCACATCGAAGAAACAAACCGTTTTGTCGTTGAGGACTCCAAGAAATCAACCTTCGCTGGAAAATAAGGCCAGAGCCATTTTTTTATTATTTTCTGAAATTATTTGGTTAACTTTATCTTTTTTTTTGACGTTATCTTCCCTACGTCACTCTTGTACACTTATTTAAAGTTGCAGTTCCTGCCTACCTATATATGTATATTGATAATTTTGATTTTTCACATGGTAGTTTCATCGAAACAAAACTGCAAATGAAGCAGACATAACATCCTTTTTGTAAGGCCAAACATAGTACTATGCGAAAGCTAATTTGAATCACGAGCCTGAAACCTGATTAAAAAAAATCTTTACCATCAAATTTTATAGGCATCGATATATTTGTTTCACAAACGTACCATCTCAAATACTTAACTACCAATCTACTTCAATCTGTTATTTCTACTCAACTTTTCATTAAATATATTTTTTTTACATTTTCTTTTTTCTTGGTCAATAAGGCAAATTTTGACTCCGAATTATAATTTCCGTGGTTTGGATAATTTGGGTAATTTAAAAATCAGGTGGCGCTCAATATTTTCACTTTTCTTTCAACATAAAAAATAATAACAAGAAGTTTCCTCCAACTCACGACCTCAAAGCTCCCAGACGAAGAGCACCGGTGCTGTGTAACAAAAATACGTTACATATTTAATAGCGCCCAACGCTTAGGGCGCGAGGAAACATAACTCATAATTTCAAGTAATCAAATTTGAGTAATATTCATTCTCTCTAGGATAGATTGCAAATTTTATTTTTCAATCGTAAATATTTCACGAAATATTCGTTGGTAAATTGTTGGTAGTTGCGACAAAAAAGTGTACAGTTTTTATATTACCATTTTCATTTCAGAGTATCGAAATCCTTGAACGTGATTTTATGCGTAGAAGTATTATCGTGGTATATTTCGCATTCTTCGCATTTTTGGGTTTTATTTCCGCAGGTTGTTTTACTGGAGTTGCTGTTCGTCAAGAAAATTATGAATGTTTGTTTTCTCGAAATGAATATGTTCTAACCTTACAGGGTGAAAGCCGTAACGCGTGGTATTTCTTGATTTTGTTACCATTGTTTCACTATTTACTTTTGATTGAGTGTAATCTTGAATCTTTTATAATGGAAGACGGTTACAAAATTAATCATTTGCTGGTCGATGAGCTCGATTATGAACTAAAAATTAGGGGTGTATGCTCAAATAAGACTCAAAACGATAAAAGAAAAATGTTGGCTAGATTATTAGACAAAGAAAAGAATAATCCGGGGAAACTTATTGACATGGATTCTTATTCTAGTGATTTCAAAACAGAAAAGGTTTCTATTGAAAATACTTTGTCATCTCTTCAAGTGTTGATAAGTGATTTTGATGAAAATAGCACTGATTCGTTATATTTGAGAATCAAATCTAGACTAAATCATGTAAGTGGTCGAATAAAACGCATGCCTTTGCCAACTGATGCATCTGCTATTGCTGAAGCAAAATCGTATATCGATGAAGCATTCGCTTCTTGCTTAGTTTTGGAAGACGACTTGGTAGAAAAAGTGAGAAATCTTGACCCTGTTAATAATGATGTTTTGAATAGTACCATAAGTCCTGTCTTGAATATACCTGCTCCTATAGTATCCTGTTCTTCTAAAACTTTATCTCTCTCAGAATGGGGTGTAAAATTCAACGGAGACCCCAGAGAAGTATATTCATTTATTGAACACGTTAGCGAGTTAGCAAAATCTAGGAAAGTTGAAAAGAAAAATCTTTTTGAATCGGCTGTCGAACTATTCGTTGGAGATGCATTCATATGGTACAGGGGTGTTCAAAATAAAGTGAAAGACTGGGACGGTTTGCTTTTTCAATTGAAGAAAGACTTTCTTCCTCCTGACATGGATGATAATTTATGGGATCAAATTAAATCTTATAAACAAAAGAAACATGATCGAGTCACAATATTTATAGCTCATATGGAAAACTTGTTCAGTAGATTGAGTAGACCTCCAAACGAAGCTACAAGAGTGAAATATATTCGGCAAAATTTGCTTCCAGAATACGTGAGTCATTTAGTGCTGGTCGAAATCAATACCGTTTCTCAACTTCAGGATTCAGTTAGGAAATTGGAAGATGCAAATATAATTAAAATTAAAGATGATACCAATAAAAAATTTCACACAAAAGAAGTTGCTACAGTTAGTGGTAAGTCATATTCAGGTCCTAAACAAGGTAAATTTCAAAAAAAGTCTAAATACTTTCGAAATAAAAGAAACCCTCCTAGTAATTTCGCTGTTGATAATCATGCGGTTGATAATCAGCCTAGTACTTCTGAAGGTAATTCTAATTTGTCCAAAACAATAGTTTGTTGGAATTGTGGTGAGAAAAACCATGTTTTTTCTACCTGTCTTTCAAAAAGAAAATTATTTTGTTTTCGTTGTGGCAATCCAGGGGTGAATTGTAAAGATTGTGTTTGTTCAAAAAACGATTAGAGAGGATGCGCTACGATGGCCGCCGTATCCATTCTCAAACGAAGGCCAAAGATGAAAATTCCACTGCAAATAATATTCCTAATAATTCATCTGTGAATCCGATTATCACTAATGATGTTTATCAAGTGTCTCCACTTTTTGTAAAAAATAATTTTGATAATAGACCTTATATCAATATTAGAATTTTTGATCGAAATATACCTGTTTTACTGGATTCAGGTTCAACTACTTCTATTTTAGGAAGAGGGGGACTAACATTTCTGAACCATTGCAAATTAAAGATAAATCGTTCGCTCATAGAAAATATCTCTACTGCAGATGGAACGGAACAATTTGTACAAGGTGTAGTAGATATGCCCGTTTATTTGGGTGATGTTTGTAAAGTTGTTAAATTTTTAGTCGTTCCTACTCTGCAACATCCATTCATAGTGGGTAGTGATTTTGCGAAACAATTCGAGCTTCTTGTTGACTTTAAGAACAATGCTTGGCATATTCAAAATAAATGTAGCGACAAGGATTTGACCTTGATCTATGATTCTGATAACAGTAAATGTGTCTATAATCAATGTATGTCTTTAGATAGTTCAACTCCGGCACAAATTCTCGAGGCTGATAAAGTAATAAAATCGTTTCAAGACATCTCTGATGAAAATACTTTGGGTAGAACGAATAAAATAAAAATGCACATCGACACTGGTGACGCGAAGCCTTTTCGTAAAAAGCAATACCTATTATCGCCGTACATGCTCAAAATTCTTAATTCCGAGTTAGATGAAATGATTAGTCTTGGTGTTGTCGAACCTTCTAAGAGTTCATGTCATCTCCGGTTCTTCTAGTGAAAAAACGGTCTGGTGATTATCGTTTCTGCTTCGACGGTCGTGCCCTGAACGAGGTGACAAAATATGATTCATATCCCCTTCCTCATATAGATCGTATACTCAATATGCTGAGGGATGCAAAGTTCATTTCATCTATCGACCTCAGAAAGGCCTTCTGGCAGATCCCGCTGGATGAAGAATCCAAGGAGAAAACGGCCTTTAGTGTTTCAGGACGAGGCCTGTTTCACTTCACGGTTGTTCCGTTCGGGTTATGCAATTCTGCGCAAACTCAGCAGAGATTAGTGGACGCATTGTTCGGGCCCAAATACGAACCAAACATCTTCACCTACTTAGATGATATTATCATCACCAGCTCTTCTTTCCAAGATCATTTAAATCTTCTTTCTGAAGTAAGAAATATCCTTAAAGAAGCTAACTTGAACATAAATCTAAAAAAATGCCAATTTTTCAAGACGTCATTGAAATTCTTAGGTTTCGTAGTCGGTTCAGATGGTTTACATACGGATCCTGACAAGGTTGCTGCTATGCTGAACTACCCCAGGCCCTCAACTTCAACGGACATAAAAAGGTTCATAGGTATCTGTTCCTGGTACCGTCGTTTCATCAACGGATTTTCTACTCTTGTGAGTCCTTTGAATGCTCTACTGAAAGGGAAAAAGAAAAAGCAGTCTATTTGTTGGACACCAGAGGCAGAATCAGCTTTTTTATCAATCAAGCAAGCTTTAGTTTCATCACCTATTCTATCTCAACCAGATTTTCGTGAAACTTTTACCATCCAGAGTGACGCTTCGGACACTGGAATTGGAGGTGTTCTCACACAAATTCTCGATGGAGAGGAAAAAGTTATTGCTTATGCCAGTCGTGCCCTAAGTCAAGCTGAAAGAAATTACTCCATTACGGAACGAGAGTGTTTGGCTGTGATATTCTGTATCGACAAGTTCCGCCCATATATTGAAGGAACGAGGTTTGTCGTTATCAGTGACCACTATTCACTTCTGTGGCTTAATAATATCAAGAACCCCACAGGAAAATTGGCAAGATGGGCTGTCCGCTTACGTCAGCATACTTTTGACTTAGTTCATCGTAAAGGATCTCTAAACGTCGTTCCAGATGCTCTCTCGAGGATTCCTTCTTCGGCTTCAGTATCCTCAATAGAAATTTCCTCGTACGATTCAGATCATTGGTGTAAAACACTTCGTAAAAAAATCCTCGAATCTCCTGACCTCTATCCTCAATGGAAAATCGAAAAAGATATAATTTATAAATTCATACCTCCTAATCTTCCAGTCAAAACGAATTTTCCAGATTGGAAAGTTTTAGTACCTAGAAAATTCCGAACTAAGGCTATCGAGTCCTGTCATAATCCAGTAACTTCCGGTCACTTCGGTTTCCGGAAAACTTTAGCTAGAGTGCAAGAATTGTACTACTGGCCAAAGATGTCACAAGATGTCTTGAAGTACGTACGGAAATGCGAGGTGTGTGGGTCTCAGAAAGATTCAAATTCTTCTCGTATGGGTTTCATGGGTGGCGAAAAAATGTTCAATACCCATGGCAAATTATTTCAGTAGATTTGATGGGTCCATTCCCAAGATCTTCCAAAGGCCATACCCATTTGATGGTTGTTGGTGATTGGTTGACCAAATACACACTCTTATGTCCTTTAAGGAAAGCTACTGCACTGAATGTAGTTAACTTCATTGAGAACAACGTGTTTTTAGTTTTTGGAGTGCCACAGTTTATTTTGTGTGATAATGGCTCCCAGTTTGCTGGCTCCATATTTAAAAAATTAATTGATAGTTATCAAGTGCAAAAAATCTGGTTCACACCAAAGTATTCACCACACTGTAACTTTGTAAAAAGGAACAACAAAAAAATAGGTACAGCCATTAGGTGTTATGTTGATAAACACACCAACTGGGATAAAAATCTTCACCAAATCCAACATGCTATTAACACTGCTAAGCACGAAGTTACAGGTTACTCTCCAACCTATTTAAATTTCGGAAGACATGTCCCATTAAGTGGAAAATTTTATGGTTCAATTGAATCTACTGAAGATCTTGAAATTTCTCCAGGCGATCGCGATTCGTACGCTTCTGAAATGAAGTGTCTCAATAATGTTTTTGATGAAGTTAGATCGAGGTTACATTCATCATATTTACGCAATGCTAAAAAATATAATTTACGAAAAAGAGAATATTGTTTTCAAGAAGGAGATCGGTTGTGGCGAAGGAATAAAATTTTGTCAGACGCCGGAAATAAATTTTCATCCAAATTAGCCCCCAAATATTTATTATGTACCGTAAAAAGAAAAATTTCTCGTTTAGTATATCGATTAGAAAACGCTGAAGGTATTGATATAGGGGAATGGCATATAAAGGATCTCAAACAATATTTTGGATCCAACTCGGACGTTTCCGTTGGTTAGATTTCTAGTTATTTTCTAGTTGTTTACTCCGTAGTTTTATGCTACTAGTTTCGTTGTAACATAAATATTATTTCAGATATTTTTTTCACACTATAATGTGAAGAAGGTGACTGCAGCACCACACTGAGTAGTGATGGGGTATATACTTGTATGTTTGATTTGAAATATTTTTTTATTATGCTTGTTTGGTATGAAAACCTAGCAATAATTTGTGTTGTATAGTTTTTTGTATATAAGTTTTGGTAGACAATCCCGATACATGACATTCCCTATTTTGACCTTACCGATTATGACTCCTTTTAGGACGAGTGGTACGCGAAGATACCGAACCAAAACATAAATGTGTCGATTAATCACATGAAATAATCTAGTTTGCTAGATGATTTAATTTCGAAGGGGGGTGGTGTAGCATTTTTTTTTTTGGGGATACGATAATTGAATATTCTCACATTTTCTACCACAGCGTCATTTAAATAGTGGCTATTTTTGGTTCATGATCATCTTATTAGTGCGCGAAAACCCTGTAGATATTTATCATTCTAACAATTCCTCATATTATACTCGATAAAGTATCCTTTACCATCAGTAAACTACTTTCACCTATTCTCTACAAGAGGGCACTGTAGGTATGTTCTTCATATTTAAATTTCTCTTCAAATTCCAAGGAAACAAAAAAAGTGTTCACCTTATAAAAATACACTTCGATATTCTCCAGTCTTTTGGAAGTGATGTGATATTCCGTCTTGGCAAACGCCTTTTCGAGTTATTAGCAAACTGCTTTTACGCAATACCTTAATTGGATCTGTTCATTGCTAATAAACTAAGCTTTGTCAATCACTTCTAATATTTCAATTGGTTTAACACCTATCCAATTGTGTGTGCCATTGATTGAACTCCTGGGAAAGGGGTAAGAATTTCTTTCTTTTGTTTTTCAATATGGGAGTTAATATTCCTATTTTTTATCCAATTTTTCTCGTAGGTTCTATTGGAGCATAATCAAAGCTTCTGTTTTGTATACCTTCACGGAATAAGGGGCTAATATTTTGAACAAATCGTTGGCGAATTTAACCTGCCTGATTCCCTTCACTTTGGTATCCTTCGAATACTGGGTTTGGAAATCCAACAATTCTTCTACCACATCGAAGAAACAAACCGTTTTGTCGTTGAGGACTCCAAGAAATCAACCTTCGCTGGAAAATAAGGCCAGAGCCATTTTTTTATTATTTTCTGAAATTATTTGGTTAACTTTATCTTTTTTTTTGACGTTATCTTCCCTACGTCACTCTTGTACACTTATTTAAAGTTGCAGTTCCTGCCTACCTATATATGTATATTGATAATTTTGATTTTTCACATGGTAGTTTCATCGAAACAAAACTGCAAATGAAGCAGACATAACATCCTTTTTGTAAGGCCAAACATAGTACTATGCGAAAGCTAATTTGAATCACGAGCCTGAAACCTGATTTAAAAAAATCTTTACCATCAAATTTTATAGGCATCGATATATTTGTTTCACAAACGTACCATTTCAAATACTTAACTACCAATCTACTCAATCTGTTATTTCTACTCAACTTTTCATTAAATATATTTTTTTTACATTTTCTTTTTTCTTGGTCAATAAGGCAAATTTTGACTCCGAATTATAATTTCCGTGGTTTGGATAATTTGGGTGGTTTAAAAATCAGGTGGCGCTCAATATTTTCACTTTTCTTTCAACATAAAAAATAATAACAAGAAGTTTCCTCCAACTCACGACCTCAAAGCTCCCAGACGAAGAGCACCGGTGCTGTGTAACAAAAATACGTTACAACCACTATGGTACTGTCGCACCAAGAGTTATCACTGGCTCCGAGAACTGTGGGTCCTAATAAGATATACGAAACCGCGATCTATTGCATTCTTTCATTATTATAATCATCACTATCATCATTCCGGCTGAGCATATCCAGAAGGGGTCCATTCTCATTGTTCTGACCCAGTGACCGGACTATATTATTCAATGAACACTACTTGCACCGAGGAGTGAGTGATCACTGGCTTCGACAATCGTGAGTCCTGTGCCATACGTATAAAATCGAGGAAAAAAGCCACCTGCATGAGGTCGGATGAGATGTCCGCTAAATTTTTAGGTGTTGGTATGGTCTTGACTAAAGGAGTAGCGTTGGTCTGGAAGCACGAAGTACACATTATTATAACTTCTGGTTCGATAGAACAGCCCGGATGTAGTCTGCAGAGTCCGTAAAGTAAGTATTTTCAGATTTCCTTTCTTTTTTCACGATATTCGTTATGCGACTGTAGTTGAAAACTTCATAACGAATATTGTGCTACTTGTGTTAGTCGTAGAAGACTTTATCAGCCTTATTGGCCTGTATCTGCATAGGGGTGGGGAATAAAAAGTTCCAAAAAATTTGACATCTTACATTCTCCACAATATACTCAATATCCCATGAAAGCTAAGGCAGTATGACGTCTTGTCTATTTCATACGACTGCCGAAATTAATAGTACTTGTAATGGCGGTGAATATAGGCCGAGACCACATACACTGTAGGAGATGACAGTTAATAATCTCGGGCGCTGCACTAACGAGCATTTTAACTTCAAAATCGGACAAAAGTGTAAATCATAAAATTCTATTAATGTCACCTAAGTTGGTGTTTTCTTGTAACTTAGTTATTGTTTTGTCATAAACCGGTCCCAAATCGGACTCATCCCCTCCACACGCCGCAGTCAGAAGGTTGGAAGCCAGCCTTTGTTTAATACGTACGCCGGTTTTGCGACACGTTCTATTGTTTTCAAATTTGGACTAAGGATTAAAAGTGATTTGAATTAGATTGTGGAAAGTTTTTAATATGGAACATGAAGAACAAGGTATGTACTTAATTTTTATGTGTATAATTTTTAATATGATTGATTAATATATATTTTTAGAACCAGTATAAATAGAGATCAAAATATTGAATATCCTACATATTTTTCTTTATTACTTAGTAGTTTTGAAATAGTACCGAGTTGGATCGGGTTTCAAACATAGTTTTGTAGTAAGATACAGAGTTTCACTATAGCAAAACAGTAAAAACCTTTTCCACATCTTTCCACCACTTCAAGAAAAATGACCTGTAAAAGTGAAATAAGTATTTTTCAATTGGTAGCCTTATTTATTAACTCGGTCGTTTCTTTGCAGATTCGACATCAAATATCATAAAAATGTCTCGGAAATCTCTATATATCATATTTAAAGAGAGCCCAGCTAGAAAATTAGATGACAAGTTAACATTCATGGAGCATAAGGTCCGAGAAATGATGAAATGTCCCGAAAATGAGTATAAAACCCTAAGTCACGATTTATGTCATTTCAAATCTGATTTGAAGAAGAGATGGTCTTCGTGTAATTACATTGAAGAGAGATTTATGAAAAACAACGAAGGATGGCTTAATGTTTTAATACCAGTACATAAATGGACATTGAAAACTAAGCCGGGGCGCCCAAGCAAAGACTTCGAAGAATTGACTGATCGAAGTAAAAGGCGAAAAACAAAAGATTTCCGTGATGAGGTACCAGTGGAAGTGCTTACTTTCGCAGCTAGTGTCAGTCAACATATGTCGGGAAATGCTGCGGCTTCAAAACTTATAAAAGATGCGACTTCTACACCAACAAGTGCCAGACGGTACAGAAAAGTAACAAATACCACTCAGGTACCAAAGATAAAGGCGTACACACCTGAAGAAGCTCTGCATATCTTTGTTGAAGGCGGCTTTACAAGGAAGCAGTGGGAATTACTCCATGAAACAACTAAGGGTATGTTTCCTTGTTATACCCTTATTAGAGAAGCAAAAAAGCTCTGCTATCCAAAACCTGAGGCAGTACGAGTTACGGAGGTGTGTGCGGAAGTTGTTCTTCAAGACTTACTGGATCATACAGCTGAAAGACTTTGTCTTTATCTTGAGGATGTACTGCAACAATGTACGACAGAAGAACTTGAAAATCTGGAGCTCATTTCAAAATGGGGTTGCGATGGCTCTCATCAAATTGCTTACCAACAAAGGTGATTAGATAGCTCTCATGATGACTCCAACATTTTTCAAAGCTCATTGGTTCCCCTAAGATTACAATCATGTGTTGGGGACAAAATGAAGACTTTATGGCAAAATCCGACACCATCATCTACTCGTTTTTGCCGACCAATCCGTATTCGGTTTCTTCACGAAACTGTAGATATAACAAATGATGAAATTAGGTATGTAGAAAATCAAGCTACACAACTATCAAGGACTGAAATAGAAAATCGTAATACTTTCGTGCGACATACATTACTCCCAACTATGGTTGATGCGAAAGTTTGCAACGCAGCTACTGGTACATTATCCACTATGAGGTGCTATATATGTGGTAAAACTTCTAAAACCTTCAATGACTTTGAAAATTCAAATGTGGAGGATCCTCAATCATTAAGAGTCGGCTTATCCGTACTACACGCGAGAATCCGTTTTTTTGAAACGATTCTACATATAGCCTACAAACTTCCTTTGCAACATTGGCAAGCCCGGACTGCAGAAGAAAAAGCTATGGTCAAAAATACAAAAGAAAAAATCCAAAAGAATTATAGAGAAAAGACTGGCTTGGTTATAGATATGCCAAAAGCTGGTTTTGGCAATACCAATTCCGGCAACACATCTAGAAGATTCTTTGCCGATCCTGATCTAGCTGCTGAAATCACTGGCATAAATAAAGAATTTATACTTGAGGTGATTCTAGAAGCGATGTCATCTGGCCACAAAATAAATGCTGAGAAGTTCGGAGAATATTGTAGAGATACCGCAAAAATGTATGTTGAACTGTATGGTTGGCACCCAATGACCCCTACTCTTCACAAAATCCTAGTTCACGGTTCAACTATAATAAAATATGCCATCCTGCCTATCGGACAACTATCCGAAGAGGCCGCGGAAGCCCGTAATAAGCACTATCGCTCATACCGGCAAAATTATGCTCGAAAATTTTCGAGGATTCATTGTAATCAAGATGTCCTCAACAGGCTGCTTCTCACATCAGATCCATATATTAGTTGCCTTCAGAAGCGTAAACCGAGCAAAAGCCAGCCCTTCATGAGTGAAACTATAGAGTTGTTCGAGCCAGTAGAACTGGATACGGAAGTAGAACAAGCATCGAGACTCCCTCACTCTAATGATGATGAATCAGACTAAAATATATTGAAATAATTAATCTTGTGTTCTTTCAATTTAGCTATATTGTCAAAATATGATTAAATATGTTTTTATTTATGAATATATGTATTTTCAGTCATTTCCAGTAAAATAAAAGTATTAACTAATTTTTTCCGGCTTTTAATGCAAAATGCTCCTTAGTGCGCTGGTTGGCAGGCTCATTTCCATTTCTTAGCTTCGGTAAACGAGGGTGTTGAAGATACCATATTGACACGCCACATCAACTGACCTGAGGGAAGTTAATGAATGATTTTGAAGAATATTAAGTGCATGGGCTTGTCATGCTGCTAAAGCATTTTATCATTATTTTCAGCTTTGAAGTGAGCTTTTCTCCATGCGGACGATTTTCTCCGTGAGAAAGTCATTAGCACCATGTGGCCCTGGAGAGAAATGCTCTTATACCTGCATTTCAACGGTCTCGAAACATGCAGTGAAAAAAACCACGAAATCGTGATACCTTGACAGGCTCAATTTAGTAATGGATAAGTATTGAACTTGCTCATTGCCAAGTGACTGTTGTCATTGGTTCTGAAATGAATGGTTATTTTTTGAAGAAATACCCATCAGTTTTTCGTACGAAACAATTCGTCATTCCATCTCAAGATGCCAGTGAAGGGGGACCATCCAAATTTAAACTCTAAAATTCTGGTAGCAGCCTAGGAGAAAATCAAGGTGAAGTTGAAAGAATCATTGGAAAGTTGAAATTTTCCAAAGAGTCAAAAAAGACGTAGCAAACATTCTAGTGTAGAAATAATCCTTTCAGACCCAGCTAAAGACGACTGTAATATAGTCATAGATATTTCTCCCATCAAACCTAAGAAATAAAATTAAAACTCACACTGAATACAATTTCGGCGAAAAAAAATCAGAAATATTGCAATTCGCATATCAGTATGTCTTATCCGTCAGAACATAGAAAAACCCTGACTGAAAAATAAAGTGTTTGTGATACTTCCTTAGATGAAGACCCACAGGCAACATCGCTCCCAAAAGAAGTCAATACGGAATACGAAGATCTTATGAAAACATGGTGGAGGGTCTTCACTCAGAAACATAATTTTGATGATTTGCAAGGAATATGTGCCACTTTTCAGTATTTATGGAAAATTCCCTTTCTTACTGACCTGACTCTAAACATCCAGCAAAAAAGATTCATCAAGCTAGGAAAGCCGGAACCCTAATCTAGTAATCCCGAATGACGCAATATAAGAAGGATAGAGAGACGAGAAAGAAAAAATATCAGTATCAGGTCAATGTAAGTATCACAACAGGAGAAAGGCAGTGAAAAAGTTATTGAATGACAATCAAAAAAGGATGCCAAATTGAGCTAGATATACTGTTTGAATGCCATTTTTTTGTCGTGGATGAATTCTTTCTTCGTGTTTTTCGTGTTCTCAACCTACCACAATCTGAAAAAATGAGAATTTATATTGGAATCTATACAAGTGTGAAAGGGCAGGCTGCCAGCTCATTCTTGGTTCCAATAGGGCATGTTGAACAATCTATATCAAAACCTGAAATTAGTAAATACTGATTTTGGCTCTATACTGTACCGGTAAACGGTTCATTTCTGAATTCTGAATCCTTTCGAAAACGGCAAAACAAATTTACTCAATTCTGAATTTTCAACAAATGAACTTGGCTGAATTATTAAATCCGGCAAGTCAAGATTCGATATCGCAACTTTATCAAGGTCATTCACTACACCCAAAATAAGGGTCTAATATTATGCAAATCGATCTCAAGAAGATAAATCTTTGAAAAATTAATGAGTATAGGGCGGAAAGACCTCGGTCGATAACCATTTGAGCAAAATTGCATTTTGTTCAATAAACTGCATTTATTATTATTATTATAATGAGTATAATAATTTAGTCACGGTCACAGGGCATGCCGAGTAAAATCTGCATATACATTTCATACTTGCAGAGAATATCAACCCTTCAATACGAGATTATCGGTTATATTATATATTCATTGAGAAAATATGCAATAATATCAACCTGTCAAATGAAAGTAAGGAAATGAGAATCAATTAATTTTTATCATGGGAAAATATCATGACAATAACCATAATCATACCAACGGATGGTAACCTTCAGAAACAAAATGCAAAGTATCTGGTGACCAAAATATATGTTCAGAAAAAAGGTATGAAACTATTAAATGAAAATCCCAACCAAGTCGGTAAAATTGAAAAGCCAAAATTCAACAACTAGTCACAGGTGACATATAATCAAGAAATACGAATAGAGAGAAATGAGTACCTGAAAAAATATAAAATTTGTGGAAATCTTGATAAGTCTTCACATCAAATAATGAATAACCAAATTAATCAACGATAATATGGAAAATTATAACAACAAATGGTCGGGGTGAAAATCAAAAGGTGGTTTCTTCCATAGTTTACTGGGTTTCTAACCTACCACAATCCTAAAAAATGGGAATTAATATTGGAATCTGTACAAGTGTAGAAGGGCAGATTTTCAATCTACCCCGTAAAGTTGCTGCGTCTATTGAAAAACAGTTCCTTCTGGATAGAACAAGTTCAATTAGTCAGCAACTTCTCGTATAACTCAAATTTGCCTTTCAAAAAAATTATACGAACTAATATGAAAATACTTATCGTTAACGTTTCGGAACTAAATCCGCCTTAGTTCTCAAAACTTATACGCAAATTCCTGTTCAAATGGAAATATTTCTTGTTGAAAATCTTCGTAATAGAGATGCAATCTTCACCAGACTGCATGATTAAAGCAGATTCCTCTAATTTTCGTTTCCTGCCATTACTCTCTCTACTCTTGGTGTTATATATTGATTGTAGCCATTATTATAAATTTTTTCCCCAATAAGAGTTCGCCTCTACTATCAGAATCACGAATGCAACATTATGCCTTATTTTTACAAACTTTCAATTATGATATCAGATATAAAACTCACGAAATAAATTCGAATGCAGATGCTTTATCTCGAAATGATACACAAATACCTTTTTCCTAATTACTTCAAGAATTCTAAATGACAGTTTGGTAGGGCGAAAGAAAGAATTGGGACCTTGAACTTGGTTTTGATGATGGTAGAACTTGGCGCAGACACGTAGATAAATTACATTCTGTACGAGCTTCTGAATCGAAGTTTCATAATTTCAACAAAGGTAAAGAAACTGAAGTTGAATCGAATGCCCAATTCATACCATTTGCAAATCTAACTTCTTGCTCTACAGTACTTTGCTTTCTGTGCAATCCTCATATGAAAATCCGATTCTGAATGATGTAAGAAGATCTAGTGAAATAAAAAAAACTGTTAGGCTACAACTATGATTTTTATACATATTTTTTATTGAGTTTATATCTGTTGTCAGTTTGTAGAAAGGGAATCATTGTTATGTATTTATATTTATATCATCCACCCAATATATTTAAAAATACACTAGGTAACCAGGAATGTTTATGAATGAACATTTCGTTGATGATTCAACCGCTGAGAAAATAACTTCTGCTTTTTCAATCAAAATTACATCCAACAACGCTGATTCTCATTGATTCATTATATATCACAGTTAGCTATTTATATACTTCTGATGTTTTGGTGTTAGAAACCATGATTCCATTCCATTATAATGATGCAAATTGCGACTGCAAGCACGTTTTGTTTATTAAATATTTGGTTTTCTGGTTGAGCAACTCGTTTCTAGTAAATGTGTGTGAATGGTTGCATACCCTATAGGCTATAGGAGTAAGCTTTTGCTTCCGAGTGCTGAATGAGCTTTTGACTTTTTTGTACCAACATTCAAACTTTATTCTCACACAAATCTTAATGCTAAACGCCAGTCGAATATTGTCGTTTGAGAGATGATTTTATAATTCACGAATTCATTTGTTTTTGGGGCATATAAAATTGGCATTCGGTTATTATTCTTCCAGGTAAAAAATGGAATAGATGTATAGGAAGCTGTGTACTTACGAAATCATCCTTACACACACAATTTCAAACCTGAAGATTTTATTATCGGCACTTTTCTTAAATGAAACTCATTCTGGACGTGTTCCCTTTTATATTGGAAAATCGACCACACAAACCCTGAAGTTGTTTTGCTTCATCTTGACTCCCAACTACGAGGCTGTTCTCAACTGGAAAAGTTGGAGGTCAAAATTAAAGAAGGATTATCATCCAGTTGGAACTTTTTCAAGAATTGTAACTCATGACAACATGTCAGAACCTCTGTCCAGAGCTGAAATGGTGTAATTTTTAGAGTTGCAGTAGTAATAATTCTGTACTTACCTAGGCTAAATCTCAACCTTTCACAACCAAACCCATCATTTGTTTCAACTGTTCAAATCGGTGCATAATGTCATCAAATGCAGGAAATCCAAACATGTTCAGTCAAGTAGGTATAAGATATCTCATTCTCATTCAGATTTGAACAGTCTGATAATGAATACTATTAGAAATATCATTCAGCATTCAGAAAAAAAAATGCAAATTCATTTAATTACCATCACAAAAGGAATGCACCTGTTGGCAATAGGCATATTACAAGTCGAAAAGAATGTACATTTAGGCAACATGCAATTACAAGAAAATAAACAGGGTGTACTGAATGCCACTAGATTATCAAATCTATCACGGATTTCTCGAACACCAATATAACAATTGAAACACAACTTTCAATAGGGGACATTTGTTAGAAAACCCCAAATTTTTATTGCGAAGGTGACCTAGACAACCCCTAAAATTTTTACAATTCATAGAAAATACAAATACGTCACAAGTGCCATTTAGTACTGCTCCTGAATTCATTTAAAGATTCTGCAAAATTATTAATTATACACATTCCAAAATAGAGTTCATGGAACATATTTGGAATGAAAAAGAGCAAAGAATAATCAAATACCAATTAGAAAGTGATGAATATAAAAGTGGGTTATTTGTTTATCGGATTGCAATGTCAAAATATTTGCATTCCCCATACTCATCTGCATAATTGATTCATCTGATTGCTTCACATTTTCCTTCAACTTTATCATGTGTTTTGCTTGGATGTACATCATTCTTGCAAGCAGTCTCAAGATTACGTCATGCGGACGAGTATTTCAAAAATTAAAACACACTAAACGAAAGCATTTAAATTTGTTTCAAATCAAAATCTTCATTTTAACTCAGGTTCAAATCAAAACTCATAATCACCATTCCAAAACAAAAAATGCCGTGAAAAAACAAAAACGATAGTAAATTTGGATTGTGAACAGGATGATCATAGGAACATTCGGGAAAGCATGCATGTTTGATTGGGAATGGCAAATCAATATCTATGTCGAAAATAATCTGTTGAAAGATATTCCTCAACATTCATCATTCTCATGCAGGAAATCATTGTCCAGTTATAGAAATGAACATTTAAAGTATTAGATTTCCGGAACTGGTTGATACTGGACATAGACTATGTGCAATTTCAATGGATGTCTGGTTGCAATCGAGTGACCTCTCATTGCACAAATACGTGCCTGGGACGTACACGGTACGACCAGTGAGGACATAACGACGTTCCCGATATGATCGGTATACGTCCTGAGACGTTTTCGGTACTTCCATGTTTTATAGCCAGATGTACTCAAGAAGTCCAATTAAGGGTCTCATCACAGTCTATGGAACGCCAGTTTCAGATGTCTTTGGTATGTACGGAAGACTTCCAATGAAAACTGTTCAATTTATATCCCAGAGACGTTTGGAGGAGGTTCGCAGTACGTATATAGACACGTCCCCGATTCGTTCAGTATACGTCCTGAATATGTCTTCGGTCCTTGTTAAAAAGCCAGATATCCCAAATACGTCCAATAGAGGGCCTCATCATACTCTGTGGACATCCAGTTTCATATGTCTTTGGTACGTACGGAGGACGTTCAATGAAAATTCTTCCTAAAGACGTTCGGAGTACTTATGTAGAGATATCCCCGATACGTTCGGTATACGTCCTGAAGACGTCTTCGGTACGTCCATGTTACAAAGCCAGATACGTCCAATCGAGGGCCTCATCATAGTATAAGGACGTTCAGTTACAGATGTCTTCGCTATATGCCACGAAGTTCGGAGGACGTTTGGAGTGCGTAAATATAAAAACGCTCGATTCGTTTTGCGTACGTCCTGAAGACGTCTTCGGTACGTTACAGGGATAGATTTTTCCAACACATTCAATTGGGGCCTGATCCGAGTCTCTGGACGTCCATTTTCAGATATCCCAGAGGTATGCAAAAAAATCAATATAAGTATACACAGTATCAAAATTACATGTAGGCACATTCGTAGTACCTACAGTGAACAAATTACAAAAAATATATTGCTATAACAAAATGCAGGTCAAATGAAAATAACGAAAAAGCAGGGCATATTCCGCTTTTTTTGCCTAAAAAAACAATCTGGACCCACGAGTTCTTATTCGTCAGAAGCCCTTTCAACGTCATTTCACCATATTCAACACTTTGTTCTACATTATGAGCATTTTTTACCACAAAACTCGAACCGGAATTCTCGTTATGATTCTTGAGTAACAAGAACAACTGATACATGTTTCACACAAAATCTCAAAATAGCTAGGTAGAAAATGGACTTTCACCTAAAATATATTATTTAATTAAACAAAAATTACAATTTGATAAATGTGCAAGGCTCCATCAGTTATTCAATGACTTGAACACATAGCTATATTCAGATCAAATCTCAACAACAAATTTAAATATTCCAGCACAATTCGAAATTTACTTAGTACATATAACCTGTTCATTCTACTGAGAAGGAGGTCACCATCTTACATCTGAAGGTAGATATCAAAATGAAACATTTTACCCCCTCTTTAATGGATGAGAAGTTCAGCTGTATTAGTCATATCCTTCAGTTCACAACATTATCGATAATTAAAAAAAATTTTAAAATTAAAAAAAATTAAAAAAAAAATGTTTTTCTGAAATTTTTCGTTCCGTTAACTAACGCTAACCCTCAGAAGTCAAAACTTATACGAGCAATGGATTAACGAACCCGGGTATACCGCTTGAAAGGCGAACTTGCTAACTGCTACACTACCGAGACCACTACTACCCCGCAATATTAATAAATGCACTCAATTAACACTAAATCACTCCCAGAGAGTAAACAATGTCAAACGAATCACAATGGCGGTTGCAGCTATGGCTGCTTATGATAAATTCAGAGTTACAACGTAGACCCGACAGATAAAGTTATGTCAAGCCCCAAACCATTGTGTGGTCCGTTGAGTCCTCCCCGTTTGCTGCGGGGTTAATTTACGTTGATACATAACACCCCCAAATGAAGATAATCGATCTTACTGTGTTTTTTTAGGTTTTATGGTCACCGTTCCAGACAAATGCCCGAAGTCAAGTGATTTATCTTATTAGTAAAGTATGTATGTGTGTATTAGGCTTCTTACTAACTCCCTACGCCTTACTCAGGAATAGCTTGGTTATTCGCGGACCCGTCAACCATGAAACGTGGAAGGAGCCAACAAGACAGAGAAATTCTACGACCTTTGGGACGGTAGGAGGATGCGGACACTATAGTCTAGGGGCTGTTTTACGAAGGAATGAAATATTTAATTCCTTCCCTCTCAAATGGAAGCTTAGGGTTGGTCTGGCTGGCTGGGACGACCATCCATCTCAATGTCACCACTGGGAGTAGTCCTGTGGTTTCTCCTCTTCTGAAGGTACAGGATCATGTTGTACGCGCGGATAAAATGTTTTCTTGTAACATCTCACCAAAATATAGATAGCAAGGAAGGCTATCGGGCATATAACGACAAACGTCTATGTGAGAAATTGCTGTATTGATTTTGGTTCCATAGGTAGGACAACTTCATGGTAGGTATTCATCTTCGACGTCAGATGTTGGACTTTTTCTTAATCCATCTTGTTCAGTTTAACCTGAAAGTTCTTGGTAGTGAGATTGTTGATGTTCAGTGGAGGTAGTTTTATCACTGTCATCGTGGACAGCTCATCAGTTTCATATAGATTTCTCTCCATCAATAAGGAAATAACATCCTTCTGGAATGGTAATGAGGTAGCTCCCAGATTCTACTTCATGGCGTGTTTCTTGGAAAAGCTCTCCGAAATAATCGTATCAGCAGGTGCTGTAAATATGATATTCTGTGGTGTAACTAGGTTGACAATTTTAATATTTTTACACCAAGACTCATAAATCACCGTTCACAAATAACATGTGGATTGATAGCTTCTGACTGATGATCAATTTGGGTAGATATTGCAGTTGCTTGTTGAAAAAGCAAGTTTGCTTGGGTACTCATATTTTGATGTTCTATGGTGAATTCTGTTTCAAATTCGAAAGTTCTGGTACATTTATGTAGCTAACAATAGTATGTCTACTTACAATGTTTGTTGTTGCATATAGATTTATAGGCACAATGAGATTATGTAATTTCTTAATAGTTTCGTCACTAGGGAAGGCAATCGGATAAATGAGAGTACAACCAATCGAATCATCCTGTAATAATTAAATTCTAATTAATACTTTTGACGTTTTTTCAAATTACATTTCAAATACTTTGGAGTTTCAGTTTTGACTTTATTCATTGTTTGACTCCATTTCAACATTATTCTTCTCTTTCAACATTGAATTGATATTTTCATAAGTTTTCGAAGACTTTCTGTATGATCTTGAACGTATTTCAATATGACATCTTCATCATCATCTTTACTTTCAAAAGGATTTTTCGTGTTGAAATGTCCTGTGACAATTTCAAAGAGAGTATGTTCGGTTGTTGAATGAATTGAATTTTTATATTGCAATAATGAATATTTGACAAGATTATTCAATTATTCCGTTGGAATTTGTCTGGTTTGAGTTCTTATACCTTCTAAAAGTGTTGAATGAGATCTTTCTATATAACTATTTGAATTTGGATTCCTTAGAGTTGTAAAGTGTACATATTTATTTTGTATATTTTACAAAAATTAAAAAATGTTCATTATTAAATTCTAATCCGCCATCACAAATAATGGTTTGAGGTACACCGTAGTGTGACATGAAAGTCAAGAATCCATCTAATATATTCATTGCATTTGCTTCCATTAGTGGATATACTTGGGCCAATTTAGATAATGTGTCTATTAGTGTAAGAATTTTTTTTTTTGGTATGGACGATACAATATGAATTATTTCGACTGGACTTCTATGTTCGGCTTCATAGACATGATAAGAGTTCATTTTTTCTAATTGGTCTTTTTCCATTTTAACATCATCAGTTCAAAAAATATTCAACATCTTCATTTGGAAAATATAAATGATAAGTGGTGTTGTGTACCAAATTGTTAATGAAAGTTACTAGATCTTCCTCAGTATATCGTTTCCTGATATTAACAAAGTGTCTTTGATTATCGAAAACCTTTTCTCGGATACATAAAGGTATAGGTGAGGAATGTAATGGAATGTATATATGAATTATGTAGGTTCAAATAAGTATGGAAGAGTTTTTGCGAATATATAACTTTTTTATTATTCTTTTAACAGTAATAATATTCATATTATTCTAAATCCGTAGCAACAAAAAATGATTAATATAGGCGATGAAAATAAAATACTGTGTATATCATCAGCATTTCCACCAAGGAGTTCCAATAGTTCGATGATTATTATCTGATGTTTGAAATAATGCAAGGGTTTGTCTGCATATGGAAAAGTAAGTATAGGTATTTTTGGAGTAGAATGTATTGTAGAGGTATAATTCTCTACTTCTTCTATATATATCCTGGTGCGATTATTATTGATTCATGTTCTAGTGGGTTTCTTGATAATGCATCGGCAACTACGTTTTCTCTGCCTTTAATATTATCGATTTTATAATCAATAATCATACCTGGATAGTTGCAGTTTCCAACGAAACAATATTGGATTCGTTTTTTTCAGGCTATCTAACCATTTCAATGGCTCATGATCTGTTTTGAAATATCGACCAGAAATATATGGGCGAAAATATTTCACAGCCCATTATTTCAATGACTGAATAATTCATTTCATTTGGCTTCAAAGCACGACTAGCAGAACAAATTGGTTTTCCTTCTCGGCTCAAAAATTCTCCAATTTTTCAATATGAATTCTTTAGTAAAGTCAAGGTGGATCATTATTGCATCATTGTATAAGAGTTTTTTACAACTCTCAAGAGAATTAATGAATTCAGGAGTATGTTTTACTTTCTTACTTTTCTGAAGACAATTTGTTGAAGGATTTTTCATTTTTGCTAAACTATTTATGATTTTTCTATGAAAACTAATCATTCCTAAAAAACTATTAATTTCTTTGTGAGTTTGAGGAAGAGGGAGTTCAGTGATATTTCTTGGGTTGGGTTTTATTCCATCAGGTAAGTAATTCATTGGGTTATTTCACAGTAAGGTAATATGATATGTCTTAAGAATTCTGCTTCTTTTTTCAAAAACTTACTTTTGCCTAGCTGGATTTTCTAGTTATATTCTTTAAATTGTTTGAATACTTCTAGGAGGTTTTTTGAATGTTTGTCTTAGCTTGGGATAAAAGTTATCACGTCATTCATATAGACCAAACAAATTCTAATCATGATATTTTAGAATTCCATTATTCATTCTTTGAAAAGTTAAGGGTGCGTTTTTCAATCCAAAAAGCACCCCCAGGGATTAGAAATGACCTGCTTCTGTTAAAATGCAGTTCTTGAAGTACTTTTTGAGTTTGTTCTAATTCGATGAAATTCACTAGCTAAACATAGTGTTGTGAAATATTAGGCTCTCCCCAATTTTTCCAAAAGATCATCTATATTCGGGATAGGGAATCTATGTTGAACTGTTTTTGAGTTGAGTTTTCTATAGTCAACTACTACACATCACTTGGTTTTCCAGAAGCATCTGGCTTCTTTGAAACAATCCATACAGGACTTCTAACATTTTTTTCACTTCGATTTTGTACTTTTTTTATAGATTTCAGGAAATCTATATGACTTTGTATGAACTGGTTCTTCCTCTGTGGTTCGAATCGACTGAGCATCTTCAGGAGAAGAAAATTGAGTATCAATTTTCTTCTCCTGAAGATTGTAACCTGGTTAGCGAAACGCGCGTCGAGTGCAAAAAATATCAGTTTGGTGTTAGGGTAATCGATCTCTAAGAAAAGTTTCAGTCAAAATTTGGAAGAGAATAGAGTGTGGATATTATATAGAGACTTGACAAATCTTTCCGGATGAGATTCTCAGAGCATTTCATAGCACACCAATCTGTAATTTCACAATACTTCGATGTCTCGATTGACTATTCCCACAGAAAAATCTATACACTGATATATCTCGATAAACAATTTTCAACAGTTGAGCTCATGGTTCGAACAAACATGTCACTAGATTCCTGAATCGTGAAAAATACGGACCAAAGCAGGCGAAATGCAGAATATGGCGAAATCTTAAGAAACATCTCATATTGTTGGACTTTTGGTCCAGATTTTGCCTTAACAAATTATTTTTCAGATTCTACGAGACAAAGTAGGGTGTACCCTATTTATTCATTTGATATGCTTCTTGCAATGTAGAGGAGCCTTTTTGGGGAGAGACACCGATAATTGAGATTATAGATAGGCCCTTCATACAACCTTCAGTTTAGTAAAAGCTTACAAAGGTAAAAGTCTACAATCATTAGTACTGTTTGACCGTCATTATTTTGTGGTGGATAAATACTTTTTCGTAGTTTTCTGAGTTTCTAACCTACCACGATCTGAAAAAATAAGTATTAATATTGAAATCTATACAAGTGTGGAAGGGTTCTTCTATCTACCCCGAAATCAAAAAACACTTTCCCAACCCTCTGGTAGAATGATAAAATCTTCTCACATAATTCTGATAAGTGATAATATAAATATTGAGTTGAGTAACACGATAGAGGTAGTTAAAATGAATATTTGCCTAATTATTATTCAATATGCTATGTAGTTCAAGTAATCTGATTGGGGAAGTCCCCTCATGCATACTGAAAATGCTGTATAACATTCCGAATACGTAAATAAACATTACCAATAATTATTTAGAAAAACCCAAGTTATGGGTTAATACCCCACTAAAAAACAAGTATAAAATCGAATGCATCTTAAATATGTTTCCACTGACGTATCTACCTAATTGGTGTTCACTTATCGCAACAAGATGAGAGTTGTTGCAGTGTTATTGATATGTTACGTTTTGATGGGGAATATCAATTGTGATGTAACTAATCCCAAAATATGCTCGCTCCCTAAAAATTGTCATTTGATTCAATGCAATATTCCCCTTTGTACGGAAAATCAAGAACTCAGAAGGAATCCATGTGGTTGTTGTTATAGCTGCTACAATAAAACGTGAGTATTTTCTATTTGGGTTCTCAGTGGGAAAGAGTTGAGAATTCGCTCATTCGTCAACAACATGGATCAGATTTGTTCAGAGTCCTCGATGTATTATTTTTTCATTGGATTGTGTGAATATAATTACGGAACGTATGGATCTTTACATTCAATACTTCCTTTGATAGCTTCTTCGTAAAACCATGGACAACTCATGTAATTTTTACTCCACTCACCCATGAATATCGATAACAGAATAAACAATCCGAGGTACAAATACCTCTGGATTTTTTACGTTCAGTCGCTCTTTATAATACAGTTGAAATATGTTATACGCAATGAAACATATTTTTATGTTGGTTCTTATTATACACATTTCGACAAAACATTGTCAAGGGCTCAAAAATGATACAGAAACGTGTTATTCCAAATGTGCAGCGGTTCTATGTTTGAAACCAGTTTGTGATGACAACCAAATTCTTATAACGTATCGCTGTACGTGCTGTCCAGTTTGTGTAACATTCAAGAGTAAGTTCAAAGTTCCAAACTTGATCCCAATTTTAAGTAGAAGGTTGAACAGTGATATGAAGAACTCATCAAAATGTTTTTTTTCAATATAATTCAATATAGTGGAATTATTGATATACTGTTGAAGAAAATTCACTGATAATAAATGGTTTATATGTTCCTTTGTCCATGAGTAGATTTGAACAATCATAATTTTCCATCTTCAATCTATCAAATATACCAGTTCTTCATGGACTGATTGCATTTTGAGTACCTAATTCTGTTCTTCGAAAATATGTTTAAGTTGTCCGAGTAAAGTATATCTGAAATCCATTCTCCCAGCTGACTTAATGGACGTTACTTTTCGTTATGTATACCTTCAGTTCTCCATTCTCAATCCGAATCGTAATCGTTGTTACGAGTATTGTCCTCTATGGATTCTTTTTTCTTTTTTTTTTTCAACCTGAATGTTTTTCGATAAGTCAATCCTTTGGAGATGTACAAAGAATTTTTTTCCTTCTCTGGGTTTCTCACCTACCGCAATCTGAAAAAAATTGTATTAGTGTTGGATTCTATACAAGTGTAGAAGGGTATGTTGGAAATATTTGAGCCAAGCCATGGTCTCATGCTGTATACGTTTCCATGTATCAGTTGTTTGTGTTGTGTAACATTATTGATTTTGTTTTTATGAGATTGTCTGTCAATATAACGTTAATTCATTATACTTGTTCAAGTACCGTTTTTCTTCTCTTCGTCTTCACCCCATATTCCCAACAGGGTAGACATCTATCTATCCCGAAAAGTTGCAGCGTAAAAAAACGACTTAACGGTATCCACCACAAAGTAATGACTTTCAAACATTATATACAAAAATGTATTCAATCATTTCGTCTGCCCTTCGAAATTTTTCATGAATCGAATTTGGCATATCATTGTCTCAATGTAAATCTCACCGCCAATGTCTTCAATGAACATAAACCGTATATAGTCTAGGCTACATGTGCTTTTTAGCTCAATTTTTATTCGCATTCTCCGAATATTATGATTGAAGTGTCTTTCGAAGTGGCATGTGAATAGATTTTGAGAAAATGCTGAGGCCGCTCGCAAAAATTGCAATAGTTTTAAACAATTGAGTGACAGAAAAAAGATTTAGTTTTTAGCCAATAATTCGAAATAATTCGAATTTGAAGGAAGATTGAAAAATAGGAGGAAATTTCAAGTCGTAATATTGTTTTACTGAAATATGATATTCATATTCGAAATGAACTGCTCACTCAAAAAATGTATGAATATACTGTTTGTTCCGTTTGAAATTCCAAAACATTGACAAACCATTAGAAACGTGAACCATCAAAAATTTCCATCCAATCTGAGATAAAATATATTGGTTCTTTCCTAGAACGAGCATGAGAGAGTTGCGAACTCAACATAACCCAACTGTTAAGTGTCTGAGTAAGTCATCGGAGCTGAAACCCTGAAAACAATATTGGCTACCTTCTAGCGCAATATTTATTTTCTTCCCTGTATATTTTCTGACAACATCCTGATCTGCCCCTGTATTGAAAAAACAACTAATAGATACATTCTTCAAGACAAGGTTCGAAATAATGTCTATTATTCCAGGTCAGATCGACGATCTCATCCTTCAATACAATGTTCTTATTGCAACTTTGTCACTTCCAAGTCTAGATATTTCTTCACTTCAATTTATTTGAAAACGACACCGACCACGTTTATCTCGAAACCTCGATCCACTCAGCAAATTATTCATGTCTTGCTTCAATCAGTACATCAAGTATTGATTGGAATAGTTTTGATCCGCTTTTCACGTGAAGCGAAGCTATCGAGATAGAGGTAGGAAGTGTCAAGAAGTTTGATAACCCTTGGTGAAACCAATTTCAGCAATGTCTTTTCCGGAACGTTCTTGAATAACCTCTATCTCGGATGATTTATGCATAGTGGACTTGGGAATTACCACAATATTTACGATACCTTATTTTGCAGTAATATATGCACATAAATGAATATATGATGATAAGCCAGCACAAACACCAACGGATACTGCGAAATGACTGAATATATCTGTTTTTATCGTATTTACACTTTCAGGGGTGAAACAAGGTCACTGCTCCAAAGAATGTCCTCCTAATTTTTGCGAATTGGCTGATATCAAATGTCCACCTCTCGACTGTGTTCCAGGGCAAATAGTTCTGAGTAGAGGTGGTGGTATTTGTGGATGTTGCCCCATTTGTGCATTTGAATGGTGAGATGAATTTTGCACCATTATACCGTTTGTCAATGTGTGGAAGTGAGCTATCATTATTATTAGGTATCTGTTGTATTATCAATGCATATCAATTGCGATTGCCGAATCTCTTACCCAAATAGCACAAGTACGTCCAGTGGACGTACTGCATATGTACGGTGAGGATGCATTGTACGTATTTAGGACGTACTTTTGTCTCCGACAGACGTACATAAGACCTCCCTGCGACTTACCGTTTCCGCATAGTCGGTAATCCCAGGTACGTACTTTTCTAGTCCACACAGGACCTGAAATGTACAGAAAGGGGAACTGTTTGGGACATTCCGAAAACGTACATTTTCCATTCTGTATGCGCTATCCCAAGTAGAACAAACATATTTGACCAATATTGGTTCAATATTACGGGAATATTAAACTTATATTGTAGATGATATCAATAGTGGCCACAAAAAAATGTGAACATTTGGCGATATTAGATCAATATTCGAAAACAACGTAATGATATATCATATGATATCACTTAATGAATCTAAGTTTTCATATTCGGGATTATTCATTTCTTTTTTACCAAATAGTCAAGTTGGAAATTTTACTCATTCACGTGTACTAACAATCTAACCGAATACTCACCTGGAAAAAGACCTGGCTGCTGCGGGGCTTGAACTCTCGACCTTTTCTATGGAGATATTATTGTCGACCACTGTTACGCTCTACGGCACGGAGAGACTTGTTTTTAAGAAGGAGTTGGGTGCTATAGATGTGATGACTTCAAGTTAGTTTTGTTCGAGATAATATTAAAATTTTAGAAAGTTCAGTAACAATGAAAATATATTCGAAAAAACACTAAAGGATCACTGTCTCATGTTATGGCGGTTTTGGAATATCAAACTTGCTGTGCAAAAAATTCTGTATGTAATTTTCTGGTATTTAAATTCACCACATGTCGATGTTTCAATTTTTCCAGATTTTTTTAGGAATAATTCATTATGAATATTGCATAACCAATATTGATATATGTTTGAATACACTAAGTGATCACTCTCAAAATCCCAATGCCCCTTGAACCGAAAGGGACCCAATACGTACGTACTTGGGAGGTCCAAACAGTATGTACATACTAACAGAAATGTAGAAAATGAAAGGAACCCAATCCGTACGTACTTGGGAGGTCCAAACAGTATGTACAAAAAAGTACGTCAACGAGACGTCCAGATAGTATGTACATACGATTTCCAAAAATGTACGTCATCACTATTATGTCCCGCAAACGTTTCGAAATATACGTATCTGAAAGGGACTCAATATGTACGCACCTGGAAGGTCCAAATAGTACGAACATAGTTCTTCCAAACATGTACGTAAATGATACGTCTGAGCAGTACGTACATGGGATTCACAAAAAAACCCGTCATTGGTATGTCCCTAATTCATTCCGAAAAGTACGTACCTGAAGAGGAGTTAATGTAAACGTATCAGGGACACTTAATAAAGTACGTACATAATACTTCCAAGCATGTACGTTTTTATTACATTCCGATTGGAACGGGACCAAGTATGTACCCACATGGGACGTCTAACCAGTACATACATGGTACATCCGGTAATGTACGTTCTTCGAATGTCTCCTATCCGTCCCGGGACGTATCGACGTAACTGGGACATAAATGGTTCGTCTTCAGGACGTCGTGTGCTATTTGGGTACAGATAAAGAGTGAGTTGACAATTTCAATCAGTTTCTTTAATAGTTATCTCTGCAACATATTGGTTATCAAATTCTATTCGTAATAGCCCAGTAAAAATAAGGACATCCATTGTTCATTCAACATACGTCAAGATATCCATTGAAGATCCTTCGAAATATGAGGGATGTTCAATAGATGGGATATATCCCATTGACGTCCTCGGATATTTTTCGTCGATTAACATAGACATATTTTGGGGGTCAATTATACTAGAATATGTCCAAAATTCAGTGAAAACTCAACTGGATCTGTTGAGGATACAGATGGACATGCTTTGTACTTTTGAGTTATTTGTTAAGGAGGCAAACTGGACATCTTATAGACCTGCCCATGAGATTGAAAGATACAAAGACTAGGATGCAAATAAAATAGGTATTGTTCGAAGGGTTTAATCGATATTCTTTACAAAACCGCGACTCGTGTTTCGCTAAAGAATAGGTTCTTCAAGCAGATTTTGATAGCGAAAGATGTACTGCGATTGTGTAAACAACATTATGGTGATAATCTTACAGGAAACGTCATTTTTTAATGGGCGTTCAATATGGATTCGCATCAATTAACATTTCTACTCAATCATTAATCATCTGCATTCTATTGTGTTCAAATGAAAAATTATCTACACGTAGTCAATCGCAAACCTAAGCATTTGTGAAGTAACCTATTTTCAACCATTTTAGAACAACCATTTATTTTTGAAAAAAATGTTCTCTCCCGAGGATGTGCCCATGTACGCAAAAAAAACGAGAACGACGCGACGGTATTTAATTATGCATTTATTCGGTCAAAAGAGTTCTGCTATCAGATAACAAAAACACCATGCCACCCGGATTGAACATTTTTGTTCCGAAGTCTCCCTGACATATGCGATATACTCGATATAAAACCTCTACAACTTTGGGATTAGTCATGCCTTAAGTACCATTTGTCTCCACGGTAATGAAATAACCCTGATGATAGCATGAGAATTCAATAACTGCAAAGTTCATTGGTACCACCATAAGTGGATGACTGGAATTTCCCTATTCTCAAAAAATACCTCATTTGTTTTAGCTTTTTTGAAGGCTGTTACCATTATATTCAAATCATTATGCTTATTCCTTTCTGATTGATTTCTGTTCAGGTATTTGCTAATGATACAATGATTACTTTGGTATTCTTGATGCATGGACTTCGAAAAGAAACAGTTGAAAAACACTTCCTCAAATTATAGCCAGAATTTTTCTGAACAGGAGTTTTTTTATTTCTGCATTTGAAGATCTATTCTCGCTGAAATAATTCATGTACTTTAACATCATGTGAGAACAATCACAAATCTTATAATTGAATGAAAATCAATTTATTTTTTATGCACTTGTACCTATCTCCCAACTACATGGATTGTGACAATAAAATTTTACCCGGTACAGAAAAAAACAAACGCCTTTTTTTCTAATTTTCACATAAAACATTTAGAACCTTACTTTTTTTCAAACGTGTGCAGCACGCCGATTCCGCACTGGCCATGGTTATTTCTGTATACTTTAGTTGAATGAAACAAATCTCTTATAAATTACTGAGATGAATGTGAATACAGACATTGTCTTTATTCGGTATTCAGCGCAACTTTATTGTCTTCCATCTATAATATCTGGATGTGAAGATTTCTTTCTGCCTTTTCTACAAGCCGTACCACTCCAACAACCATTGCATCCTCAAAATATTAAAATTTTAAAATGTTGCAGGAAAACCTCACTTGGTTGTTATAATTCGAGACGCCTGAAGACCCTTTGAACTTGTTCTTAAGTAAGGATATTGTTACGATTTCTACCTAGGTTCGTTGATAGAAACTCCAAACAACACTAAACTACTTTTTTTACAACTCTTTGTCACAATACAATACATTCACTTAAACTGCTCCGCTAACTATCCAACGCTCTGTACTAAACACTCTGATAAACTCTCTGTTATACAATTTCTGCTCCACTTAGCTCTCAATAACTCTGCTTACTCTGCTCTGAATAAAAACTGTCTCCGCTGCGATGTCCCGCTGCTCATATACCTGCCTACACCCATGGAGAATCTTCGAGAGAAGCCTCGATGATGTGTATCGAATTCTCCAAGCGAATTACGAGTTCCTGGAAAATGACGTTCGTTACGACGCGGCCCCTTATCTGCGTTTAAGATCTCGTCAGGGCCGGCGCTGGGAGATTCGTAACAATAAGTTTAGCGCAATTTGCAATCCCAGTTGACTTCCATTCTGAACACCGAAAAGTGACACATTAGTGTTGACAATTTTCAGTTCATTTCCTTTTTCAAAAAGACAAACATATCTCATTCTCTCGTTTTACTTTTTCCACAGGCATTCATCATACATTTTTGAATAGGTACTGCAAGGATATAATGAAGAGCGTTTTCAATCTTTTCTGTAGCATTGGAAACCTTGAAACTTTTTTCAAACAGTTTCATAGTTTTTCTTCTCGTCCCGCAGGAATCATGTTCATCATACAAAATGACTTTTCCTAACTGGTTATAACATGAATAACATCTACCCAAATTCATTTAGTATCTTCCCGAGTAATTACAATGGAGTAGCATAATTGCAGCGTATTAATTGTTGTTGTTTTTGTTCTAAAATTGTTCGTTTTCGTTAACCAGCTGACGAACGTCAACCCTCAGAAGTCGAAACTTGTGCGAGCAATGGATCAACGAGGCCTTACCTTTTAACGTGCGATTACCCAGCACGGTGGCCCGGCGAGGATTAATGTTGATATACTTTTTATTGGTAGTCTGAATGTGAAAGGTGGGGGTATCCATATCTTGAATCAACCTCATCTCATACTTATAAACACATAATTGTAAATGAAACATAAAAATCCAATCTATCTACCTACATTCTGATTTAACAAGAGCTTCATATGAACAATCTGCATGATGAATGTGGATAATCGAAGGAAAACTCGTGAACATTCAAGCACAGATTACTTATATTGCTCGGAAAAAAATAAAATAAATACAAAAATATCAGGTTATGTTACACACTCCAAAAAATCAATATGCGTTCGTTTTTATATCATAAGCTCCATACGCTCAGTGATCAGCTAATCTCTGCTCAGTCTCTACTGGCTCTCTCAATCCATGGATAAACGAACTTAGCTAGCGTATGCGTTATCATAACGAAGACAGTTTAGCCCCTCATTCCTTGTGGAGTTTGGAGTATGGTATTGTGGAATTATCATTATCAATTATCATGAATTCATTATAATCCAGAAAATATATGATGGATATGATCGGATAGTTATCGATTATGTAATGAGTTTATTTTTGTCAAGTTGATAGTTTCTCTAAATGTTAAACCTATTTTTTTCTGTTTCAGATGATTATAAAGATAGCAAATGGAGTGTGTGTAGGAAGTCCGCGATGAGTGAATATCTGCAATCACACAACACATATGTACTTCCACCGAAACCTTATATTAATATATCACATGATTTTCACTTGTTTGCTCATTTCAAACTAACTCCAGTAATAGTTCAAAAATTGTCCAATGAAAACTGCAAAAGTGTAAAATGTAAAATACATCATGCATTCGTACAGAAGTGTATTGTGAGCTCTTACCACCTAATCTAAGGCTTCATAGTATGTTACGGTTTCAAAATTATTTTCATTTATTTGCCTTGAAACATTCTCTTCAGGAAGTAAATCCAATATTACAAGCCTTTGGTGATCAATATTTCACCCTCTATACAGTTTTCCCCTGTATCAGTCAGGAGCTTTCAATATCTGTCTTCACTGACAGTTGATGAATTTCCGTTTCCTTCGGAAGAAAGGTAATTTGATATTTTCCCAAATTGTGGTTGTCTGAGGGATGAGAAACAAAGTTTTGTTTTTTTGATTGTTATTGTGGTTCAGACCAGACACATTGAAAGAAACTCGCTAATTTGCGGATCCGAAAGAATTTCCACAGTGATCCAAAAGTAAATTGAATTATTCTGAAGAAAGATATTCAAAAATCTACCGAAGTAGGATTCATTTTGGGTTCACTGAGGATTTCCCTATCAAACTTTGATCTTGTCAGAGACATCAGTCATCTTGAAGGCCACATTTCATCCGAGGCCTTTTTCCCTTTTCTCCCTACTCCCCATCGATATAAACCATATGGAGATTTCCCCCCCGAGGCAACTAGAAGAATATTCATATCAGACCAGAACTGTTATCAATTCGGAGTTATCTAAGAGTGAGAAAACCGATACGTTGATTTACAAACTCCACCACGAAGGAATAGAGGTATTTGGCACGTGGTAAACACCGAACTAGCAAGGTAAATTCATTCAATACTTCCTTTACCTGTGAATGGTTACGGATGTAGAATTCTGGACCTGTATACTTCTTAGAGTGACCTGCTTGAACATACCTGAATCATAATCAAACATTAGTTAGTATTATTGATTAATTTTACTTTCAATTCTCGCCTGTACACCGAAGGTATGCATACGTGAGGGGTTTCAATGAAAGATTTGTTCTATTGTGTTTATTATCAAGTTGTTCATTATATTGTCTATACTTGACGATTTCCAGAGTTCTCTTCTTTATTTGTCAGTCAGTTCATTAAAAATAATATATAAACAAGAAAAGTACGTCTCCACTGTCAAAAGCTTGGTCGAGCACTAGTAAGATTTTATTGAATCTTTCGAAAAGTAATAAGTATAAATGTATACCTACCTTGCCACTCAATGTTCGGAAGTCGCCCTGAGATATGTCTTTAACTGTCATGATATGTCAAAACTGTTGTGGCCATGGGGAATGTGCAAGATTTTCAGCCACAATCGCCCAGCTGCATGTCTTTGAACCACAAATTATTTATATCCCCATTCTACTGACGGAAAAAAGAAAACAAGTGCTACTGTATGATGGTATGGCTGGACGATTATATACTAGACATGAATTGCCGAGTTCGTCGATATCATCTGATCATATATTCATTCAACAAGCAACTTATTAACTCTGCCCACTTTTAAGCGTCTTTTTTTATTCCATAATTTCTGAGATTCCAATGGTAAAATTCGAATTGGAGCGGGGATAAAATATGTTGAGCTCCAGGCTGCTTTCTGACAGTCAAACTTTTACTCACCCAATAGCAATGGAATCTTCTCCATGAAAAAAAATTATTTCAGTGCGTTGCACATGAGAAAAAAATCGAGTTTTTGATGACGATGACCGAGAGATGAAACGTCGCATGTCAACTCTGGAAGCAACATCCTGTGAAAGAGAAAAAATACAGTGGAAGTGAAATTGTGACTGTCATTTTTAATTACATGAATGCCAAAGTTTGTTCTAATCCAACCGTCCTGGTATCTCATATATATTCCGATACCCCATTGGCAAGATTACAATTTGAAACCCTCTGTGAAATATTCTTTTACTCAACTAACTGCAATCGAGTCTATTCCAGGTGAAATAACGCTTAGAAGCATGTTGCTCATTCTGTTGCCTCGTACACACTAGTGAATCATGTTGGGCGATTTGTCTAGGAATCGTAAACGGTATGTATACAACCTCGGTTACTTTAGCAATAAAGTTCGGCAATATTTAAAAGAATTTCCCTATCATCTTGAAACAGTGACAAGGCGTTTGGAAATGATAATTATGTTTCGAAACGGGAGAAATAGAAGGGACCATTAGAAAATTCAGAGAGTGGCGACGTCCGGAGGCGTTAGAGCTCCAGCAACTTTTTTATTGCGGAATCTGCCACCTTCATATTTCAGCAGAGCGTTACTGACTGGAATTGAAGAGCAAGACAGAGTCGATTTCAAAAATCCGGGCGTCGGGGGCGGTACAGCTCCAGCAATATTTTTATTAAGGACAGTGCCACCTTCATAATTTAGCAGAGCGTTACTGACTGGAATTGTAGAGAAATGACAGAGTCGAATTCAAAAACACGGGCGTCGGGGGCGGTACAGCTCCAGCATTATTTTCATTAAGGACCCTGCCACCTTCATATTATGATACATTGATTAAATACGGTAATTTAGATCTCGCTGAAAAAATCTCTGCAATTTCAGTCAGTAACGCTCTGCTAAAATATGAAGGTGGCAAGGCCCTTGATAAAAATATTGCTGAAGCTGTACCGCGCCCGACGCCCGGATTTTTGAATTCGACTCTGTCATTCCTCTGCAATTCCAGTCAGTAATGCTCTGATGAAATATGAAGGAGGCAAGATCCCTAATAAAAATATTGCTGGAGCTGTACCGCCCTCGGACGTCGCCACTCTCGGAATTTTCCAATGGTCCCTTCTATTTTTTCCGTTTCGAAACATAATTATCATTTCCAAAAGCCTCGTCACTGTTTCAAGATGATGGGGGAGAATTTTCAAATATTGCCGAACTCTACTGCTAAAGTAACCGAGGTATGGACACCGTTCCTTCTCTTGTCTAGCGTCCGCATTATGATTTGAATTTCTCGACTCATCTCTGGAATATATTGTTAGTTTCCTCAGCTCCGGATCTGAGGAAATCATTATATTGTGGATTTGCTTTTCGATATCAACCACTGTCACGTTGTGATTTGCAGTCATTGATTCAAGTTTATTACTAGTGTTTGTTTAGTAGGAACTCGACACGTTCCAAAGACAATCAGATACATGATAGTCTTCAATCATTTTCAACGTCTTTTCGTTTGACCACATCGAAATAAAATTTGTGAACTTTGAAAACGATCGAAGTACACACTCGGTAGCTAAAACAGACTGACACGTGTGAAAAATTCAATAGTTCTCATCCACTTTTCACGAATAGCAAAGCCGTCGAGATAAAAGTAGGCAATCTCGAGTAGATTGAGGATTTGGTGAGAACTATTTCTGAATTACTTTCCGTTACGGCCCTGTTGTCGATCTTGATTAACCTCTATCTCAAATGACTTATCGATCTTGAATAACCTCTATCTCAAATGACTTATGTGAAGTGGAATGGAAACCACCATAACATAATCATTTGTCTTGTCGAAACCACAACTTGGCGAAAATATATGCACATAAACATAAACACCTACTGAGATTGAAAAATAATTTAAATTATCCGTCTTTATCGCGATGAAACAACATAACACTTGTATAATGAATAATAAGTTTCATATTTACCATCAACAAAATATTTTTCCCTTGTTAAAAATATGGGTATAGAGGGTAAAAAGGCGAAAAGTGCCCCAATAATGTAATAAAACCGGAACATGGTCATCATGTGTATGATTCACAAATAAACCTCTTTTGAATTTGCTCTATGGACCCGGGCCTCCTTAACACCCATATTGATTTTCGGACAAACTGAAGGCAATTGAATTGAAGAGGCATACAGATATAAGAATTGTCTTTTAGGAAAACTGACAGTGTCCACAAAATCAACAACTATCATTTCAACAAAATGATAATGAAGTGATATATTGAAATCCATGTTCATCCTTCAACACTTTGGAAAACTATTTTTTGGCCTTCTTCTTCTCTAAATCAAGAAATCGAAATTACTACTTCTGTGATAAAAGTAAAATGAAAAAAAATTACACTCTGTGTTGAACCGAATCATTTGTCTGAAACACCCACTATATCACCCAAATACTGAAAATTGGTAAGGGTTTTGTCGTTATATGTCACCCACTTGCCGTTTGCAAGGTGAAATATTCATATTTCTCTCTCAAAGTGAAATATGGAACATTTATGTTTGGTGTGTTTATTCAATTCGCGTTTTTTCATCATTTTCACCAAACTTGCGTTGTTTATGCACAAGGCAGGTATGAACAATTTTTCAGTCAATTCATCATGAATTGACCGTACCATCCTTTCGCAGCCTACTACTACTAATCCGTTTGGTCCTACCCACGTATTTTCAGATCAGAAAAAAGGCGTATATAATAAACTATCCTTTTGCGCGAGAAAAAACGTGAATCGCTCACATCTTTTGTTTAATCTGACCACCAATTCATTTCGGGAGTTTTCATTAGAGTGTGACGATGAGGAATGTTCATGATTCGGTGAACAATTCAGCAGAGCACCGACCGTGAAAATATTTATAGAAGAGAGACAAGTCTCCGACTATTTTACAATGCTCCAATGAAGTGAGTGAGTCTGTAAGCAAAGAATCACCAACAAGACGTATTACCTTTCTCTGAATAGAATCGAGACGCTTCAATGAATGTTCTGGTACCGAGCTCCTTACATGATAACTATATTCCAAGACAGGTCGTATCTGAGTCTTGTGGATCATTAGAAGCTGACGAAAAGTGAAGTATTTCTTCGCACGAAATAGAAATCCAAGTTTCTAGGAGGCACCTTTAGCGATCAATCTCACATGGCTTTTTCATGAGAGATTATTACAGATCGTAATTCCTAGCATCGAGATTCTTGATTTTGTTGAACTAGTTACTCCTGACATCTGAATACTAGATCGGCTTTCTTTGAGAAGAGACATGCCTGGGTTTTCGTAGCATTGAATTCCGCCTAGTTCATGTTACCCCATTCTATTAGTTTTACCAAGTCATCGTTAATTTTATTGACGTGAATGTTTCTTGGAATTTTTGTTTCTCGAACTGGTATGAGGACTCTGGAAGAGAAACTAGTATGAAGAGTATTGTCGTCCGCAAATTATGTATGTTTTCTCGTGGGCGCCAGAACTGAAACCTGTGGAACACCTGCATTTATTGGAAAAATATCAGATGATACTCCATCAACAACCACATACAGAGACCTATCAGACAAGAAACTCTTCAACAAAGCACGCAACTGAGGGGGCAAACTATAAGACGGAAGTTCAGAAAGGAGACCACGATGCCAAACCAACAAACAATATGAAGAAAGTCGCCAAAACCTGATAACAGCCTTATACCTGATACCACATACACCACCCTCATTCCAATATTCATTGAAAAAATTTTTGCTAACCAGAGAAGAATCTCTCTCCATTTCCTCTGCATCGATCTGAGAACAAAATGAATGAAAAGACATTCCAACATGAACATTTAATTGAAAGTTCAATTATTGTATACTAGGTAACTAGCCTACTCGAATTCTCTGGTGAAAGAATAGTTTTCTCTCTCACAATTAATTTCAAGTATCAAATTATTTCTAATGATCAAGAAATAATATCAAATTTGTCAAATATCAATTCCACAATATATTCCCTGATATTTTTACTTCTGATTGAAGATGATAAATGAGAAGTGGTTTCGATCAGTGCAGTTAGAGTCGTAACATGACTATGCTCGATCAATAGGATTCGATCGTTAAAATCTATCATGCCTTGAAATTTGAAATTCATCACTGCTAGAAGGAAGCAAATTATGGCAATAATTCTGTTTTGGTCACATAGACTTCAACTCTTTGATCAGTTTTTCGCATTGGAGGAAATAATTGCCGTGATTCAGTGTTTTGGTTACCTGGACTACAACTTTTTCTTTAGTTTTTCGCATTGAAAGAGAAAATCACTGTAATTCTGTTTTGTTTTTTGTGACTTTGACTTCAACTTTTTCATCAGGTTTTCGCATTGAGGGAAATAATCAGTAGTAACTGAATGTTTTTTTCCAAATTTACTTTTAACAAGACCCATCACAAAAACATTACATTTTTGGTTAGAAAATAACTCTCATTATTCTACAATCTGGTCGTGAAGATTGTCTCAAAATAAATGAGATAATAAGTGGTAAATAAGCAGTTTCTTGAGCTCGTATAGAAGTAATTAATAACATCAGTTGATGCATTGATTTTACGAAGTGTGGAACATAATACGAAAATGAAGTTCACAGTTTTGTGTTTTTTAGTCGTTGTTTTTACAGTTAACGCGAATAACTGCCTCCCTGAAGGTTGCAATACTCTTGATTGTCCTGAGCCTATGTGCGCACCAGGGTCAGTTTATCATGTCGATCCGTGTGAATGTTGTCCGACTTGTCTGATTGTAAAAAGTAAGTAAAACACACACAGCTCACAAATCAGTATCGAAAAGAATGAAAATCAAGGTGGGTATGTCTGATAGTTCTCAATAATCGCTTTTTCAAAAATCAGTATCCAGAAACAGACCTCCAATTTTGGTTTGGAGATTTACGAAAGTATAACCACCGACCAACAAAACAACTGATAATTATTATTCACGAAGGTTAAAGTTTATTTTCCACAAAATAATCATGTCTCTGGATATTCATTATCATATTTTTGTGAAGAAAGACGCCGTCTTCGAATGAGGACAGGCAGAAAGATGAATGAACATGTAATATGTGACTGATTTGCATCCTCATTAATATCAGTATAATTTCGAAATGTGCCAAAAATTAGAAAACTGTTTTACCTATATCATTCACAGTTTTTTTGCATCTGGATCTTCTGCAGATATAAAGTGGATATCTTCCTCATATGTCATCGGTCCTCAGATATCAGAGATCAGAAAATGAAACAGCAGCTGAACTATCATTCCTTTCAGGGCACTGCAACATTCATCCGTAGTTTTTTCAAGGTTGTCATAATTTCCAAGTCAGTCAAATGAAATCCCAGTTTATATCAATGAATATTCAAAAAGTAGGTACTCGTAAACGTGTTTAGTAGAGGGTTTACGTAGGTCCTTCCCCTTAATTTTTGAATCCGACGAAATATCAAGGTCGTGGAAATGAACGTATAAAGGCAGCGTATTGCCTTTCTATGAAGAACATTATTAGGAAAAGAAGGTCTTGTGATACCTTCTTGAAAGATACCTCAATTCGCAATACAACAGCTTTTAATTTTCAAGAATAGAAGTATGCGTTCCTGAGTTATTAGCAGTTTTCCTCAGTGATCGAATATGCCACTAAACAAAAACAAACAATAACTCGAAAACGGTTTGACCTATTCTAAAAGGTGAACCAGTTCTGAATATAAATTGTGAAGCCTAGGTGTCACAATGCCCCTTTTTTGGACAGGAAGTTAATATTGTCCTCTGCAGGATGAGCGACGTCACATAAATTTCCTTTCGAAACTAAAAAAAAGCTGTAAATTGCATCCCACTTCTATCTATTGTCTCATCCAATAATAAAAGAGGAGGATCCAATGAGTTCTTCATAAACCACCTTCATTATATTTCTGTTTAGGCCCGGCGTCTCAGTACAGGCCACAACTCATCGATTTCAAGTATTACAGCTGAAAGGATTCAATAAATTATTTTGGCTATCGATCCGAGAAACTTCTTCGATAGAGTCAATATTTTCAAATATTGATTGAGTATTAGTTTCTTGGAATAATACCAATATTATTTATCGAGGATATTATATTTCAGTCATCAAATAAGCTCTCCTTGACCTTCATATCCTCTGGAAGACATTTGTTTGTATTGAGGGCCCCTTCCACATCGGCAATTTTTTACCAGCTGCTGCACGAATCTATATAAATAATGCTGCATACCCAGCTGATTTTATTGTTGTGTTGATTTTATATCAAGATGAAGGTAACTTTTGTAATATCATTATTTTTCATTTGCCTCGCCCATATCTACTGCGCAGAGGAAGAAAGCTGTAAACCTGATTGTAATAACATCGCATGTGGGGTCCCCAATTGCCTGGCTATTCAGAAACCCGGTCCTTGGGCCATGAGGAAGGAGCCATGTCAGTGTTGTCCTGGATGCTACATTGAGAGAAGTAAGTTTTTGTTCATCATTGCCAATCCTACTATTGAAAATCCTATCAATAACGTTCATTTCTAGAAATAGAACAGATATAGTTAATGTAAAGTATCATGAATTGAAATTTGTACATAAATTATGAATATTATGATTTTTTGGCCAACTGTGAATTAAAAGGATTATTCCTTCAGATATAAGAATAGTGTTAATTTTTTTTTCTGTTTCTAATAATTTCCACAATCTGAAATAATCCAAAAATGAATCTGTGACTGAAACTTGAGTTAAATGTCCCAGCCCTGAATGTTCACTTTGTGAGATGAACTGATAAAAGGAATCAATGATTATAACAAATTAACAAACAATTTGCACATAAAAAAAACAGTGAACATAGTACATCCATCCCTGCACAATAAAATTTTCCGATGTATTTTCGAAAAAATTCGAGTTCAGGTATTCGGTTAAGTGTTGAATATCTTAGTCATAAGATATTAGAAGATCTACTCTCTAATTCATATTTTCTATAAGGAATAACGATTTTTTGTCTCGTATTCACACATTCATTTGAATGTACAAACACACATAACATAGATAAATGAAACTGGTAATGTTGAGAGTGCTTTATCTTTTGAAAAGTTCTCCACATGAATGAGTATCAGGCACATTGGCAATTGTTCTGATGAGCCTATTCTGTGCTTAAAATACTTTTTAGGTAAAAGGTGAGCATCCACGATGAAACTAAAATGTCATGAAAATTTTATTTCAAGAAACATTTTTTTCATGGTGCGTATTCACGAGGAGATAAAAATTCCTCCACTCGCAATTGTTTGAAATTTTTAATTCATGAGAGACGAAGTACAGTAATCTGCTGTTTTCACGGTGACTTAGTTGGTTCGTTGTTTGTGCATTGTGATGGCTACAAAAAAAGATAGAAGAAAAGCTGCAGCTTGTTATTACTCCTTAGCTTCGCAAACAAAGAGATCTCACAAAATTTGGGTACACGATTGGATTAAACAAAGAGAAAACCACAAGTCTATGAATTTTAGAGCTTCATAAAACTTCCATTTTCTCACAAAGTTATCCCCTGTAGCCTGACCGCTTTTAGTTTTTTTCTTATTTCTATTGATACTTTGGAATTGGCATCGGAGACTATGGATTTTATCATTTACTTCTTGAACGATATGCCCATAACTTCCGATATAGCATCAATGGAGGTTTTTCTAGCCATACGATTTTTATAATACTCTAAAGAGCAATCCCATAAATTGGAATGGAATTCGTAAGGTTCCATTAATTTTAGTGTCATTCGTCGTGACCAATTGACACTAGCTTTTCTTTTCTTACTTTTGTTCTCTACTTCACTCATTGTTCCAATTTAAAATAGTACCTAATCGAAAAACGTTATTTTTTTATGTAAACATACTAGCGAATACCGATTTTGTTTCACGAAGAACGCCAAAACTCATGTGCAGCACGTGAAACAAATATTTCACATGAAACGAGACGCATATCGCGTATACAAGTTGAAACTTGCCCATGAAACAAATGTCTCGTGAAATATTGTGTCATGAAATTTTTAACAATATTTCGCGTAATTCGATAGTGTTTCAACTGTGAAACACGAAAGTTTTAACTCATGACACAAAAATTTCATGAAAAACTTTCATCGTGGATTCTCACCTAAAAGGGGATTGGAACCCAGAAAATTGCACCATATCGCAAGACTCGTTTGCTACATGTTTATAATAATAAGCACCGATTAGTTGTTGATGGTCCAAAATAGGGGGTAGGTTTTTCAACATATTGCCTCCCAAGTAGGAAAAGGATGTCCATTGGATGTACAATGGATATACGAACGAATATTTACTGATGATCGATTTGTTACCTGCTGGATATCCACTGGATATACCATGGACTTTCATTTGAGGAACATCTATTCTAGAAATCCGATGCTCATTCAGAAATGTCCGAATTTATTCTACCGGATGCCTGATGACTATCCATCAACTGAAATATGGTTTTCTGATGGATATTTATCTTCCTCTCGTCTATTGGGAGCGGAAAATTGCGATAAGTTGCGAAATCAATTCATCAAAATTGAAACGATAACACACGAACGATCCGAACACATGGATCGTTAGGGGACCGGGTCCACTTGTCTCGTATTATTCAGTTTTCGTCCGATTAAGTGCGAAGTGCGAACCGATCATCTGCTGGGATTTGAATGCGATCAGGTGCGAAAACAGATACATACATGGACTGTGTAAAAGTTGATTTTGCTTGTTCGAGAAAGGAAATATCTATGGGACCAACGGAGAAGTAACTATCACATGCGTAACATGTAACTTTTTGGATAAACGGGATTCAACCACATTTTCCGCCTTCGTCGATATCGCCTGGCCTAATACGACAATTAATCAATGGTGATAATTCCGAAGCGTGAAGTTCTTCATCAAAATGATCAAAAAACTCGTTCCGCAATGGAAGATGTGCAACGCGCGTTTCGGACGAACAGCGTTCGCACGAATTCGTTGCTTCGCTGTTCGCATCTCTCCGCTTCCAGTGGACGAGAGGCCTACATTTTAAAAAGTTATCAGGAATGCTAAAAAATATATAATTAGCATTTATATTACCTGCTCCCCAGAAAACTGTCAGTAAAAACATCAAAATGAAATGCAGCATTTTCAGATAACATCAAATAATCAAATTTTCATCATTCAATATAAACCTACTCAGTTGAAAATATCTTTCATTTTCTTTGACACTGCATAGGCTCTCCTCAACTGAATCTTCTTTTCATTCTTATTTTCATTCAATTTTTCATTCGTATCAAATTGTAATTATAAATTATAACTAGAAAGTAGTAATTTTGAAGAAAACTCCTCTCCGCAAAAAATGTATTACGAAGACATTAGTTTCTTCTGCCATTGTATATGGTACTAAAATTACTTCCTCCTCGAAAGAATCAGATTGAGATTTACGAATATTTACAATATGTTCGAATTATTCTGTGATTTCTTCTGAAACAAACACAAAGAATCAGAGAAAACAATACCAAACAAGAAATCAATAATATAACCTCTCAAGGATTTTTTTTACCACAATCAGCATACATTTCTTGCTTTGAGAGAGACAGTTTCTAGCATGATCATCAATTTTGAAATATCAATTTCAAGATCACAATTTCAGTCGTCTTCCATAGGATAATCTCTCCCTCAGTAACACATTGAAATTCCTCAGATAATCGAAAGAAACTATTTACCCATGATCATCTGCGAACAACCTCAAGTTGGGGACTGAAAGTATAGTGAAATTGTTTGAATTCAATTATGCTCAAAATCCTCGAAATGCAGCCGCACTAACTCTAAGAATACTTTTTTCAATTTTCACCATGATCCTCAATTTCATATCCTCACTTCATTAATTTCAGAAGAGGGGTTCACTGGTCACATTCACTTTAAATCGTGTTCCACAGAACAATATCTCCTTCAGAAACACATTGAAATGCTTCCTGTGATCAAGGAAAACTATTTATCAAAGTTCCATCTATCTGTAAACAAAAACAACGCCAAGTGATATGAAAGAAGCTAACCCAAGTATGGTAATTATCATTGCGTGCCTACGGTTACTAAATTCCAATTCGAATCATCAAAGCGGAAATGTTGATTGAATGCTTAATGATAAATATTATATGCCTCTTGATTTTTTATTACACATTTATTTTTGACGAAAGGTCCACTAATGGACTAGAGGTGTATCGTTCTGCCGTTCACAAGAATTACTGCATATCTTTCTGATCCGGAGCATAAAGCCCAAGGTCATTCATGAAAAACAAATAATAATCATTCCAACCACATATGTATCCCATGGCAATTATCATATGTAGACGAAAACGAAATAACTCTCTCCTGCTCTGTTCGAATTCAGTTTTATAACGCATCTCTCTTTTGATATTGAAGGCTTTCTTTTTCTGAATGAGATCCAGAAAAAATTGTGATGCTTCAAGGAAACTTACTGAGGGCATGAACTCATATGACTAGTATATTATTCGCCACCAACGAATGATCTCTGATAACCTTCAGATAGCTTTGCTCACAAGAAAATATCTCGAGCCCCAAATGATTCTACTCAGTTTCCAGAAGTTTATCAGAGGTTGATTTCTTAACTTAGCATTCAAGATGAGGTTGTATTGGTTATTCGTTATTATGGTAATATTTTTGGTTGGTGTCAGTTGTGAAGACTGTAAACCTGATTGCGAGGATATATTATGTGATATTCCATTTTGTGATAACCTTGAAGGAGGAAAATGGAAACTGAGATACGATAATCCTTGTGAATGTTGTCCAGGCTGCTATCTCGAACTGAGTAAGTCTAACGGAATAATGAGTTACTCTAATATCTAGAATTATCATTATATCCGATATCCAATTAATTTTAAGCAAATTTTTATGAAGAAATTGATATCCTTCTTTCATTTCAAATGTTGAGAGAGGAGATAATTTTTGTTTACAGCGTCTGCACAAATGTGTCTTATCTATTGCTATTAGTGGTTTACGCAACCAAACATTGACCTATGATAACCTTCAAAAAGAAAAAAGACTGAAACTCAGTTGATACGTTTCAGTTGTCCTCATATGATATCAAAATGAAGTTGTTTCTTTTAATCGTTTCTATCATGCTATTTCACTTTGGAATCGTGAAATGTGACGAAGAGTGTAACCCAGATTGCGGCAGCTTGGAATGTGATATTCCACTTTGTATCGAACCAGAAGTACTGAGATATGATAATCCATGTGAATGTTGCCCCAGCTGCTACTTTGAACTGAGTAAGATTATAGAAAAAAATCAAAACGTGGAAAGAGGAACGGGAATTCCAACCTCTATAGTGAATGAGTCGAAATCGCTACATCTAACTCATACAAAAACAAAGCGAGGAAAATAATGGAAAAATTAACACTTTTCAAAAAAAATAGTAAAACGGTTTACTGTGAGTCTCTCATGAAACGTGTTTCATTATTTGATGTACAAAAACTCAAGCAGGAGTATATTTCAATGTATTTTACCAGGGGAGCTATTTTAGCCACAAATGCGTTTTAATAACTTTTTTAAGTAATTTTCTATTGAAGAACTCAGGCGCTGGCTGAAAATATATGCCCTCTTCAAGCAAATTGAAAATGAAAAAAACTAATAAACAATCTTACAGATCAGTTTCGAGATGGATATTCTAAAGTTACAAGTTCGTTATCCTTTCCTATCTCATTGTTCTACCAACCAAGCTCGGCATTATTATGCACATTCTTTATTTCATTCAAACTACCCATGTTATTCATATGGCTGAGAATGAAAACTAACAATGATGATATGATATTTGAAATACGACTACAGTTCATAGAGGCCAATATTTCCGACAATAGAGGCAGATATTAGTGGGTTACTTTCATACCTTATTCTCTCCCGTACTAGAAATCGCACTTTGAAAGGTGAGACCTCGTTAATCCTGATCTCTCACAAGTTTCGACGTTCTGAGGGTTAACGTTCATAGGGGAAAGTCAACTGGTAAACGCAAAAACCCAATAAAATAATTGCAAACTTCCGGTTTAGAGTGAAGTAGACCTGTGTCAAAAATTTCAATATACGTTGTGTATATTTGTGTAGACCATTCGGTAGAACATAAAATTATCTTTTCAATGGTCTATTTATTATCTATATATTTCCTCCCAAATTTAATATGGCGGCGTTCGAACGTCATATATTTTACTAAAGCCAAACAACAATCAAAATAAAAAAAATTCTTAATTTTTCACGACAACTTCAAAAAATTTAAATTTTCCAGTAATTCACATCTTGAGTATAATTTTCAATTCCATTTTTATCTTAAATTCTGAGTAGTAGTAGTAGTACGTGTTGAATTCCATCCTTGAAGTGTACATAGTTTCTTTCCCATTAAATAATGCTGCATATACTATGCGATCCATTTTACTATTTCAGAAGTAGTTCAGAAATTACTTGAGAATCTCACAGCTTTAAAACTCAAATATTTTTTCTAATGGAAGAAAAACTCAAACGCATTCTATATTGAACATTTTCAAAATGAAAAATGTGCACATCAAAGGTAACAGTTCAAAACATACAATTTTTTATGAAGACTTTTCAGATAATTGAGGTTATAAGTCGCAATTACTTTATTGTTCCAAATATAAAATTCCAAATCTCAAAATCGGTGATTTCGTTGTCATCCAGTATATAATGAAACATTTTCGTTGATTTTTGAGAAAGTCATTGGTTGAGGTATGTAAATTTGCCTATCAAAAATATGATAGCAGGGTTTATACAATCCGAGGACCACATTCTGATATATTGGCCATTAAACCTAGTTCATTTTTGAGGTATATGGAGGAGTTTAGAATCCCTAATTGGTAGTCAAAAAGTCCTGTAGAAACAAATTTTACATGGTGAAAGCATTATTTTATTTTCTTCCCCGTGGCATACCTACCTATTTTTGAAGTCGCTTTCCTTGTACCTTCGATCATAAATGAGGAAAGGCATCTTTGTTTGCGATATTTTTCTGAATTTATCGATTTAATTACTGCTTTTCGGCCACTCCCATGATGAATCAAGAATAGCGACTAGTTATTGGAACGATTTTCAACAAATGTATTGAAATTGGTGAAGCGAGAAGTTTTATATATCTTTCCATAGATTCCTGGTTTTATATTTAGTTAAATGAGTTCAATTGTACTCTTATTCATATTCCCATAGGAAAAATCTATAAAAACATTTTTTTATTATAAATATGCATATGAATCGATATCCGCAAAATGCTCTGTTTTTTCTGCAATTCAATATAAGTTAATTTGAGAACTATTCAATAAATACACTTTATTTTTTTCAGAGGAAGGAGAGGAATGCGGAAAGGACAAGGATACGCTTTGCGTTGAAGGCCTAAAGTGTGTGGATCACAAATGTACAGCATGAAAAAATAATGATGTCAATGGATAGCTATAGTGGCTTCCATTCCGTTGAAACTTTCAAGTAATAATAAAATAATTCGAAACTTCTTGTTTTTTTACCGTCACCTACAGATCGCAACTCATTGATAGAGAACATAAATGAGAATATATATATATATATATATATATATATATATATATATATATATATATATATATAAATATATCAGTATTTGTTCGACCGTAAACTCTCTGTTAGCTCCTATAAGACTACAGGCCCATCCGAAAAATGGATGGGTCATATGAACCACCAGGTGACGTATATAGGACGATATAAGAGCATAAAATAATAAGATTCAGCACTATGCCGTCACTTGTAAGCTGTCCAACTGAGTGCTGGTGAGAATTCAAAAGTGCAGGTAGAGTGAGTACATTTTGGTCATATATTTTTGTACGGCATTTTTACCCTCCATAGATCCATAAAAAATAGTAAGAAAGCGCGTAATGCCGTAAAAAAATGGTGCGCCACAAAGTCGGTAAATTTTTTGGATTTTTTGACAATTTCAAGGGTAATTTGGTCATTTTATTATGTACGGCATCAGTTTCATACTGTTTCAATACAGCTTCTAATATATTATTCCGCAACGCCGTGCAAAAATCATGCGACAAGGGGAAAAATCGAGGGTTGCAACCCCCTCTCTTTCCGTGGTCCGGGGGGTGATTTGAAACAACATGAAAATAATTTATTTTGAAAGTATTTTATGCATAGATAGTATTTTTTTACATGCCGTACATTATCGTTGGTCCAAAGGTCCCCCAAAAAGTCAGTGAGATAACGGAACCGGATGAGGAATCAGACGAAGAAATTGATGACGTCATTGGTAAATAAATAAATCTTTACATCTTTAATCTGTACGTGAGACTTTGATTTTGACGAAAACGGATTCATGTTTCAGAAACTGATAGAGAAGATAATTCGGATGTCGATGAAGACATTGATTCCGATAATAACTCAGCGGCTGATTTCGATACTGAATAATTTAAATAAAAACCTCATTTTGTATTATTAACCTTAAATATATGGAATTTTTCGGAAAATTTGTTGTTTTATTTATTCACATCATTACAATGAAACATGGTAGCGTCATTTTCATCAGCCTAAAAGATATGGTCTGCATTAAAATGTACGGCATCATTTCTCTTAATTTATTCATTTCAATACTATTTGAAACAAGCGAAACATATAGAAAATTTCAATACTTTATTAATCTATGATTATTTAAACTTTTGCAAAAACTGAAAAATTTCATATTTTGTATTTCTCTATATTTTTTTCAGAACAGTTTCTTGTGAACGGCAATACTATATAACGATTGTTTTTTACAATATCATGTTAAATAAAAAGTTGCCGTACAGAGTCAAAGGATTTTACAGCTTTATAAATCAAGTATACCATGAGATGAAGATAATTATTAATATACATTCAAATGAACAGAAATTTTTGACGGCATTATTTTTAATAGTACTTTTGAGTGCTACGTAATGCTTTGGAACCGAAGCCGTACTTTTTCAAATAACCCCCCGGACCACGGAAAGAGAGGGGGTTGCAACCCTCGATTTTTCCCCCTTGTCGCATGATTTTTGCACGGCGTTGCGGAATAATGGATTAGAAGCTGTATTGAAACAGTATGAAACTGATGCCGTACATAATGAAATGACCAAATTACCATTGAAATTGTCAAAAAAATCCAAAAAATTTACCGACTTTGTGGCGCACCATTTTTTTACGCGCTTTCTTATTATTTTTTATGGATCTATAGAGGGTAAAAATGCCGTACAAAAATATATGACCAAAATGTACTCACTCTACCTGCACTTTTGAATTCTCACCAGCACTCAGTTGGACAGCTTACAAGTGACGGCATAGTGCTGGTGGTTCATAAGACCCATCCATTTTTTGAATGGGCCTGTAGTCTATATATTATTGATCGATTATATCACTCACAGTATGCATAACATTAAACGGAACGTATAAAAACATACTACTTCTCTGTCAATTGCATATTACCGATTCACATTGAAGAATGCTTATAACTATTGTTGCAATAGAAAATATATTTTGGTTTGTGGAGGACAATTTTTTACAGGTGAACTAGAGGCGGCCGCCTAGAGTGCTTGGCCTAGAGATGAAGTTGATCAGTCGATTGAACAGCATAAATTGTGAACTGAAGTACTGAGCCCTATTTGAGCTATTTGGTGAGAAAGTAATAAGATGATAACTTCAAGACAATAGTTAGAAATTTCCTGGACGATGATACATTTTGCCGAGTGAAAACAAAGAAGAGAATCTTGAATATGAAAACATTGCGAAATTGATTCATATAAATGCTTCATTTTTATATTCGTTGACAACCGATTGAGGACCCCTCTCCCTTATAGCGATCTGACAATCATTGTGTATTCTGGTTCGAAAAATAATTCCAGCTAAAAATTTCGGAATAATCAATGACTTTACGCCACAAATGAATGATTGAAATAATGGATTTAGAACTAGCACTCAAAGAATGCGACTCAAAACTTGTGGTGTGAAAGGTTTTTTAATTTTCGTTCTGATCAAAAGAAGGGAGTTCGCCACCACTTAGAGATAAAAACAACGACCTAGTCAGGGAAATACGTACATCTCCAACTAGGCCGGAAAGAATCACATAGACATCACATCAAACAAATTGAATTTCTCCAATATCAGCAATTGCTTGAAATTTCTTACGAATGATAATATGAATAGGAATCAGAATGATTCTGTTAGTAAATATCTTCTGTTCAGATTTAAAAATTTAACACAAATGAGAATTGAAATGTTCTGAATTTTGTTCTATGAAGAAATGTGTCTCATTGGTTTCTTATTCTACCCGGTTGTCAAAGTAGTGCACGCCCAAAAACAGTTTTTTTTGGCTCGCAAACTTCCAGGATTCTCCTAGAGCTTGTAAAAATTTCTCTACTCCAAAAAACAGTTTTTCCGGGAATTACTATTACCTCATCGGGAGAGACTAAGATGCCTAAAAACCGAGGCGTGTTTACTCATACATGTGAAAATTTGAGATGAAAGTGACGAAATCTGGATTGCTTGATTTTTGGTGGATACTTTAGCTTTCAGGGGTTTCCGTTCAATACGTAAACATGCCGCCCTCGCACTCTTGTCAGTCGCACCTAAAACTGAATTTGCAAGTGAAAATGTTCAGTCGGGTATTTCCATTTTCATTTGATTGGATAGTGAGAAGAGATAGCAACATAAAGGATTATGGGTGACCAATAAAAAACCAGTAAGAAGTTTCAACGTTGAAAATAATGGAAACCTCCAAAAGCGTCAATTGTTTTTTTCGTCACAAAAATCTGAATAGAATCTAATCAGAGGAATCACCAGGGTTTCTATGCATCTTAGGAGAGACTTTCTAGTGCGGATGGTTAGCAGGAAAATATTTAAGTTATGGCTGAGAACATGTCATTTGGGGTAGTTTTGATAATTTATAAGACCCTGAATGTAAAACTCAGACCAGAAGTTTTTTAAGGGCCTCGGTCGTCCCTAATGACGTGATCAAGATGGCGGCCGTAGGAGGGTGCTGAACCGCCATGAATTGGTTATAATAACCAAACACTTGAACCGATTTTGATGAAATTCGCAACACAGGTACTTAGATCCAATATAACGATCAAGTTTGTCAATGGTCAAACTGGATCATGCTGTTTCAAAATGGCGGCCGTTCGAAGCTACAATTATTCTAACTTTTCAACGGCGAAGTTATGAGTTTTGAAAAATGTTGTAGGTACTTTTTTTTTGGATAGGCAGTGCATTTACTCATATCAGAGAGCGATATCTCTCCCATGCGAGTGGTGGGGGAAGCTGTGCACGATTCAAACAAACAAATATAAACCTTTCAGAGAGTAGAAACAGATACTTGTGAATAAGTTTTTCCAGCTCCCACCTCTGAAATAACAAAATATAACACTCATAACTGAGTATGGAAATGTAATTATATCTTTAACACATCATTTCGAGATGAGTGGCCCTCACTTGTTACTGTTTTTTGCAGACACATGAGTACAGTTTTTGACAACTTTTTGGGGGCTCAGAAATGGTTGACCACACTGGTAAATAACAGTCTTCAGATTTTTCCTAACTCCATTTTCCAGGTGGTAGAGACGTGGGGTCGGTCTCTAAACTATGCATCCAAATCGTAATGGCCAATGCGTGTTCTGTGTTCTCAACTCTCTCCAAAGATCTGCAAGAATCTTTCCATCTTCCATTGAATCTCAAGATGTGATACAGTCTCAGCATTGTATGGAGTAGGCGAGGAGTGGATGGCTTTCCCAAATTTTAATGCAACTTTTGAACAGTTGATGGTTTACAGAAATCCAGATGATGATGAAACTTGGTATTACAACTCATCTGTCAAAGGTACTTACATTATTGGTGAACAATCGTATTATTTTGTGAAAGGTAACTTTTTGTTTAATAAAGATGTTTTTTTGTAATGTACAGACTGTGTTATTTTATTTAAGGGTCATACTTCTCTTAAGAGTAAGGGGAGTTCCTTAGAAGAGTTGAGGTGGATTCATGCAAAGATTATTATAATTACATTAAGATCACATTATCACTATATTTTCACTGAGAAAATGTTGCCGTTCATGCAACACTCATTACATTACAGATTTTTTGTTGAAATCTTTATTTATTTTTTATAAAGATGTTCATGTTCACGAACTGACTCTATTAAGGCACCTTGATACATAATATTGCTTAATGTTGATGATATAGACAGAAAAATAAACAGAATATAACCTATAACCGTCAAATGACACGTCACTGCACACACGCATTTGCTGTTTTTTCAGTGAGAATCGTAATGAAATGAAAATAAAGTTGAAAGTTTTTAGTGCGACTATCATTGTAATCTACAAATATGTTGCATGAACGCTTCCACTATAAAATGGGTGTTCAACCTTTCCTAATGATGATGTAATGTTTATGTAATTATAGTGATCCTTGCATGAATCGACCTTCACTTCAATCTTCAATGGCCGCCATTTTGGAACGGCTTGATCGAGTTTGACCGTTGATCGAGATATTGTACCTAAGTACCTGTGTGCCAAATTTCATTAAATTCGGTTCAGGCATTTGGTAATATTGGGATTTGATTGATTGATTGATTGATAATATTTTATTATCCGAATGAGATTCAAATTGAGATCGCAGCGCCACATTCCAACATCTACTAATTCGCGATATTACATAGTTAATGTCCTCAAGGCATCTTAAATAGAATGTCCCCGTGATATCTCAATTGTAACGTATCACCGTTACATCTAGCACATACCGCAGTGATGTGATCGAATGATATTACAAGTGTGACCTCATTCTTACATCTCGTAGATGTCAGTGTCACAGATGTGTTTGCTGGGAGGTGTAACGTATTCCGGAATCACTATCATTTGTCTTGAAAATTATACAATTTGTCGTAACTGACAATTTGATCATTTTGAAATAATGACTTATTTCAATGCCATCCACATTTCTGATAGGAAATTGATTATTCTCGGGGTGGGAGTACATATTGTTGGATGCTATTTTTTCATCGGTATTTCGTTGTGATATTTAAATAAATTCAAAAATAAATGCAGATACGACTTTTTTTATAAAAAAATTCGAAAAGTACAATACAAAATGTCGTAAGTAAACACAATATAGGGAATAAAATGGAACATAAATATTATATTATTATTGTTTATTAATAATAATATAAGTTTATTCACATGAAAATGGTAAGCGATACATAATGAAATAATCAAATACACATGTACAATAAACAAGCTATTCCGCGCGAAAAAAAAAGTTTATGTGTAGGTGTGCATTTTGCAGTAGAAAATCTGTATCTTGACATCAACATTAAACCTTACTGAGAATGGAATATTATGGTATCTAATAGTGGTTCAATATTTTTTTATATTAGACAAGAAATGAAGAGTTTACATATTATTCAAGAGAGTATCGATAACCTCTTCATTTATTGTTCGGAATTTGTGATTTCTCTAGTTCTCATCCTTTCTATATTCAAAACGTACAGTTTCAGTTTCCTTTTGACAAGGTTTGGTGTGTTGCAGTGAATAACTAATCCTTTCATGGCTATATTCAGAGAATTGAAGAGTCTTGGAGCTAGGTAACTCTTGGCATCTTTGACCTTATTATAGGCATTCGTTTTGATATTTGATTTGATCTTTTGTCGGGTAGAGTATTATTGATGATTCATAAAAACTAACTGGGCTCTATTGTGATGAAGGTGAATCATTACTGACTGGTAATAAAGTTGTCTCATGTCGTAGCATTTTGCTTCTGCAAATAGTTCTTCTGTTTGGTAGGTGAAATCTTTTTTGAAAATTATTTTGAGAAAATACTCTTGAATTATATCCAGTTTATTTACATAAGTTTCTAAAAGTCCCCCCCATCACACGTGTAAACAACAACAAACTCCTACACATAAGCCCAAAATGTGAGTGGAGAATGAATTTTTTATAGTGAATAACTTAGCAAAATTGTAACTGCCAATGTACTCGAAGATTACTAAGCAAAATTGTCGTATCTGCCAATGTCATCGTAGATACGATAATTTTGCTTAGTAATATCATTTTCGCGTTGTAAAGTCGGTATAATTTGTAGATACGACAAATTTCAAACTGAATTTGTGTCTTCAGCGGAATACCTACGGTGTCCAAAAATTCTCAGAAGTTGCGTTGGTGGTTGTAGATGCCAAAAATGGCAATAACTCAATTTTGATGAAATTGTCAGTTACGACCTTCTTCCTTAGTACGGCAGAGCTATGCTGTTTTCTATAAAACTTTCCAGACTGAGATGCCGGCGAACTACAGATTAGAATCATCTGCATAACTCACAATAGAAGTGCTTGATTCACTTCATTGTGGTACACCTTCTTTGATTCCGCTAATGTCAGAAAAATATCTACTATTATTTTTCATGATAGATACTTTTAGTTCCTATATCAGTCAGATATTACTTCATTAGCTCTAAATATCTACCTCTGATGCCATAATCGAAAAGCTTCCGAAGTAAAATAGAATGATTAACGCATTCAAAAGCTCCACTTGAATCCATGAACATACCACAGGCACACGAAACTTAATCAAGTAATTTATAAATATATAGTACATGTCAGTGCTGTTTTCATTCAGAATCATTCTTATAACAATGATAAACATCTTCTATACCAGCACCTGTGATATTCAATTGCAATCCTTCAAGATTGACGGGTTCCTCCCAGTTTTTTGGGATTAAGTAAACACAAGACATATATAGATATGTGAAACATAAAAGAGTTTCAATTATGTCGCAGGTTTCTCCTGTGAACGTTCTCGATATAATTTTCTCTCTCTTATTTTCCTAGAAAAACCCCTCAAGTTTTTTTCAAACTACCCTCATTCCCCGTTCCGAATGAATCTGTATGACTTTCTATATTCGATAGTATGTACATATCAGGGTTTCGAGTGAGTAACAAGAATACAGGAGTTTCCAAATATATGAAATATTACTTTTTTCATTACTATAATGAAACGTAAAGTTCGTTACTATCGTTACTATCACAAGAAGCACTAGTACTTTTTGCAGTATTATTTCTGACTACGCCTATGGATCTGCCATGATGATGCGGATTACCTTGCCGCTGTACTCGTTGAAAGCATTCATTAAGATGACTTCGAAAAGCACACATTTTGTTATATTCATTATGTTTGGTATCTTTGTCACAAAGGGTGCCGTAACACCGACGTTTAAAAAGTGTTCGAAAGATCACTGCGACGGCATTTTCGTCAGCTGCTTGTATGTGAAATGCCTTAAAGACGAAGTTTCTAGAGTGATTCCGGAACGTTGTAGCTGTTGTCCACAGTGCTATAAAGTTTTGAGTAAGTCGTTTTACTTATTTTGGAACTTGAATCATAACATGTTGAGCCACATTTTTTGACCAATGTGTTATATTTCTGCTGATATTGATCAGCCAGATATCTGGCTTTTATATAGATTTCATCTCTGTCCTGAGGTCGATCTCATAAAAGGCATTCTTAATGTTTCCCCTTTGTTCAAACACTCTTCGATTGCCAAAATGGTTAAGGCTTTCGCGGCCGAGGTTATTAGTATAACTACTTCTCTTCGGGCTTGAAGGCCGTCGCTTTTTGGAATTTCTTCCTGGCGTGTTGCTAGCGCGAGTGGCCAGCTTCTTCAGAGGCTTATTCATCTCCGATGAATAAACGGTTCGATTTCTCAAGGCGTATTTATATTGATGCAGGTAGTCTGGAGTGTTAATTACTTCTGTCGGGTTCGGGGAATAATCATCATCATTAGTTGCCGCACTACCTGCTGTGATTTCATTATTTATTCTTGATTTCTTCAGAATCGGATTCCAAATTCTGTTTAGAGTCAACGCTTCTTCCTTTCTGTTAAAATTGTCCGCATGTTTTTGGATTTCTATTGCCTCCCGTACCAGTCGGCTATGGTAACCCTGGTTGGGGGCAATCAGTGTTGCTGTTCGAAAATGCAACACTGATTGCAAAACTGATGGAATTGGTAGATACTTGGAGAGAATCCATGATATCGTAATTTGTAAGCGATTTTCACTAAACAGTTCACAAAACTCAATGCGTGTTCCACTATACAATAGTGAATTCAAGTATTTTATAGTACAAACTGCGAAGCTGAGTTGAAAATATGCCCATGATTCCACAACATGGCGCAGAATAGATGATGCCTTCTAAGAGCCCACAATGGGAACTAAGTTTTTATTTAAATACGTATTCATTAAAGAGAGATCTAGCTGCACCGGTTCAAAAACGGTCTCAAAATTTTTATTTTTTTATTCTTTTTCGATTCTCATTCATCACTGCGTCAATTTAGGTCAATTCAAATAAAGTTATATAAATCTCTTCAGCAAGTGGATTTTTCTACTAACTCCCTATGCCGTTATTCAGAAGCAGCATGGTTGATCGTGGACCCGTCAATCATAAAACGTGGCAGTCATTTCCCAATGCGATAGAGAGAAATTCTTGAGAGAAAAATCTCTGCTCCACTGATATACAACCACATGACTCAACTCGCTTGCATTATATACCTACACATGGCTTATTTGTGTTCAGATTCATGGGGATATTCCTTCATGAACAAACATAGCAGCCTTCATGATCATCAATTCGTCTTCCTTATAAAAAGCTCAACAATAAATGCAGTAGCTGAAGTTATTCACAATACTATAGTCAATTTGGAAAATGGAGAACACACTTCTTCAACTTTGTGGGATCTGAGCAAAGCATTTGACTGTATAAATCATAACATCCTTATTGAAAAGCTTGAATTCTATGGGATCCGAGGAACGGCCCTCAAGTTTTTCAAATCTTAACTGTCGTCAAGAAAACAAGCAGTATGCATAGAGAGCACATTATCAGATCAAGCTACCATATCCCATGGAATACCTCAAGGGTCGGTTCTGGGACCTATACTCTTCGTTATATATATATATATATACATTTTGAATTCATTCTCAAGAACTGTGAGACGAATATCTGTCCATACCGTCCTGGTCAATCACTCCCCTTACGAAGTAACCAAGCAAGAGTAAGCAAAGACTTCAATTGTCTGTTCTTCATGGAAACTGGTATTTATAATGATTCTCCTCAGTGATTATCCGACTAGGTCCGATGTTGAGGTTGTATCCTGCCAATCCAGGTATTATGTAGAGATTGATGTTTTCACGGATCTTCGATGTGCAAGATGAATTTTTCTGGGTTTTTTATCCGTTAGGTATCTTCTGATTTGTTCGACGTTTCGAATTCCATTTTGAATTCATTCTCAAGAACTGTGAGTCGAATATCTGTCCATACCGTCCTGGTCAATCACTCCCCTTACGAAGTAACCAAGCAAGAGTAAGCAAAGACTTCAATTGTCTGTTCTTCATGGAAACTGGTATTTATAATGATTCTCCTCAGTGATTATCCGACTAGGTCCGATGTTGAGGTTGTATCCTGCCAATCCAGGTATTATGTAGAGATTGATGTTTTCACGGATCTTCGATGTGCAAGATGAATTTTTCTGGGTTTTTTATCCGTTAGGTATCTTCTGATTTGTTCGACGTTTCGAATTCCATTTTGAATTCATTCTCAAGAACTGTGAGTCGAATATCTGTCCATACCGTCCTGGTCAATCACTCCCTTTACGAAGTAACCAAGCAAGAGTAAGCAAAGACTTCAATTGTCTGTTCTTCATGGAAACTGGTATTTATAAGGATTCTCCTCAGTGATTATCCGACTAGGTCCGATGTTGAGGTTGTATCCTGCCCATCCAGGTATTATGTAGAAATTGATGTTTTCACGGATCTTCGATGTGCAAGATGAATTTTTCTGGGTTTTTTTATCCGTTAGGTATCTTCTGATTTGTTCGACGTTTCGAATTCCATTTCGAATTCATTCTCAAGAACTGTGAGACGAATATCTGTCCATACCGTCCTGGTCAATCACTCCCCTTACGAAGTAACCAAGCAAGTATATATATATATATATATATATATATATATATATATATATATAAACGAAATTTTTCAGCATCTTCCCCAGTACAGTCATTTGCTTTGCACAATGTTGCAGTCGGACACAGTCGGACCCGACAACACTAATATCATTGAAAAAAAAGCTGAGATTTGGTTTGCATGTAACAACCTGAAGTTAAATAAGGACAAAACCCAAAATATAATAATATCTTCGAACAATAAAGTCGCAAAAAATTAACATGTTAAACTACTAGGCATTTACATTGACAGTGCTCTCAGATGGGAAAATCACATAGATTATCTATGCAAAAAATTATCTTCTCAACTTTATTTGCTCCAACAGTTGAAAATCATATTCTTATATCTGCATACCATTCACTATTCCATTCCCCTCTGATGTATGGTATACTCCTTTGGGGTAAATCCTCATGGGCAATCAAAGCCTTCCGAGTGCAGAAGAAAGCTCACAGAATAATTGCTGGAGCCCCTTACAATGAACCGTGTTCTCCAATTTATAAAAAAGAAAAAATTCTGCCAGTACCCTCCATGTACATTTTCCATGTTCTACTTGAGATACACAAAAACAGAAGTACATTCTCTGCTCACTCTGATTTCCATAATTACCCCCCTAGATCGGCAGATAAACTCAGGCCCCCTAGAGTTATATTACAAATGTCAAGGCGAAACTCCCTAGAAGTTGCACTATATTAGTATATTATGCAACGATCGTGTAATGATGGTTATTAATATATGAGCATAAACCGGGATACGAGACGAGCCGAAGGTGAGTTTCGTATGGTTTATGCGAGTGTATTAATAACCATTACATGAGAGTTGCATACGCTATTTTATCTACACCCGATAAATAGTGAAGAATAACAAATATTATATTTATATTTGTATTGCACACAATAATACTAATTAAACGAATTTCTTTGAAAAATTCTACAGAATTGTAATTTATAGTATTACTTCGAGAAATAAAACGATGAGACATGAAAAGAAGATCAAAAATTAAAAAAAAAAGCTAGTCGAGGGCGGATTCGAACCATTCGAAATTCAAATTCAAAAAGATTTTATTGCCTATTTTCTGTATAATGTTAACTTATCTACTAGAACACAAATGTATATATACGAGCACAATAAATATATAATATATATATATATATAAATAAAATACAAGCATATAACATTTACAGGTGAAAATTTCCTAAAAGGAAAGGATACCCGGGGTGGGAAGAGAGCTGCATCTGATCGAGATTACTCTCTCACAGACCGAATGTCCCTTACAACATGAATATTCCATCTCAGCGCCATAGACGGCACGGCTACGGAGCCCTCACAAAATTTGATGAAAAAATAGGTGATAAATCATGCATTTGTCAAATGAAAAATTTGATCATTCTAACTGTATTTCTGTCGGTGAAGGTGTCGAAGGTGATTCTCCCATATCGCTGGTATCAGACATTTTCTTATGATTATCGAAGTTTGGCTATATTCTTCAAAAGTTCAATACCTATACCGACTTTGACTTGACGAATGTCAAATGCAGAGCATGCACATCATGCTTGATTGAAAAATAATGGGTTTCTATTGGTTGAAAATCTGTATAGTAATGGATTTCATTATAAAACGGGTTGTGGGCATATAAGGGTATCATTAGAGTACGGGTGTAGATAAAATCACTTACCAAATAACCTCATACAATTGAACGAACATGCATTCAAAATTAAGGTAAAAGAGCTCATGCTGAGACACTGTTTCTATTCCACAGAAGAATTCATGAAATGTACCTTTTAGATATAAAAAGTCTTAGCTCTATGTGGATGTCTGTCTTTTTTTAATATGTATTTTGTATGTAATATGTATTTTTTTATTTTTAACTTTTCACTCAATTTTATCATTTTAACTGTACCCAGATAGTCTATACTGGTACTGTCCTTGGACCTGTCACAAATGTATTCCTGCATTACGTGATCGAATAAATTATCTGAATTATCTATTGTCGAAAGATACTCTGAACTGTCGACAAAAGTGATATTTGGAGATTAGTTTCCCAATTCATCGTAGAGTAGATTCAAGTAGAGTTTCTAGTGAAAATGTTTGCGACTGTATTCGCTTTTAGCTGTGCAGTGGTGGCTTACGTTCCATATCTTCTTTATTTAAAGGAGGTAATGACTAAAAGTGAAGTTTTCACCAAGTTTTAGCAAAATCCATAATGAACGAAAACTATTTGGATATTCAATAAAGATGTTTTCATTGTGGGATTGATCCTCCTCGGAGTTGGTCAGCTAGTGATTTAATATTGTGTCTTACCGATTGAACCTAATGAAACGTCACTCCTCAATTTTATAATATTTAAATCAACCAAAAAATGTTTTTATTACGACCTCCAGAATGTTATCAATTGTTTTTTATGGATACTATGCAGATATTTTTCTAACTATCACTGTATCTACATGAATCATTATATTTTCAGGTATGGGACAAGAATGTGACAGAAATCCAGATTCGATTTGCGGGAATGGTTTGAAATGTATCAAAAATAAATGCGAATGTGAACGTCACATGAGTTCAATTGATACATTAGATTAATATTTCAACTTGAAAGATCATTTCGAATGTGTGAGCTGACAATAATATAATACTTTGTGAATGTGTATATTTCTATGATACCTACTACAGAATTTCTATGATTCGTATTAACAAAGTATCCGTCCCAAATAAGAGTCTATAAGTAGAAACCCGCATCTTCAGTCCCAAAGAAATGTATCCGCTCGAAGATCTTTCAGTAGAGATAGATAGATGATTCATTTTCCAATATTATTAATTTAAGTTAAAATCTCGAGACCGCAGGTCGAGGGGTTATAGCAAATCATTTTACAATCAAGTCATTTGCTGAACAAAATTTCGAAAATCATGAATATGTAGCACACATTTCCATCAACGGAAATTGCACTCAGGATATAACCCTCGAAAATAAATCATAATCAAGAATAATAATCAAAATTATCACTGCAAGAATTGTTTCAAAACCGGCATTAAAATCACTTACAACGTACAAAGCTACACTGTTCAGGAGTGATATGGGCAATTTATTATTATTATCAAACAAAAAACTCAGTGGAAAATGATACTATGGATAAGTAGGCGATTCCAATCAAATGAATCGTTATGATTTCATATCCACATGAGGTAGGATATGAAGTCCATCAATCACAGAGAACAAAATAATTGACTACCAAGTACAACCTTGTAGAAACTGTCTACCAAATTATGAAGATTTTTCAATAAAACGTTGTCAAAAATCAATGATTCAAGCTAATTATCTTTGAGAGAAACAAAATCTCAAAAATATATATCAACAATAATTGTAATATCTCGATTTTCCCGTCTTATTTAGGTATAACATTTCATCTTCTAATTCATGGCCTCCTTTGCGAATTCTGAAACTTCGTTACTGTCAATCTGTCATCGATTCCATTGCAATTATCAGTGTATGAGTGTTTTCTGCAATGCTAGATTTTCTGCCTCAAATTGATACTTTTTATTGAGATAAATTACCCAAATACCAAACAAATATTATTGGTACTCGACGGGCGTTTCGCTTACAAGGTTAGCACCTTGAGAAGAAGAACTACTGAATCTATATAAAACATGGAAGTTAGAATTGTTATTATTCACTCAATTCTATAGAAAGCCTGACTCTGCTCAACATAGCGAATCGTTTTCCTTCATTAAAACACCTCGATTTCTTGAACTTTTCATGTGTTTATCCAACGGCAATAAAATAATGTATTCATGAGAATATTTCATTTGAACTCATTGTTCCCAGCATTTAATATAAAGTATGCCTATTTCATGAAGCCAGTCGACTTTTCTCTCATTTTCTAATGTCCTAAAAATATATGAAAAAAGGGCAAACTTTTTGGTGGCGCAGGTATTTTCTCATTATTTTAAGATGCTCCTTATTCAATTAATATAAATCTATTCAATCTTTAAAAAATGGGTCCTTGGATTTTTCGGGCCTACTGTTTATGGTACATTACAGTGTTGTAGCAAACGCATGTATATATTTGAAGATGAAATGGACAAGCTGTTAGGAAATTACTTTGCGGTGTGTACAGAAAAATTGTAATAAATAACATCGAAAATGTGATTTCTTTTGGGGTTGCAGCCTTCTCTGCAGGTAGGTCTAATCAGCGACACTTTGTCCATTGATCTGCACTAGGAGTTTGATTCTTTGGCCATTCAGTAGATGGAGTGACGCCTTTGAGGATCACACCATCTACCTCAGGTTTGTCATCTTCCCAAAAATATCTGTACGCCAATGAGATGATACAAACACCAATTCCTGAACTCGGTATAAAATCGCAGACAATATATTCATATTCTTATATATTGTTTCGAGTTCCCAGGCTACTGAACTGGAGATTTGCTGAGGCATGTATGGAAATATTGGGATCGGTTTTGCTATTCTCATAATTTTTGCCTCCTTATCAATATGTAGCCTAAAATCTGATGAGGAACGATGCTCACCCACCTACTGTAACAACAAACTGTTCAAATGTGTAGAAGTGAATTGTACAGAAATTGAAGTGGAGAAAACAATGCCAGAATTGTGTATTTGTTGTCCACGATGTTTTAAAATAATTGGTGAGTACTCAAAGACGTTTCCAATATTACTGTTCATGGATAGTGGTGATATTTCAAAACATATTTTGCTCACGTACATAAATCTTTACATCTGAAATAAACACCTCAAAATAGTAGATTTTCCTTTTCTAATTTCCTTTCACATAACAACAGAATACTTCTTATTCACCGTTCATTACACATTCTAACCCACTAATGAAAACATCGCAACGGATTACCAAATGATAAATCACAGATGAACTCTGTCCACGCTCGGTATATCTCAATCACTCGCCTTATAACAACGAAGCGATTCTTTCGCAGTTTGATGGAATTCCATATTCCTCGAGTTACACTATGTCAGAGCTCATATAGATAGGGCTTTCTCAAAAAGTCGGACAAAAAAGCACTTTTTTAGTGGGTACCTTGAAATATTTCTGTAAAGTCGCTATTCGATGAAAGGGCGAAAACTTTTTTATGGGGGAGGGGGTTCATTTTTTCAAATTGTTTCGATCTTTCCTTCAGGTTCCTTGATTAAAACTCTAAACAACACTTCCCTACTTTTATTACAACTCTTTTTCACAATACAATACAATCACTTAAACTGCTTCGCTAACTATCCAACGCTCTGTACTAAACGCTCTGATGAACTATCTCTAATAGGAACACTGTGTTTAGAAACATTCGCTTGATAAAGATACAGTGTATCGAAACATGTCGCGAAGACAATAAATTTTGTGGAAATTTAATCGTGTCTACCTTATAGCGTCTAATAGAAACTGTCTATTACGACTTCTGCACAAAGCTCTCTCCACTTAGCACTGAATAACTCTTCTGAATAACTGTCTTGACTAATAATTAACTGTCCCGCGATGAAAGGTCTCCCGTATATATCCCTGCGTACGTCTATGGAGAATCTTCTAGAAGGGCCTCGATGATGTGTATCGAATTCTCCACGCGGATCAACACTTCCTGGAAAAGTGACGTTTGCTCTCCGACCCCTGCATTTACGATCGTCAGGGCCGGCGCTAGGAGATTCGTAACAATTTTGTGTTAGGCTTTCTTGAGTTTCATTTTAGTTTTCTTGAATAGATAGACTCGTTTGAAAGAGGAGTGTCTGTATGAAAGGCTCTCAATTGTTTTGTTAATGCTTTCTTGTATTCTAGTGAAAAAATATTAGTTTTTTATATCTACACGTTCAGCAGTACATCAGGAATATCCAGGTGAGATCAAAATCACCAAAAACTCATCAATTGAGGTATAATTTGAACTAATAAACCCTCTGAACACTCCTGTGTTAAACAAAGAAGAACTACTTGTATTATACTAGAACGGGGGCATATACTCAAGATATAGGTGATGCTGTAACTCTTTTGAAACTGCCACGTCAAGATATAAGCTACATAAAAAACCCAAATGAATCAATAGTTCAGCAAATGAATGGTTTGAGTCAAGAATCTAAGGAATGCAAAATAGAAGCTGCAGATAAATTGCGTAGTCTGAAGAATGAGGACGAAGAACTGAGAGAAGATAATGTCATGCAGCTGAAAAAAAATTGAAAAATTACAACTTGGTGGTTTACGGCATACAGGAAGAAGTAGACACTGTAGCTGTAGTTTTGTCGCTGTCCAAGAACAAACTTTTTTGTTATCCTCGAATTTGCCATGATATGCTAACACGGCTGGTAAACTGGACGATTAAAACAGACTCATCATTGAAGAACGAATGAGTTCGAAAAAAAGTTGAATTGAAAGTTGTAGACAATTGAAAAATCTATCGATTAGCGTTGGCCCGATGTCGATATTCTAATTTGTTGCTGAAATTGCGCTCGGAAATTAAAAAAAGGCGTCTTTCCATTATTTTATTAAAAAATGTTAAAATGCATTTGGGTATTGCAGCTGTCAATTTGGGAAGCTCTCAACTAGTAGAAACTACAGTTTCAATTTGGATGAAAAACAGTTGATAGGTCTGTCAGTGGTTCCCGAGATTACAGACACCGAGGTCATTTTGGGCTCTGATCAGTTTATTTCATGCGATGGAATCGACGGTGGCCTAGCGCTGGAACGCTCTCTTCGGCTTCCTTCCACACGGCAACGGCACGTCAAACGGTCACAGAAGAACCTCCACTGCTCCCATCAATAAATATAATGAATGATTTTAGAAAACAAATTCTGCTGGTTTCTATGGATAATATGAATCTTGCTCTGTGCAGTCGTCGAGATCTCGTTGCTTCATATAAATAAACAAAGGGAAAGGGGATTTAAATAAAAAAAAGTGTTATCTCGGATCATAATCATCTTGGAACTGAAGGCAAGTTGGCAAAATTCGTAGAAAAATCGCAGCTTTCCAATGCATTTTGTCGCATTTTTCACGACCATTTTTTCCTCATTGTTTTTTAGTTTGAATAACGTTGTTTTTTTGACGCCATTTTTGAAGGTATCACATTACAAAAATCGATTTTCCAAAAATGATAGTTTGTAGTTCAATTCTTTGACTATCCAAAACCGTTTCGTTCATTGCTCTACGACTATCCGTAGGGCAAGAAATAACAATCTGGTGGGACACTTTTTTCAGTAACAAATTAAATTGTTGCAAACGTATCAAGTGTTCTCCAACCAAATTGAAACTGTAGTTTCTACTAGTTGAAAGTTTCCCAAATTCAAAGTTGCAACCCCCAAATGCATTTCAACATTTTTTAATCGAATAATGGAAAAAACGCCTTATTTAATTTCCGAGTGCAATAGTTAAGCAACAAATAAGAATATCGACATCGACCCAACGCTAATCGATAGATTTTTCAGTTATCTACAACTCTCAATCCAACTTTTCTTCGATCCTACCAATTGTTTTCATTATATAAGCAAAAAAAATATGATTTCCGGCATTCAACCGTTAATTGTTGCTAAACGCTCGGACAGAATCTGGCGCAAACTTTAGGGGATAAAAAGGACACCTGTTTCTGCCGGAATCCACATCTACTTTTTGGGGTAGGCGAAAATTTTACAAAAGAAGTTTATTTGATTGGACTATATATTGATGGTAGGCAGTATTTCAATGAACAAATGTTTGTTACCTAAGAAAACAACAACAAAATTGGGGTTACTGATAGATGATAACTTGAGGTATAAATTTCACATCTGTTATATTCTTCGTATGAGACATGAATCTCAAGAAAATTTATAATAATTATACAATTTCTTTAGAAAAAGCCAAATCAATTCGCATGACGCATTAGTTCTATCTCGGTTCAACCACTGTGATTCAATTGTTGGGCGTTGGATTGATGCTGATGACACATCGCATATAGGTTATGCAAAATTTATGTCTCAGACTCATAGAGTGAAACGACTGCATATCATATCTTATAAGTTGAATCAGCAGATATGACTTGATATGGTAAATATGACGTTTCTTCATGTTCCATAGAGTCATCTCCTTGAAATCACTGATGAGACAAATTTCGATTCGAGAAGATAAGTATGTAGAACATAAATATCAGATTCAACTATTATGTCCCCTTTTTTGAGAACAACTATTCGCAGGAGAGGTTATTCTCGTATCAGGTTTAAAATTCGATCGATCTCTACTACAAGTAGAGATCGATCGAGTCTTTCAATAAAGCGAGTTTCAGAGAGCTAATGAAAATATTACTATTGAACAAAAGAATGAATGTATGGGTCATGGTAAATGAAGGATGATGATTTTGGTTTTCCTATTGTAAAATAAATATATAAATAATAAATTCAATAGGTACAGCTTATCCAATCCATCTTGGCACAGAACTAATAGCGTATATTCCTAGCAATCTCTGTGGATTATAGTAAGATAAAGAAACGCCATTATATGTATTCACTGTGTTGAAATTCATTCCTGGTAGGTGTTTTTTCTTCCGTCATGTTCTGCACTACCAGTTTTCAACTGGAAAAGTAGACGATTTTGTGCCAGGATGGATCGGATGAGCTGTATGTATGTCTATGGTTATTTGTATTACTGGGTATAGCTGTCTGTCTTATGGAAGGTGAATATTCAAATTATGAATCATTGTATAGATATAACGATGCTCACATGTACTACAAATGTATCTAGATAATCCTCCTTCACTAGAAATAGTTCGCTCTTGAATGATAACAGATGCTAATGTGGCACTGTATTTCATACATGTACATTAACCGCCTGATCGTCGGCGTTTTTCCATTTCTCTGTAACAAATCGATTTTTATATTGTTTTGTAATCGAAGGGAAATAAAAACCTATTGATTTAATTATTATATAATCTTTTAACAGATTGAAAACAGATATGATAATTTAAATAGAAATGTAATTAAAAAAAATTTTCAACAATTTTATTCAGAGAGAAAGAGTTCCAGTTCGGTTTGCTGTGGAAATTTCAAATTTTTCCTAGAGATTAATTATTACGCTAACACCAAACTAATATTTTTACATTCGACTCGCGATTTGCTAACAAGGTTAGCATTTTCAGGAGAAGAAGATTGATAATTGAAAGATTTGCAAATAAGGTATTACCTCCATTATCAATTTTATCAAAAATATCTCAAATGACTTACAAATTTGGATCATTCGTGAAGTTGACTGAATTTCCTTACCTATCAAGTCAGAATACTCCCATCCATACTATATCTCATTGCTTTTTTCTTTGTGGTTGGTTCACCATACGACATCCGTTTTCTTAGCTCTCAGAAATATTTCTTCATCCTCCTGACCACTGGATATCATCCGTTTTATTTCATTTTGTATTTCTGTTTTCGAAACACTTACGAGTGCGCCCAGAAGACAGATGCTTGTGCGAGCAAGGGACAGCTAAAGTTCTTGAGCGGCCTAGCGCTCTGGGCAGACTTATTGATTCATTCGGTAGCACATTCGGTATTCCAACTGTAGGACAACGGAGCAACCGGGCAACCGCACAGTAGTGCCAGGTCGGTTGGCGCATTCAATTCATCCCACCTACCAATATTGGTATCTAGCCAACCAATAGTTAACTACCGCACAGAGTAGGCCAGAGAAATTTCAGTCATGACCGGGGATCGAACCGGTAGCGAGTCGGCAGTCAAAATAGTAAATCGAACACGAACCAGAGCATTTGCTTATTCCATTACCAACCGGCCATACACAATAATATACAGCTCCTAAATTTCCCAAATTTTGAGTTTTGAGAGAAATAATTTCCAATATTCTTGTTCAAACACACTAACCAAACAAAAGGGATGTCATGGTTTTAATTTTGGTGAAACGATTCCGATTCAACTAAAACAAGTTTGATATACTGTTAGCGAATCAAACTAATCGAGAAAAAACAAGACAAATTCTGTAGCACGGTCAAGTAGAACATTAAGCGTTCTGTGGTGAAACCCATCGGAATATTTCAAATCAGATGGAAACGGGCAGCTGTATAGTACCTACTCCTTTAAATTCTAAACGAAAACACCTGTGGGCATAGCAAATCGCCATCCTCATGGAAATGAATGCTCAAGTAATAAAGTAATAACGTCGGGAATCGGGCCCCTCCATGCGCTGCTGTAATAAAAATTGCGTCTACCCAAAAAAAAATTGAGATCAATATCGCATTGTAATTCGAAAGGAGCTGCCCCAAGATGCCAATTTTTATTGCTCATTAAGTTTTGTCCTATTAGTATTAGTATTTTTGGTAGAACTAATTGATACGCCACTGTTGTCTATATAAATTTGCTAGTCAGTTGGAAGTATATGTTCATTCGTAATGAATGATATATTCAACACCGTTGTTTGCATGTCTCGAGTGATAAAGTCGTGATAAAAAATGGCGTATACGTGTGAGACTGTACCTTACAGACGATCTGAATATATAAGTAAAGCCACGATGAACCCATTGCAATGATGAAATATACAGCGATTAACATGTTGATGTATCCACAAGATTTGCATTTATTACTCATGACCTTCAAATCTATAAATATCATAAAGATTTACCAGTTTCAATAGTTGCTCAGAATGCCGGGTTCACTCTGTGGCTCTGGGGACAAGCGATGTTTGGTAGACATCCGAATCAGCCTAGTTGATTTAATGATCCATTCTACAAGCCACTCAAATTGGACAAAAAAACGGAGTGACTTTGCAAAAATATGTAGAATTTTTAAATCAACTGTAATCGATAGATTTCGAGGAGATGTTTAGAATGAAAGCAAATGAGATGTGTAACGAATTTTGAGAAAAAAACTTTTCTTTGATTCTAGCGATTCCTCTGATCATTTGAAGAAATTTAATATACCAATAGAAAGAGTATAAAGAAATAGTCAGGAAATGTATATTAGGGATTGTTTGACTTGTCAAATTTCCTCAAGAGAGGCGCTCAAAATCAAAAGTTCATTCTACTATTACCGGAATATATTGAATTTCTCGTTACTGAAAGAACGTTGCAGAAAAAAAGAGAAATAAAAATATAGGTCTACATTTAAAAATTTGAAGTTGAGGGGAGCCAAATGGGACTGTATCTTATATGAAAGTATTACTACTTTTATTCGGGTTTGAAGGCCGTCCGTTCTTTGGGATTTCTTCCTGACGTTTCGCTAGCGCGAGTGGCTAGCTTCTTCGCAGAGGCTCACTCATCTTGACTATTATTCCGATGACTCAGTGATCTCCTTGTTTCACCTACTGCATATGACAAGACCTGTTTTCAAAATCCTTTGCAGATTAGCTAATAGCCTGTGAATTCACAGGAATGCATCATTAGCATTCAACATATTTGTTTCAAAGCAACAAAAAATTATCGTTCTTAATCATTTTTCCAAAATCCTTCTTTTTCGGCAATCTGAAATGAACTTCTGACAATGAACAAATCTTTTTTGAAGTTTTCGATGAAAGATTCGTTTTTTAGACACATAAAAATATAAAGAACATATTTGGCTGATATTCTAGAAATTTTGACGACTTTTAAGTAACTGCTCAAAATTATTTTTTTGTTACGAAAAGCAAGTTGGAATGCATCGTATTTTGTTTTTCATTCTTCAGTTTTCTTGAAATTCACACAGGGTATTGGTGTTTGAGAAACAATCCTGTGAGTGGCATGCATATATTCCTGATACTCTGCTCACTACAGATGAATAAAAGCACCAAGTAGTGGTTTATTGAAACATCCCTCCACTTGAGCCTTTTTCATAAAAACATTTCTGCGAAAAATAGGAAAGCTTGTCCATGCGTTTTTTACTGTGGGGGATTATGTAAATTTTATTAATTATATTATGTGAACCATATATCTTAATAACTTGTTTTATTCTTATGTTCAAGGTGAAGAAGGCGATTGTGGAAGAAGGCAAGATACTATTTGTGCCGAAGGCCTGGCTTGTGTGAACAATAGATGTAGAAGAAAATTGTGTCCGTAAGTGACCAATTCTGGAGAAATGTCGAGTCATGAAATATTATACATATATTGATATCAATAAATAATATTGAACGAGCGAATTCGTTTTTTTTATCTCCCTGGCATTTATGGAATAGGTTGATATAATTTGAAATTACCCAATGCTTAGCAAAATTTTTAATTCCAAAATTTTTCGAACGCTTGTGAAGAAACACCACACATGCTCTAGAGCGGCACATCTCGCAGATCTCTTATTATCAATAATAATATCCCAGTCTTTATTCTAAGAATTCCTTCTTTTACTCAATCCTGAACGAGCGGATTGACACTAACCTGTTTGTTTATCCTGTTTTGGAATTATTGGTACATTTCTCCATACAATGGCAGAAGTTTATCCTATTTCGTGTTTAGCTCATTATGTTGCTGTGTTAGTTTTTCATCTGATATTCGGACAAGCGCTAAACCAGCTGAGTTGGCGATGCACAATTTTCTTCCTTGACTCAATCTGTCTTTATCAATCTATTATCAACACTTGTTTTGAATGGGGCGAGTTCTCGGACTGTCTGAAAGTAGAATTCATCAATATTTTACAAGGATGGAAACCCAAACAAAACTTAAAATTATCGACCAATTTCTCTATTGTCAGTTTTGTTCAAGGGTGGTAACCTATGGGGTCCCTCAGGGAACAGTACTTGAACCTCTCTTCTTGGTAATGTATACGAACAGTCTCATGACCTTTCGATCTGCAGGTAGAATCATTGGTTTTGCTAATGATATGGCAATATTATACGTGGAGAAAACTTGGGCTGATGCGAAGGAACAAGGTTTGAAGTGTATATGTGATTGGCTTATGTTCAATAAATTGACAATGAATAGTGAAAAGACACCCTACTTACCCTTCACATCATATTCCAATCATCATCTAAAAAATCTCAGACCTCTCATCCCAATTAACCTATGAAATTTCAGGATGGCAAGAAGTATCCTCGAATAATTTACATAATTTAAATGTTATGCAGAAGGGGATTATGAGAATCATTCACAAAAAAAATATAATTACTCCAGTAATTCCTTGGAAAGTAATATCATTGACATCAAGCAAATCTTTTGTCAACGAGTGCTAATGAATATACACAAATATAAGGTTAAATTTGAAGATATTGAACACTCATACAATACTCGAACGAAAATGTATGAAATATAAAAATGAACCGACCTTTGGAAAAACGGTTCGTCAACCTTCGGTAGAGTATTTGGCTCGAAAAATAATCTACTTCCAGATAACATAAAAAAATAAAAGCATATACATTGTTCAAATACACTGTCAAAAAATGGTTGAATATCACCGACAGAAATATTATCAATGATCTCATAGACCCCAAATTCTTGAGATAACAAATACATGATTACAATATAGAATGAAGCTGCTATCAAAGCCAAGTCACTAGTAGTTCTATCAATGGTGTTCGTTTCATTCTCATAAGCCAGTAACCCAGTGTTGATATTAGCAACAAGCTGCACTGAATATAGGTTGAATGTGGCTGAAGAAGAGAATTCAGCAAAATACGCAACGGAAAACAAAATGCGAGGTAGATCAGGGCTGATCAAATAAAGTATCCTTAATTCAAGAAATTGCTAGGAAACGAAAGTAAAAAGGCAAAAAGCGCAAGCACTTAATGAGTAAAAAGACTACTGCAAACAGGCCTTTAACTGTTCGAATTCAAATAAATCATTCCTCTATAACAATGAGTTTTCATGACGTACTATTTGCAATGCAAAAATACATCGATTCCATAGAGAAAATCCAGCATAAGTTTCTCAAATTTCTTTATTTCAAAAAGCATGGCAGCTACCCAGTGAATCACTATGACCAACAACACCTACTCGAAAAATTCGAGGTTACTATTTTGTGAAAGCGTAGAGAAATCTCCGACCTTACATTCCTTTACAAAGTCATACACGATCTAATCTACTCACCAGAGTTACTTGCCCTAGTTAATTTCAATGTGCCTTTCACATCGATGTAACTAACTCCTACCACCATTTCCATAGCCCTAAGTTCCATATGTGCAGACAATTTAATAGTTTAGATAGTGTAGATATATTTTCACCTTCAATAACCCAGTTTAAAAATATCCTATTTCAACATATCTCGAATTAACCAACTATTGTTAACATATGCACCATGAACTAAAATTGTATGTCTCTTGCAAATCGCAGGCTAGACGACCTAAGGAAGCGAGACACAAGGTCAAGTATGAAAGACCCAAAAACCAACTCCGCTACAATTAATTTAAAAGACCAATGTCTGGCTAACGATTATCGACATAGGACACTGTAAGCGCAACTAGGACAGTTAAGACCATATACATGATGTGGAAACCACCAAGGAAACGGAAGGTACGATCGAGCACTTGGCACCACTTCAGCCTTCTCTTTCCGGGGAGAGGAAGGAGATTGTTCTAAAAATTGTTCTAAAATTGTTCGTTTTCGTTAACCAGCTGACGAACGTCAACCCTCAGAAGTCGAAACTTGTGCGAGCGATGGATCAATCAGATACCTTGTAGGAGCATCCTGTCCTCTCAGAACTCGCAATTCCACGAGAGTCAGATGGGTTATTCTGCACGGTATATCACCTTGAAAAATTATTGAGGTCGGGCAAAGAGGCTAGGTCCCGATGACTAGTTGAAACGACAGATCGTCTCATTGGACGGTGTTGAGAAACACGCAGTTTTGGCCATCTATACCAAAACTTCACCCTGAGCCTAACCGAGCTCAGTGAGGTTAATTTTGTTTTGCGACTTGAAACTTGTAAATCTGACCGCTTGGTTCATAGTATGTAACGAAAATAAAATTTTTCGTTACATTGTTATTGATCAGTGCGATTATTGTGTTATCATTCAGCACTACACTCCATTTCTGACCGTAAGTATAGTTCTTCTGCCACAAATAAGTCCTAAGATCTTTTCCTTTAGTCCGCATGCGCTGTAGATTCCGGCTTCATATTTCGGATCGCGAGTGTATGTACCACGGAACCATGAACTCGGGAGGAAGGAAGCGAATTGTCAGTTGTCGAGGGAGTCTTTTCCGATCTCTCAGAGAGAGAGTTTTTGTAAGCGCTGAGGGATAAGAAAGAATTTCAGACAGTATAATTTATCTTATTTAAATTAATTGAATCATCTTTCCATTATTAGTTCTACACGGAGGTTATTATAATGTGTTTTATTACTGTTCAGTGAAATAGTATATTTTTGAGTATTTTTGAGAAGTTGTGAATTTTGAGGTTAAAGGCCGTGTGTGAATTTAATAATCGGAAGTTTTCTTTCCCGAACAATTTCCTTGGAATGTTTTGTTTCTCAAATTGAGTAGTGACATTCCACGAAATTTTTCATTTGTTCTTTGGATTCTGCGTTTTCATATATTTTCAGGTTTTCATCCTCATCTGCCACGAGGAATCAGAAGTTGGTCCCACCAGGATAATCTGTCTCTGTAGAACTGTCTGCAGTTTTCCATCGGCCTGAAGGATAAGGTGAGTAGAAATTCTTTTTGCTATATTTTTTGTGTTTCATTTTATCTGAGAATATTCTACTCATCTCATCTCAGGGTTGTTCCTGGTATTGAGATCATTCTGTATTGTGTCTTTTCAGAAGAGAAATATCTGTCAGTTGGAATATTAAGAATATTAAGGAATTTGTGGTTCTTCCAAATTTGAAAATTTCCCCATAAGACAGATATTTCTTAAGTTATTTGTGAAAACGCCGAATTCTTTGGAAGCCTTCTTGTGTCTGAATTCTTCTGATCGCTGGGCGATTAATATCTACCTTCAGTGGATTTATGAGGAAAAGTTTATGCAATATATTTTGTGTAGAAATCGTTAGAGCTTTGGTATCTATTGTTGAAAAAAATTACTAGTTTCTAACTCCTGAGATTTGATTCCTATATTTGTTTATATTTGTACTCATAAATACCTGTGTTGAGAATTTATAAAATTCTTCATTCTGTAAAATTATATTCAATATCTGGATAGAAAGGCATCTGTATTTTTTCGGTACACCCAAGAACGAGCTACTTGAATTTTGAATCGTAACTCCTGCTCATTTGTTCGATTTCCTTTCACGCTCAACACCTGGCATCTGGAATTGGAGTTCAAGTAAAGAAAGGGGACTCACCTTACTCCTGTCATCGAAACAAGGGAGTCCCACCTTCCCCGACAGAACACGGTCTCTAGAGATTCATTAGCTGCCTCCGTAATAAGGGAGACTCACCTTACTCCTATCAACGAAACAAGGGAGCCTCACCTTCCTAGTCAGGACTAAGAGCCAGTAACAGGAGATCAGGAGTTACCAGTCGATAAGAAGCCTCCATAGTACCGTTATTGTGCCTATCCAGGTTATAGTCAGGTATCCATTAAAGGATTAAAATTTGTTATTTGATTTTTATTGCTTCCCTTTATAGTTGCAACCCTATAAATACGAAGCAGTAGATAATTATATAGATGGTCTGTTGATTAATTATAAATATTATTCAGATATATTACTAAGATTATTATAATTAACTGTTGCTTCTGGCGCCCTTCTCTGTGATCAGTAGAAGTCCAGATTACTCAGAATTAACTCCTTAAATTTGAAATATTAATTCTGAGGGAAACCCTTACTCACACCCTGTTGCTCTAAAAATAACTATTGAAAAGTAATTTTGTTATAAGTATTCCAAATAAATATAGCCACTCTCCTCAGATTTTCTGTGTAGAGGTTGATTGCATTCACCAATCCAATGCTAGGCACCTGTTTCTTGACGCGATAGGTTTCTTCGGTGGTTACGGGACGACTCTTAGAAATTGGCCTGTACGAAAGGCCCGTTGTTGGATATCATCAGGACTTGGTGTGTTTCGAATTTGACTCTTTAGTTATCCAGCAGATGGTATTTTGCCTTCACGGTGAGCAATATCTGCGATTTGTTCTTCAAGGGATAGACAGTTAGAAATACATAGTAGTCGCAAGTCCAACCAAGTGTCACTGAGGAGACCAATGGCGGGTCGAAACAGGGGTCTAGCATTGGGTTAGTGTGTTTATGTGTGTATTCATTAATTATTAATTTCACTGAAGTCGAAAGCTGATGGGAAAAGTTCATCAATATTAAAGAAATTCCTCGCATCTATGGAAGTTACGTTGTGCGGAAAAAATTCGTTAAAAAATTTTTAAATATTATATGGACCTGTCAAGATATTTGGGATATCTACTAGTTTGTCGGATGATACAAAAGGTGTTATGTTGAATCTTTAACATCTGATAATAGATACTAGTTTATCCATTCAAATATTATCACAAAAATAGGTTGAAACTTTTCCTAGAGATCAATTACCGTAACAACAAATTGATACTTTTGCATTCGACGCGCTAACAAGGTTAGCATCTTCAGGAGAAGAAAATTGATAGTCCTGAAGATGCTAACCTTGTTAGCGAAACGCGCGTCGCACAGAGGGGTAAAAGCACCCAAAAGCTGGCCAAAAATAAATCCTTCCTTTTTTTAAATGTTATGGATAGAAATTGACTTATTGTGATATTCTTATTACAAAACAAAGACAAATTAATAATAAAAATAATAATAATAATAAAATATTTTTTCGTATTGAAAAAAGGTTCATTACATAAGACATAAAATGAGACTAGGCAAATAATAGCATAATTAAAAATAAATAAAATTACAAAAAAATATGGATCTCACTAGAATAGTAAACAGTATTTAACTTCAACATGAGTTTTAATAAATATTATTCCTGAGGAAGACTGTCATCCAATTTAAAAAATTGCTTATCCTCAGCACTAAATGGTTGCTTCGGTTTGTTTTGTTTTCGCCTCATACTACTTATATATGGATCCGAAGTGAGCAAAAGTCGATTAAGTATATCTTCGTTGCACTCTCATCTGGAAAACTTTCTAGAAAAGCTCTCTCTGTACTGTCGGAAGTGTTTATTTCGAGCTTCCGCAGCTTCTTCCGATAATTGTCCAATCGGTAACAAGGCATGAGCTATAACGCTTGATGAGTGGACCAATATTTTGTGTACCGTGGGCGACATAGGTTGCCAAGAGTATAAATTTACGTACATTTCTGCTGTACTCTTGGCGAAGCTTGAAAATTTTTCTAAGTTTATTTCGAAGCCAGACGACAAAACCTCCAATATTGTTTTGAATCTTTTTATCAATTCTATGTCGATGCCCGTTATTGAAGCTGCTTCTTCAGCGTTCTGGAAGAATCTTCGTGTAGTGTTACCGTCATTAGTGTTCCCATACCCAACCTTAGGAATATCCACGAGTAATCCCAACTTGTTGGAACTTGGTTGGAACCAGCACATCCCCATTTATACATGAGGACGAAGACGAAGTCAGAATTTTCATCAGGAGCACATATTTGAGAAATAGGATCTAAATATTTACAGAGTCGCAATGCTGTATGGTCTAACGAGTCTTGTAATTTTACCTCTGCAATAGTTTCGGTGATGTTTTTTGGTGGGTAACAATCTTGTTTTTCTTTTTGTATATATGAATAGCAAGGATATACATCACCTCATATTGAATCTTGGTCAAATCGGCTTCAGTATATATTATTAAAGCTTCTTCGGGCGTTTTTTTTTTATAGCCACTGTCTTACTCCCAATATCAGCTGCTTTGCGAAACTTCGCCGCACTGGTTGGACTTCTGGTCACATGCTTTATGACTTTTGCAATTTCATTGTTTCCACTAGCTCGGTGACTCATCTGTGCTGCATAAGTCAGTTCATCAACAGCCACATTTTCTCTGAGTTCCTTTGTTCTGCGACGTTTTGTGCGTTCACTTGAGTCCGCGAATTCTTTGCTCGGCCGACCTTTGGAACTTCCAGGTAATGGGCCAGTAGGTAATATAATCTCACCATTAAGCCATTCATGGTCTTTTTCTAAAAAACGACTTTCTGTACTATTACAAGCAAGCCATTTACGTTTGTATACCACTTTGAAAGTCTTAACGACTTTTTGAAGCCATTTACGTTTATATACCACTTTGAAAGTCTTAACGACTTTTTGAAGTTCATCAATTTTTTCCGGGGGGAACTTGGATATTTCAACCAATTTTTCTTCCAAATCCTGGAGCTTTCTATCAAGCAGTTGCTGTGGACTTGCTCTAACAAGCTCGTGTAGTTTTCTTCTCGTCATAGATATAACAGAAGGTTCACAATCTGTAACAATTGATAAAATATCACTTTAAACTATAATTTGCGTGAATTTCAACAGGAAAATTCTATGGAATGTGAATACTTGTGAATGATTTTGCTTCATGAACTCATTCTAGAAACTTTGAAGTGTCATAAAACGTAAGAATTATTCAGTTGCGATGAGTTGCGGATGTTTAAAATATCCACGATAGCTGAAGAATGACAAAAAATGCAAGTTTTTTTTATACAGATGATTGTACACTCTGTATACGAAAATAAAGACTATTAAATAAAACTTATGTATCTTAAAATGTAGTACATACCTTGACCAACAATATCCATAGCAATTTTTTTCACCAATATAACACAACTTATTAATAATAAATAAGCAAACGAATGAGATTTAAGGGGTTATTTGTAACGAGCACAAGCGATTCACACAAACACTAGGTTTCATTTCACAAATAATGGATTTATGCTGGTAACAATGGTCACAAAGGATGACCCCATTATCTACCTGTCTTCATGTCCATTTTTACCTGGAACAATTGAAGTTGACAAATCTGATTTATGGCCAGCTTTTGGGTGCTTTTACCCCTCTGTGCGTTTAGTGCAAAAATATCAGTTTGGTGTTAGGGTAATTGATCTCTAAGAAAAGTTTCAACTTTTACACCAAAGGTTACAATCTCGTCGTTTATTACAACAATAGGTGACAGTGTAGACGGTTTTTGACATTAAAAACTGAATAATAACTCAAATAAAATATCATATTCAAAGAGTCAATATTGTAATTATTCTCAAACAACACATATAACTGAACAAAGTGTATTTTCCAAGGGACTCAATAACAAAGTTATTAAAAGCATTCGAATTGCGAAAATAGCGTAAATATTATTATAGCTATAACAATACTGAATAATTTCCATACTTCTGTTTACCTTTACCTACACATTACTCGTATAATATACACATACTTCAAATAGCTTCCTCGGGTAGACCAGGGTTATGAAATCATTCCATTGTTATCATCAATAAGGAAGGCATGTATCGATATTATTTTCCAATGGGACTAGCGTTAGAAGAAGCATAATTCATGACCACTGACTCTCTGATCGTTATTTGTTCAGAGTTTTCCACAAACCCATAGCGGAAAAATTGGAACTGAATGAAATCATATACTATTAAGGACATTATTGAATTCCAATCCTTCCAAAATTAATCCAGAGCTCAGCTGCAAATTATATATACCAACATTGAAAATAATTGAATGGTAATGGTTCGGACTTCCATTGTCTATATTTTTAACTCTATTGAAACCTGTTGATAGGAACGGAAATATTAAAATACGAATCAAGGGAGAAAAAATCAAAATCAAATTTTTGGTCAATGATGAAATTAGGGATTGATTGATCAAAGAAAAAACTGTTGTTACAAAAAATCAAGATTTTGAATATGAAATATAAGTCAAAAAATTATTTAAATAACGAAATGAATGAAATAATATTGTGACAAGAAAATTGAGGTATCGAATATGAAATACTAGTCAAAAAATGCAAATAAAGAAATTGAATGGAATATTTTGAAAAAAATGTTGAAACCAAGTTTCAAGTTGAGTTTACTCACGACGTTTCGATTGCTGGTATCCGCAATCGTCTTCGGGTGATTACTGACAATATTTCGAGGTGTGGTCGGTTATAAAGCCCTCCGATTTCCCTATGGTGGGGGAAAGGGTGCTACTACTAGAAGTGTGCCGATCGATCTTTAGCGGAAAATGGATGTATTGGCGCGAGATTCTCTCTCATCGAGCCGCAGCCGGTCCATGCCTTGGATAAGCGGTCTCCACACATCCACGGCATGGACCGGCTGCGGCTCGATGAGAGAGAATCTCTCGCCAATACATCCATTTCCCGCTCCTTGGTAGTAGCACCCTTTCCCCCACCATAGGGAAATCGGAGGGCTTTATAACCGACCACACCTCGAAATATTGTCAGTAATCACCCGAAGACGATTGCGGATACCAGCAATCGAAACGTCGTGAGTAAACTCAACTTGAAACTTGGTTTCAACATTTTTTTCAAAATATTCCATTCAATTTCTTTATTTACATTTTTTGACTAGTATTTCATATTCGATACCTCAATTTTCTTGTCACAATATTATTTCATTCATTTCGTTATTTAAATAATTTTTTGACTTATATTTCATATTCGAAATCTTGATTTTTTGTAACAACAGTATTTTCTTTGATCAATCAATCCCTAATTTCATCATTGACCAAAAATTTGATTTGGCTGGCCGTTAAAAACGCTGGGTATCAAACAGTCGAAACTTCGAGATACTAACCGCGTTAAGGACTGAATAACTGTGGCTTTTCAATAACTGTTTTATTTTTCATTTACATTTATAAATGGTTATTGCGTCCCATTTGTTATAAATTCAGAAAACTCCTTTCATTGATGACGATCAATAAACACGAATGAAATCCAAATCAAATGAAGGCCTTCAATTTCCAACTCGTATGGTAAATATTTTTTTCAGAGCCGATCCTGTGACAACCCAAATAATTCAGCCTATAAATTGTGAAAAATAAATGAAGCTGTCATTATTCCTCGTTGAACATAGTAGCTCGCATACTGAACAATATGAAGATTTATTTGGTTTTACTAATTGCTGCTGCTTCTATTGTCACGATTTCGAATGGTTTATTCGTTTGTCCACCAGATTACTGCCTTGCAGTTAGATGTGCCCCTGCAAATTGTAACGAAACTCAGATTTTCGTTGAAAAAGGGGGTACTTGCGGTTGCTGCGATGCATGCTATACAAAATTATGTAAGTATACAGATTTTTCGAATTTCAGAGACGCTTGATTTGAAAACACTTCAAATATCGTACAACACTTTTTCTCACTTACCTTTCAAAATTGAAACTCCTTCCTAATCACTTTAAATTTGGCCAACTCGTCAATATTGGGCAACTAATGAAAAAATTTGTCTTCAAACGTCAAAAATCTATGACACATATAAGTATATCTTCGATTTCATGAATACGTCATAAACAGAACCTTTTCAAATCATTTCAGAACAAGTATTGTTATAAATATTGTTTGAAGAAGTAGGAATGTCCAGAAATCAATTTTTTGGGTTTTTCCTCCTCTGAAAAAGAAACCTCTTGAAACTTGAAAAATGCTTTACTGAAAATTCGAATATTTCCGAAGTTTATGGACTGGAATACCTACTGGTGTAATCGCAACAGTTTTTCATTCCTCTGTTGATAACTATATAGAATTATTCAGATATTTCTTTTGTTGATAATTTGTTATACAATTTTGTGGAGTTTATGTTTTCGCTAATACTGTTCGAAATATTTCACCAATTACACTTCTGCCGGCCCTGCAGTAAATTTTTGCATCATTGTAATGATACTGAATCACCCGACGGATATTAAATATAATTACTAGGTAAATTTGGTATGCAAAGCGAGTTATACGTCTTGTTATTCTCGAGGTGGCCACGGTGATTCCCTCTGAGTTATCTGCAAATTATAAATTCATGAAATTTCACACGAAAAATGAAATTCATGAAAATTAATATGGTGAGTGATGGATGAAAATTAAAAAAAAAACAATCGAGTCAGACTGTGATCCAGCTATCATTATTCACTCAATTTTTCCATATCAAAATCTCATTCATTTTTTTTTAATATATTGTGAAATAGCAGATTGTAAAAATAGTATGAATGGTAACGAAGGGCCTATAATACCTCTACCTAATCAGAATAATTAGTGGTTAACACGAAGTCCTTATCGAATCAAAAAACTTTGCAGGAAGTTTTCACCTTAGATTTTAAAGTATATAAATAGCTGACCCTATTCTTCAGATTCAGTTTTGTGCTAGGGTACTTGATCTCTAAATAGACGATGAGATTGGAACCTTTGGTCTAAAAGTTGAAAGTTTTTTTAGAGATCAATTACCCTATCACCAAACCGAGATTATTTGCACTCGACGCGCGTTTCGCTGACAAGGTTAGCATCTACAGGAAAGATACTTGATAATCATCTCAACTTTCTTCTCCTGAAGATGCTAACCTTGTCATGGAAACTAGCGAGGAAAAATATTTGCTCAACATCAACTTTCAACTTGACATTCCTTAGTTTATTTCAAGAAACTTCGAGGATCAAGTAATCTGCTTCCTCAAGTTTATGCAAGAAAAAGTTTGTGAAATTATTCGAGAAATTGAGGAGAGCAAACTGAAAAATCTTCAAAAATTCATTCAAGTTAGCCTGAACTGAATGAAAAGTTCCTCAACGTAAGTACACCTGTAAAAATAATGGTGAACGTATTGGTGACATGGATGGAGAATTTAGAGAGGCTGAAGATACTTCAAATTCAAAAGATATCTTAAAATGTTCTTATGTAAAAAAGTGTGCTTCTTGTAGGAGAAGTTTTTTTGGAATACAATATGTGCTCTTTAGGGTACAAACGACTGTACAAGATGACATTATCAATGATCCAATATGATATATAATATGCAGAAAAGAAGCATTGCAAACGTTCGCCATATCGCACCACCCACAAGACCCTCACGAATCCACTTCAACCGGCTAGGCTTTGATAGATACTACCTGCTGCTCCCATAGTTCCCAGACAAGCTCCGATTAAAACAAGCATGCTGAAGTGTCTCTCAAGAGTTCAGATTCACACTTCAGCAGACTTGCTTCAACCGGAGCTTGTCTGATAACCAAGGACAAGAAATTGATACTATAAATTCAATTGTTGGAGGTTTTCACATTTTATGTGACATGAGTACATAGTTTTCTTGAACCTATTGATGTTCATACGAATGTTATATTTAAACAATATTCTACCCGTACATTTTCCACTTCATAGGAAGGAATATCTAGTAAATTATATGATTTGTTGAATGACTTTCTTTTTTCAGACGAAGGAGATAGATGTCGGTCAACAGCAGTGGGGCTTCCTTTCATGGCAAAATGTGTCGATGGTCTGGTTTGTGGTAAAGATGGCGTGTGTGTAAAGAAATGTTATTGAGTTTTGATAATAAAAACTTGTTTTGAGCAGGGTAATACTTTTTTATCTTCTGAATGAAGAGGTAGAGACCGACCTATAATCTTGAATTTATAACAAATTGAAAAAATTCAATTCAGGAAAGAATGAAATAGTTCATAGTTAGTTTATTTCGATAACATCCAGCTGAAAGAGTGAGGAGATATCAGGAGTTGTTGTAGTCCTTATATCACTTGTAATGTTCTGAATGATTGAAAATAAGTTGGCTTCATCAAAATCAATTTTGCCTGAAAAATACTATCATACTTTCTCAAAACTAATATTATTATGAAGGACGATTCGAAACGAATTGAAAATAGGCTTAGTGTTTTTAGCACATTTTGAAAAGGTTTGAGCCTACGCAGAAATTTCAATCTTCAAAATATTATACCTCTTGAGGTCTATTTTTTGTTTTTTCAATTACCAAAGCATTACAAAAAGAAAAACAACTTAACAACAACTATAGGAAACTAGCATAAAAAATATAACGGCCACTCTCTATTGGTATGTATATACCTATATCATCGATGGTTAAGTGTCATACACAACAAAAAGGAAGGAAAAGTCTAGCTAAAATCCACGTATGCGATGGAGATGGCACGTATCTGAGGCCAACCAATGTTCATCATCAGGGTTGGTACCCGGTTGCATTTGGACAAATTTCAACTCTCCATACCTTTCCGTGCTAGAAATCACACGTTGAAAGGTGAGACTACGTTAATTCTTAGGTGACACAAGTTTGGACTTTCTGAATATTGACGTTCCTACGGGCTCGTCAGCTGGCTAACGGAAAAACTCATCTCAACCCGTATAATCTGTAGTGAGTGGAAGTTCTTCGCAATAGTTTCTTCAGCATGGGAATTGCATTTCTGCAGAATTATTCTGGGTCAAGAAATTTCAACCTGTGAGGTTGGGGCCAGGAGCCCAATAGTCTTTGATTTGTTCCCGACAAAAATCATCAAATTCTGATAGCAACTTGTCAGTAGGCACGCCACTGGGTGACAACATGGTTGAATAATCCTCGGTGCATATAATACATCGAACGCTAAAACTCAGGCATTTCTATGTGAAATCGAGACTACTAAGGCAAAAATCTCGTAAATAGAATGAATTGGAACCGTCATATATTCGTGGTTTTCTTGGTATCATTCGTGATCGTGTCAATACCCAAGGCATTATCTAAAGAAGAATGCTCACCAAATTATTGTGATCTCAAACGCTTCAAATGTGTAGCAGCAAACTGTACCTGTGGTGAAGTAGAGAGAACGGTACCAGAATTGTGCATCTGCTGTCCTCGATGTTTCGAAGAAATACGTAAGTATTTAAAAAACGAACATGGGATACGATGAAACTGGCAAATGTAATAATTTCACCTTTCCAATAATAACTACTACCCTATTCAATTCTGGAGAATTCCAACCATGTCTCTCTTATCGAAGAAGTTGATATATATATATATATATATATATATATATCATAAGAATCAATAATTTATTTACAAGCTCATTCCAACTTTTATTGATTACAAGCATGCCCAATATTCGTAACATCAGGTGTCATCAGTTTTCAATTTGTTTATGATGAGAGCTTGGGATTAAGGATACTTCGGCGTCATTCGAAAGTCTTGACATGATCACAGAATTGGTCACTGCAATCTGAGACTGATTAAGGATGAGCGTGGCACAAGGCAACTCGATGCATTCGAGAGCCTAGAAAGCAAAATGTAATAATAGTATCAATGGTGACGAAGGGCAAATCCCAGCCTGCTTTTTAGTTCATCGTTGAGAAATCAATCAGAATAATCAGTTATCAACAGACGAAGTTCATATCAGACCAAAAAACTTTGCAGATAGCTTTTGCACTACCTTTTCTTCTGTTGAAGATGCTAACCTTGTTAGCAAAACGCGCGTCGATTGCAAAAAATATCAGTTTGGTGTTGGATTAATTGATCTCAACAGAAATTTTCATCACAAGTTCAGTTATAATATACTAGTAGTTACTTTGTCTTGTTCATAATATCAAATGATATTTGTTGAAAATAATTACAGTAACTTAATTTATTGTGAAATGACGAAAAAAGGGCAAATGTGTTTAATATTTCGCATCTCGAATCGAATTTGTTGCTTTTCTTCTCAACTTTCATTTCTTTGTTTCAGATGAGGGTGGAGAATGTGGCAAAAATCCGAACACGATTTGTGCTCAAGACCTAATGTGTATTGATAATAAATGTACATTTGAAAACTAATCACTTATACGATGGTATCGTTATGTATTATGACTTCGAATAAAAAACCTGAATATAGCTCGTACAAAATTACTCCATCTATGACGACGAAATCACCCTAGTAGCACGAATCAATTGAAGAAAATGCCTAAGAATGATTTCAGGGAATTTAAGATTTCGCGCTTGTTATTCTTTTGTGTACCGTTGGCAACAGATTCGATGTTGCTGCAATTCTTTTAATATTCATCAATTGGGAATTCTGATGTGAATGTGATATCTTTGTGTTTTGGTGCCTACTTCGAATTCAACATCGCAATAAAGATCAATGTTATTTGAAATAATCGTTTTCTAACAAGACCTCTCTGAAAAATATCAAAAGGGTCTGTAAGAAGTTCGTGGTATCTTTCCCTAGGTAATTATTTTGGAAGAAATTCAATCTTCACTAATTATTCCTCTTGGGTTCACAACACTTGATACTGGTCGTGAATAGAAATTCAGAAATTCACGAAGGTGCAAAATTTTTTCATTTCAAAAACCTAAATGTGGTGACCACTATAGTGAAATTAATTATACGAAAGCGTAGAGCGGACATGCATTTTTTCTTTAGAGTTACAACTTAGGAAAAAATGATTGCATGTCTGCTCTACTCTTTCGTAGAATTCAAACAATTCCTTAAAGGGTGCAAATCATTGAATGAACACTTATACCAAAATACTGCAGACTTTGCGGCCGGGCTCGAGCCAGAAAAAGTTTATTTACACCATCTTCAAATATGGCTATTCTTGGGCATTTTCGTGGAAAGAATGAAGTTTGATGAATTAAATTTTGGCATTCCTCTTCTCCGAATCTAAAAATGGAAATTACAACTTTTATGGGTTGGAATGAAATATTATCCTGCTGAGTGAGATTTTTTACAAATAGCTCTCTATTTTGCTTTGTGTAGAGATTTCCTATGTATGCTGTCTATTAGATTCAATTTTCATATGCCTGGTATACAAATTGAACAAGAAACAGTGTTCTATGTAACGCAGTGCTCGTCTTGCCACATTGGCAGGGGAGTAGCTGGATTCTTTCTTTCTTTTTCTGGAGAATCAAACGTCTTTGAATGATATACACGTACCTATCAACAGACAGTGTTTGTATTTTTTTTATATAACTCCTTTCATAGAAGTTGTAATTTAAATTTTTTTATTCGGGGAAGAAGAAAGCCAATAGGCTAACCTGAATTTCCAAAATCTGTTACGATGGCAGAATGGTCGCGATTTAACCTTTCAGGGTGCCCCCATGTTGCACTATAGCCCAGGGAGACCTCTAAGTTAATTAGTCCGTCAACAGTGCCAACATGACATGTTAAGGTTATGGTTCGAAACTGAAAATTTTGGTTGTGCGTTGTAAAACTATTAGAAATATAGTCAATGCACATGTAATGTACACTACCAATCTTGCATTTTTGAGTACAACATTACCACCAGGCACAAGTGGAGTGCACCCCCATATCTTACTTCTCAGAAGGGGTGCCCCAATGGCACCACTTGCAGAACCAAACTTCAGGGAGTTGGTAACCTTTTGAGGACGTCTTCGGGAAAATCGCTATTTCAGGTGTTTTGCTCGTTACCGACGTCTAGTTATGGGGTTTTATGTCCCTGCAGGGCAGCGTATAGGCCGATTACGTAACATCCAGAAGCAAGATGTGAATGTTTTGATTTCGATCACTAAAATTGCATCTAGCCTAAGCGTTGTATTTGGGATGATTTTTTTAATATAAAAAATTTTTACTGAAAGAATGATCTCATTAGAGTAAGATACGGGTTGGTAGTGTACCTAAAAGTTATGGATTTGAAGTTGAAGGTCTTACGTTTGTTTACGCGTAGGCTTACCCAAGCTTCTGCTCGGACATTCTCTGAAGATCGCTAGTGGGGAAAACTAGAGTTCTGAAAACGAAAACTCACAGATCGGCAGAGCTCAACAACTTCATGATCATGGGCGTCACAAATATCCACCTAATACCTTCAATGAAAAGCGGGACAGCAGAATTTCCCAGGCACCTCAGTTGTGATATCCATTGCTAGGTCGCATTGTAGTAAGCAACAGAAGGGACATGCAGGGCATCGTTCTCTTCGTAAACATTACTGATGCTGTGCAATGGTCATTCAAAAATCTTCATCAGTATATATATATATATATATACCAACGTTATATTTATCAGTGATTTATAGATGAAGTTAAGTGGTTACTTTTTTGGCATAATCACACAGTTTCAGGAATGGTTCTGGAATAATGAAAGAAGAACACAAAAAACTGTATATTGAAATAACGAATAAAACAAATATAAATATATAGAAAACCCCAATGAAATTTTTAGTACTCCAGTCTATGACGGTGAAAAAAGTGTAAACTGTGTATTTATCCCATACAGCACCGATTCGTATGAAAATTTGGATATAGGTTCTACTTACCCTCTTTTCCAAAATCTACCCCGTGCCGAGGGTTGCTTTCTTCCTGGGGGTGGATGCCACCCCTTCTTGGGGGTGAAAAATTTTTATTGGAAATGAGTGCGGAAATCAATAGATTGACTAATTCTAAGCTCTTTCTGTTCAATGAAGTTTTTTCTGAAAAGCAATACTTTTCGACTTATTCGCGAGTGAAATTGTCGGTTTTCAGTCAAAAAAAACACGTTTTCAGATCATTTTTCGCGAATAACTGGAAAATAATCTATCTAATCGAAAAACCTGCAGAGAGCAAAATTATAGCGTTCGAAAAAACAAAGGCGATTTTTTATTTGTGATGTATGCAAACCCACTACAAACTGAATAATCGCTTGTTGAAAGTTGATTGGTATTTTCAAATGACAAAATGTAAAGTTTCTACGTACAATAACCAAAAACCAATGCATTTTTCGGGGAAAACTAATTGGACCTTTTCTAAAGTCCTTCAAAACTCCTTCAATTTGGTTATTTATAAAAGTTTCTAGCATCAAAACTGACCGAGGTGGAGGAGGAGGAGTTTTTCTTCAGCTCAAAGTACGTAGTTTCGGAAAAAATTGAGATTGAAGATAAAAAATCATATACGTGATTCAGCGAAAAATCACAATTTCTTCGAAATAACTCGAAAAGTATTGACCACATGCAAAATTTTCTAGGGTACAAAATTGAAGGCTATTCTTCTCTGGAAATTTCGTTGTTTTTTTTTCTGCAGGATGGAAATAGAGTAAGATATGGCCAGTTAAATATTGTGAGGGTTCGCGCAAAGTACCTTTCTTGAGCCCTTTCAGCATGAACCTTTTCAAAAATATAATTTGAAACAAAAAATAATGTGAATGAGCTCATAGCTCTTGCGAAAAGCTACAAAATACTTTTTTGATATATTTGATTGCTTGAAGACTAAGCGAGTTATGGGAAAAAACCAAAAATATGGAAAAAATAGGATTCAACAATATTTCCTTCATACCTCGGTCAGTTTTGATGCTAGAAACTTTCATGAATGACAAAAATAAATGATTTTTGAAGGACTTCAAAAAAAGTCCAATCTAGTAGGGTAGATTTTGAAAAAGAGTGTATGTAGATCCTAAATCCAAATTTTCATGCGAATCGGTGCTGTATGGGATAAATACACAGGAAAATGGTCATAGACTGGACTATAGTGCTCTTAACTAGTTTCGGAGATACGGACTCCCTTTCCTGAAATTGTTCGTCCCAAACCACATTCATCTAATCATTCCATATTGGGGCGGTCACGTATTTCGATATGAACTACATTCGGCTTGCTTCGAAGTGACAGTTGAACCCGATGGACTATGTGATTTATTTGCTTCTCCACCAAATAGGGTCCTTTCCAAGGACGCTATAACTATTGGGACTCAATCCTTTTTTCCGCTGTAGCTGATATAACCATACTTCATCTCCCTCCTTGAAGCTTATCGGCATCGACTTCTTGTCGAACCTGATCTTCATCTTGTCGCTGGTTATCTGCAATAACGACCTGGAAATGTCGTGGACAGGACTCACTTTCTCGTTCAAGTCCTACACATAGTCTGCGACACATCTTCGGTTTCATCAGCCCCAAGTCTGCCAAACATCAAATCGATGGGGAGTTTCAACTCCCCACCAGTTAGCAACATGGAGAGTGTTTACCCGGTTGCTTCATGTTGAGAACTTCGGTACGCCGGCGCCGACAGAAACAGAGGTAGGTACCATAGCTTGTCCCAATTCTTCAGATTTCCGGACACAAACATTGACACGTACAGCTTATCCAATCCATCTTGACACAGAACTAATGACGTATACGCCCAGCAATCTCTGTGAGGTATAGTTAGATGAAAAAATACCTATTATATATTTCTTCCGATCCCGGTACCATTTTTAAAACCTTTATGTATGCCTCAACCTCTTATCCTCAACTGTTATGATGTTGATGATGACATTGAAATGCATTGAAGTTCTGTCCCTCTGTTGCGAACACGTTATCAATGTATGAATATTTTATGCCGAAGAAATGATTTTTATTCAAGTCAATGTTAAGAGGAAACAAAACTTCTTCAAAAGATAGATAGACGTCAAATTCTTTTACAAAAAGGAAAATGAGTTCTATTTGAAGCAGCTATTTTACGTCTATATTGTGCTACCGGCGCTTTATCACAATCACTTTTCCTTGTGCTCAATTTCTATATCAAGCACAGGAAAATTGAATCAAACAAATAGCATTAAACAAGCTCATGTCATTCTCCCTTCTTTTTTTTCAATGATATATCATACACTTGTAAACAGAGGGTTGTTGCTGATTATTTGATGTAACTTCTTTTACAAAAATTTTGTTTTCTTTCTGCATTGACTTGGAGAAACAAATGCCAAAGGTCATTTCCCAAAACTTCCTTCAGAAAATTAATTATGATCCCAAATTTTTTTTGGTTAATGGTATTCCATATCGCGTATCTAATGGATTAATGATGAATTCATTATTACTGTTACATGGGAAAACATGTATATACATTGAGAGGATCGTTTGGTGCAACTTCTGTGAATTTTTTTTAGAAGTGTATGAGCGAAAATCCACATAGTAGGTAACCTACAGTACGTTGATGGGCTAACAACCGTCAGAAAATGATTGACTAATCCACTGGCGCACGAATACCGCGAAAGAAGTTGAATTAGATCTGACAGATCATCCACCTGAAGTATTTCACACATGTTGAGTGAAAACCTAATCCTTCGCTGACGTTTCTGAGAAATAATCCAACGTCCTTCTAGTTATTTGCCAGGAAAGTTGTATTTTTTTCTGATGGCTGAAAACCCATTAGCCTACTTTGCAGACAAATTGATACCGACGGCATTCGAACGTGTGCCTTTGTCGAATTTCTGAGTTCCATGATATACAAGATTACTTTTCCGAATCTAAATCGTGAAATTTTAAATTTACATTGTAAATAGATAAACAATTACAGTTATGAAGCTTAATAATTCTAGCCTCACTGTATCGAAAAATCATTCAAATTCTTGCCCGGACCCCTCTTTTTTTGTTTCGATATATTCATGTATTACAGTCACCTAGTTTTAAAAAACGCTACTTTTTTCCACGAGATTTACCACCGTGTCTACACCCCTGATATGCAAATGAAACGAAACCTTATATCATTTTCTTTATTTTTGAAATGCGTTGTAGCAAAGCTCCACAAAATTATCAGTATTTCCTTGGCAATGCGGTGATTATTGATAATCAATGTGTATTCAGCATAATATACACAAATGAATATATTCGGCGCCCACAAATATAGCCTCTAAGTTTGGTTTGGATTCTACAAGATAAAAATAACAGGTCTGGCTCGAGTATATTCTGTAAAATGTACTCTTGATTTGGGCACTTGAACCTTAGGATGGAAGAGTTTTAACTACAACATCGAAACAAAAGATGTGGGGGTTGCAACAGGCACAAAATTGACAACTAGTAGGCACTCCTCATTCCAGATATCATCAATCCGATTATGGATATTATTTCCCCAAGAGAAAGCTACACTTTTCTATATATCAATGTTTGTGCTGAATTATGAGATGTGTGTTCTGCATATGAGTTTGAGTTTATTTAGTGCGAAAAATGTCTGGAAAAAATACTTCTATGAACTAGGCAGACTGCAGAAACGTCGTAAACTTGCGCAAAGTGATATGCTCTGGATCTCTCACAAGTGATAAACCATAGTCTTCATCATCAGCGAATAGAGAGCTTTCTCAGAATACGTCTCAGGTTAGTGTGTTTTCGTGGTAAGTGTCTTGGGTGTTGTGTTTCTTTCATGACATCTACACTAAGTCATGATTCATTATGGGTAACATTATCTGTACAGTTCTTTTTCAACTGCTTGGCCCTCTAGAAATTATTGTTTCAAGAGGGCATGCATTTCGAACTATTAGCTTTATGAAGTGTTTGAAATGCTGAATTATTCTTTGGAAATCAGTTATCAAACATTTTCGAACCAACTTTTTATTTGTACCTGGTGAACACTAATCTGTAGTCATACGCAGTGCTGTCTTTTCGATTGGAAGCAGCTATGACCTTTTTAATATCAATTGAGGGTAATGTTCTGCCTCCTGTTTCGAATAAAATAATTGAGATAGGTACATGTGATATTCACTATGTCACTGTTAAACCTCATTTAATTTCGTAGAAAAGCTGGCGAAATGTGATGCTTTAACGGTGTGCGCTGACTAAACGGTTCGGTATAGACGAACATAATGTTTGCCAAAAATGTGGGTATCTATCAACAAAAAATTACGTGGTACTATTCAGTAAGCTTTCATATTTGAATCACTTCAAAGGTTTTTTTTGCCAATCTATGCATATAAAAAGCTTTCTGCTGAATAACTGACTGACGTTTCAATGCACAGCCTAAACCGCTGATCGTAAAGACCTAAGACTTGGTTTGTCCTTTGTATGACGTGGGCATCCGACAAATTTATACCTTTTTCCCAATCTACTTCAAATTCTGCATAAAAATTATTTTACAGAATTGATGGCAGACGTGTTTCATATTTCATTGAAATTCATTGTCTGAAGGGATGAAAAAAAGGGTTTATAACATTTTCGTGTACGTCCAAAAGGCAGAGCTGTGATGAACCTGAAAAAACTTAGTACTAAGAACACAATATAATTGCATCACAAAAATAATTAATGCCCAACGAAGTGGGTACGGGTCAGCTGGTCTTAAGAAATATGTCAGAATAAGGGGTCTATATAACCTTCGTACGAAATTGCAGTCCTTAATCATATTTTGCAAGGTTGAAGCTATATTTGGTAGTTAACGGCCCCAATAACGTCGCAGACTCTTGATAATATATCTATTGGAATTGGCTGATACTAGATGATTTTGTAAGCTGTCTAGTTAAACCCTCAATGAAGTGTTTTTCCAATACTAGGTTTCGAATACAGTGGCACATGTTTTTACTGTGCTCCCTCAAGACAGAAATGAAAAAAGATCGGAATTGAAAATGATGAAAATTGTGAATATTCAAAACAACTTCACATGGGGATCTCAAAAGAAGTAATATACATTACCTTGCTCTGGTTACTTTTCGTAATTAGGTCGCAAGGGATGTCACTTGAGTGAGATATCGCGACATGTAAGCGACGTAAATACAAGTTCCCTTCGAAAAGTTCTGGAACATCACATGTTACGAGGTGATCTCGCAGCAACGTTCCTGCGATGTAATTGTGTTAGCTGGTTGCATTATATTTGGAATTAAAAGTGAAGTAACCTGAATAGTAAAAATATTTTCAGTTCATTAACATCTTCAAATACATACGTGAATCAACAAACATTTGCGAAAAGCCAAACTCAATAAAAGAATAACCTGACACCGATCCTGCAAATAGCTAATTATGCAAACATATAAAAAGCGAAAACATAAGCATTACTTTCCGTTTTGAAATAGTTCTATGTATAGAAATATGAAATATTTTTTGATTTCGTTGGTAATCGTTGGTTTTGTCAACTTTTCAAGTGCATTCGTCTGTACCAAAAATGTTTGTGATATGGTAAGATGTGGAAAAGCAGATTGCAAAGACACTGAGATATTCGTTGAGAAAGGAGGCACCTGCGGTTGTTGTGACGCATGCTACCAAAAATTATGTAAGTGGATGGAATTTGTCCCATAATTAAGAGTGAGAAATACTATGGAGGCTGATATTTACACCTCCTTGTTTCCCCGCTCCGAAATAATTCGAAAACATAAATATATATATATATATATATATATATATATATATATATATATATATATATATATATATATATAGGAAAGTAGTATTTGATTTGACTATGTTGATCAAGATAAATGTATCTTTTATATTTGGGTATTGTAGTCAATTGGAGGGCTTCAGTAATAATAATCAGAAAATAGTACTCATTTACTGAAGCCCTCCAATTGACTACAATACCCAAATATAAAAGATACCTTTATATATATGTATATATTTATATATATGTATATATATATATATATATATATATATATATATATATATATATATATATATATATATATACATATATAGTATAATATCAAGTCACAAATCAAAATAATTACAGCCAACTGCATAAACACCTTTGCTGAAACGATATTCTAAATTAATTTTTCATCAGAAAGTTTTGTAGTGGATGAATGTTTTCTTTGTAGTTTTTTGAGTTGTAACTCGCCACAATCTGAAAATAATAAGAATTAACATTGAATTCTATAGTATATTATGACACATGGGCGAAAAATACAATTGTTTGGTCAAATGTGAAAAATGTTATTTTTATTCGAATGTATCCTGTTACAATCAAGTAGATCATTTTCAATTCAATCACGACATAGACACTGAAAAATGCATATTATATTATGTAAAGAATTTTTTCCAGCTGCTCTGTACTGTGACAATTGTAGCAGTCAAGAAGTATTCAAACGAATTCAGATTCAAAGGTGGATTCAAGTTTCATGTCAGCCAACTTCACTTGATTCAACCTTAAATTATCTTAGCAATTTATCTCAGAATGAAGGGCATCTATACAAAAACTCCTGAGCTTGATATGATTGAAGATATGCGCGACTGACAACTGACAAATTTTTGAAACATTAGCGGAAAAACGGAAGTAATAAAGTTGATTGGTTTAAGTTATTAATCTAAATAAAATGCATGAATGCTAACATCCGATTTCGATCATCAAACTTCTTGAGTTACTAAGTTAAATCAAATACAAGTTGACTTGCATGAATCCACCTTAAAAGCGTCTCAGTTCAAGATCCCAGACACCTCGGACCCACGTTTTTTCAGAAATGTTTAAATATTTAGTATACAATAGGGCAATGCAGAATATATGTGTAGCATTGTAAACACTTCATTTTTTCGACCAGTATGAGTAGAAAAGGATAGATTCTCTATTGACCACGTTATATACCTAATGTAGCACGTCTTAATGACAAAGAAAATGTAGAATCTAGGGAAACATAATTTTCATGAATATACACAATAACAGTATTTAGATCGAATGTGTCCTTTCTTTCATAGAAGCAACAACTATAAACAGTTATGAAAATTCGTTTATCAAACGTTTACGGCGTTGACTTGTTTGCAACCGACGTTGCAAAATAGTCGACTAGTGTGCGGGAAACCTCAAATAGAATATCGTTTCATTTTATATTGTGGATGAGTATCGCTTTGAGATTTTCAAAACAAAACCCAAAATGGCTCAATTTATTCAGAAAATGGCAGTTCTTTTCGTTGTAGGTAAAATTTGATTATGTGATAAATGTGTTTTTTGTGATTTTATTTCTGCCACTGATTTTTCCTCCATTTCATTCAGATTAATCGTTAACAGATGAGTATATCGAATTAATATTTGGAAGTTCATTATTAATCATCTCTTCAATGAAGTGTGGAAAGTACCTACTACAATGTATTTGAAAATATTTGCATGACTGTCAAACTCAAGCAAATCTCTGGCAAAAATTTCAAGTTTGTCATTGAAAACAATATTGAATAAATCATTCCATAACGCAGAACTTGGAAAAATCATGATATAGGCATATATGTAACAGACGTATCCCTGACAATGAAATATATTTCATACTATTATACTTTATCCAGAATCAACAATTTTTCTTTCAAATCTTCACATTGCAATAGCGTATTCAGGACCAATTTTCTTTCAAAAAACAATATATAATATTACAAATAATTTATTTTAATACATATATACATTCACATGTGCAGTTGGGCAATATTGTTAATTTTTCTGCTCATTTATATAATGAATCGTCTATCACTTATAATATAATGTTTATTTACTATTTGCTAAAGTGCAGAGTTCAAAAGTTCATTTTGATTTCAAACTAAATGTAAATAATCATGAAACCCATAATGATTCGAAGTTGTGTATGGGGTTCGTGTAAGCACATGGATAATAGTTTTAACGATAGTGAGAATAGATTTCTAATGAACATTCATCTTCTGAACCTCAAAAGATTATATGGATATGGATATTCATTTCAGATGAAGGAGAAGAATGTCGTGCAAAATTTGCCGGAGGAGGGGCTTTTCTAGCAAAATGCGTTGATGGTTTGGTTTGTAGTAAGAATGGTGTGTGTATAGCAAAAAACAAGTGTAATTAGTTTTTTGAATAAACGTTTTCTTATTCATCCAATATTTTAATATTAATCCCCTTCATGTTGACGACTTGCCGGGAGCATATAGTGCATATAGTTTTGCTGTAGACAGAACTCTACAAAGAGAAAGAATTGTAAACGCTGTGATCATGTACCTATGAATTGTATTCTAGAATAGAGTTTTATTAATTTTATGGGATTCAATATTTTCATTTAGTGTTGGTAAATGAAATTCCTGCTGATTTTTGATCAACTCAAAAATAAGAATTTTACGAATAGGTGCAAAAACAAGAATTGATTAACACAGTAACTATTGGTGGAAAAGTTACCGAACACCCACCAAGATGCATAAAAACCCAGGAGCGTTAACTGATATGCTTTTGTTCGGTCAAATCTTCTCGATATGAGAAGGAATTCACATTATTTGACGGTTGGTGATAATACACAATGCAGTTCAAATCAGGCGGCAGCTTACGAGTGAATTTCAACAACGACATTCTCATTTATTCTGGCGGGATCTTTCGTTTACCAATGGAATCATTAGTAAACAATTGATGTAGACAAGGCCGCCTTGTAGAAAGCTTTCCCATTTTAGACAAATATGAATGCGCTTGGAAGTTCAATTAAAATTTTTTATTCTTCTATTTATTATTTTTTTCTACACAAGGCAGCTTACGAGTGAATTTCAACACCGACATTTTCATTTATTCTGGCGGGATCTTTCGTTTACCAATGGAATCATTAGTAAACAATTGATGTAGACAAGGCCGCCTTGTAGAAAGCTTTCTCGTTTCAGACAAATATGAATGCGCTTGGAAGTTTCGATGAGTTCAATTAAAACTTTTTATTCTTCTATTTATAATTTTTTTCTACACAAGGCAGCTTACGAGTGAATTTCAACACCGACATTCTCATTTATTCTGGCGGGATCTTTCGTTTACCAATGGAATCATTAGTGAACAATTGATGTAGACAAGGCCGCCTTGTAGAAAGCTTTCCCATTTTAGACAAATATGAATGCGCTTGGAAGTTCAATTAACATTTTTTATTCTTCTATTTATTTTTTTCTACACAAGGCAGCTTACGAGTGAATTTCAACACCGACATTTTCATTTATTCTGGCGGGATCTTTCGTTTACCAATGGAATCATTAGTAAACAATTGATGTAGACAAGGCCGCCTCTCTAGAAAGCTTTCTCGTTTCAGACAAATATGAATGCGCTTGGAAGTTCCGATGAGTTCAATTAAAATTTTTTATTCTTTTATTTATTATTTACACAAACTAATCAAAGCACTATACGCAGCCACTACTTACCAAGCCCCAGTAGTAGCGTGAAGTCGAATTTTTGTATTTGTCGGCTGAATTAATTCGTTTCAAAATCTCGGGTCTTGTTTTTAGTGTGTGTGTAAGAAAGTGTGTTGAATTCAGTATATGATTTATTTATATTTATCTTCGTGATCGAAATAGCTTTCATTGCTGCGACACTTAACTGTGTTTTATCACTTGTCCATATTTCATCCACTTGAAAAAAACTCTTTCGACAGGTGCGTTACTTGCAGGCAGACACATAACGTACTCAATAATTGAAGAAAAGTTCGTTAAATGAAGATTGTTGGCACGAAAGTGCTGGAATAATTCGATCCAACGCTTTTCACTAGAAAAGAAAAAGAGATTTTTTCATCTGTCGCAAGGGTGGAAATAAGTGGAAACCTATCAAAGACTTTCGTATCTTGGCTGCTGCTAATAAACCCTTCACTTGTTTTTTTGTATGGATGAACTCTAATTCCATGCCCCCGGTAAGAAAGACTTACAGCAATCTCTCAGGGTGGCGCAATAGTTCACGCATATACACCTATTCGGGTGTAGGACAGCACCGCACTCGAGATACAATAAAAACACTCTCTGTGGCAAAAGCAAAACTTCGGGAGATCTGAGGCCAGATTCTATTTCACGAATTCGATTATCGAATTGTTTAGAATGTGCATTTGTTTTCAGTACAACGCGTGTATAGTCACAGTCTGACCTACTCGAGAATCGAATTCGTGAAATAGAATCTGGCCTCTTGGTCTTCGGAACTGACAAGCGAGAACAATGTTTCTGCCACCAACATGCTTGCCATTTCGATTCTCCTCTGCTCACTTAGAGTAGTGAAATGGACTCAGGATTAGTGATGAAAACTCAACGTGAGAACTCGAAAATGATGCATATGCCTGCATTCCAAATCATCTGTTTTACCATTATAACTCCTTCGGATATAAAAAGTTCGTTGACTACTGAATTTGGAGTGACTCTATAATAGAATAGTAGTGGATGGAGCCTGTAAAAGTGCTAAGGATTCGGAACCTCTTCTCTGCATGGTTCAAAAATAAAAATGCAGCATGTTTGTTCAAGGTAGCAAGGCGCGCTTCTTGTGTACTGTTTTACACCAAACGGGTAAAGTTGTCACCGAGATAGAGCCCGCATGGAGAAAAGCTCACATTTAAGATGCGGAAAACGCTGAAATGATGCATGGAAGATTCTCGTTATGTATCACTACCTGTATATAGATTATCATATCAGAGTTATGAAATGAAATAGAGTTCAATGTCTATCGACTTATTTCGAAATATCCAAAAACGTAATACTTCCTCAAGAACATCGAGGAACATGGCATATCTGTGAAACTGACATTTTTTGTCTTCCTGAGGTGTTCAGGTGAACTAATGTCGGAAACTGAAGGCTTCATCATGTCATACCAAAATGGAGTCTTCAACACTCTAATCAACCGATGGCGGGTGATGGGCCTAGATTCTCCTGACCTCAGATAATAATAATAATATCGTTTTTATTATTTTCATAGCAAATTTTTCATTCAACTGATTTTACGTCACATACTGAAAGATGGAGAATTAACTTGAAAATAAAGGTCGAAGTTCAACTTGGTGGCAAACGGCTACTTTGTTGTTCTGCCACTTAACCCAAAAACATCTCTGTGAACAGTTCCTAGATACAGGACTTGCCGACAGGCATCCGTATCCATCATGTATTTACTTTAATCATGCACAGTACTTGCGGAATAGGCCTATAGCCGCTGCCCTAATGCGGCTTTACGAGTGCTTTACTATTTTCTTCGGCACTCGCACGAATTGATAGGAGACGACTACTGCCCAATGCTCCAGCGAATATAGAGTAAGTGGTGGAAAATGATAGGTGCCGAATTTGTTAGACCTTCCATTTCCCATTCTCAGACAAATACAGGCCAATAACCCTGACATTGTTCTATTCGACCACGAAAGTGGGGCTACCTATCAGGCGCGTCCCCAGGTGGCGGATAGGGGAACGGCCAGGAGAATGGGGGCCCTGTCCGGGAAGCCAATATGGCCTCACGGATGTGGTCGCTGGACTCTTGGTCAGTGGCAGAATCAAGTAGGGTGAGGGGAATTAAACCTCCCCAAAAGCCTTTGCGAAATATGCCACCGTGGACCAGTCTACCCAAGCTAAGGTGTAAGGTATCGTGCCGATAGCTGAGTGGCCGCAGGGTGATATGCGGTTGCGAACGATCCCCTTGAGGAACAGGGCGAAACCTCATTGTAACTAGCCTTCCTCTGGTAATGCGGGGCTCTGCCAGAGGTGACCAACCCCTTCCCCTGCTACTCGTGGGAACACACATGGACAAAGAAAAAAAGAAACATAAATAATCCTGAGGATGGACAGAAATGCTCACCTCAATCTAAGGCGGTGACTGGGGATGGACAGAAATGCCCACCCCAACACACTGCTCGGAACGAGGCTGGACATCGAAGATCACCTCAGGGCGAAATTCAAAGGCCAAGGCGAAAACGCATCTGCGGCGCCGAGGCCAAAAGGAGAAAAAGGGCAAAGGAGGCAGAGAAGGCTGCAACCACAAATGCACCTTCCCCCACCTCCACCCCACCTCCAAAGACAGGGGCACCTCCTGCGGAGGGAGCCAAAGGTTCCGCCTTGTATAAAGGCAAAAAACCGGCGGCTACCTCTTCAGGAAAGCGCCCCCACCTGAGTACCTCCACGGAGGGGACACCAAGAAGGTCGAAGAAGCCGCGCAGCGACGGAAATGTCGCTGCACCTTCCAAAACCTTTGCGGAAGCCGCCTTGAGACACCTCAAGGTGGCCATCATAGACGAGACTAACCTGTACGGTAAAATTACCGCAGAACGGGAGAGCCTCGTCAAAACTCAGCTACTGGAGGAGTTGGACAAGTTTATCTTCTCCGCCTCCAGCAGCAACACCAAAGCGCCCACGTTTAAATCGTGGACATACTCCGGTGAAATCATCAGAGTGGTCTGCGATGACGACGCGACGCTACAGTGGCTGAAAAAAGCCACAAAAGACCTCAAGCCGTGGGAGGAAGCATCGCTGGCGGTCGTCGGTGTGGATGAGCTCCCAAAGCTTACCAAAGCCTCGCTCTGGATCCCGGAGGACGTCCACAAGACGACTTCCGGTGAGAAGGAGAGGGTGCTGGGTAGGCTGAAGGCGCAGAATCCAGACCTGAGGATAGCGAGGTGGTGCACTTTCCACCATGAGGTGAAAGTGAACCCTCAAGGACACCTCTTCGTCTTCGGAATCGGAGACGAGGATATGGCTGTCCTGAAGAAAAAGTCAATGAGGATAAGCTACGCGTTTACCTCATTGGCAATAAGGGTAACTAAAAAGGAAGGTACCTCTGAAGACCCGAGGTCCTTGGAAGTCGAGCCACCAAGAGTGGATATTGGCACCGAGGTCACCAAGGGTCCCGAAAAGGACGTCGAAACATCTGCAAAGATGACAGACGACGACCTGACGGAAGATGCACCTGACAAAAAAGAGGCCGTCGCTCCCCTACCGGGGGAGCAAATGGACCTAGAATAGTCTTAACCCGAACGACCTCTTCAAGGACGTCGGAAAAAAGATAAAATTAATACAATGCAACCTCCAACACAGCAGGGCGGCTACGGCAACACTATGTCGCCGCCTTGATGTGTTGGAGGATGCAATAGCTTTGATCCAGGAACCCTGGATAATTAAGACCAGAATTACTGGTTTCGGTAACTTGACTGGCCAAATTTTTAGCTCACCAAGCAATCAACAACCCAGGACAGCCGTTTACGCTCCCAGGAAATACAGAGCCTCTCTGATGGCACAATTCTGCACCTCAGACCTAACTGCGGTTAAAGTGGAATGTCCAGACGGAAAAGGCAAATATACGGCGTTGATACTCGCATCGGTGTACCTCCCCTCAGATGCAGCCACTCTACCACCCACAAGAGAGATGGAAGTGCTAGTGGACCACTGCCTAAACCAGAGAATGGAGTTGATTTTGGGCTGCGACTCAAACTCTCACCACCTGGGCTGGGGCAGCAAGGATATCAACGCCCGAGGTAAGTCTCTTTACGAATACATAATTAAGAAAGACCTAGCAATCTTGAATAGAGGCACGGAGCCGACATTCATTAACGCCCGTAGCCAAACATTAATAGATCTTACGCTGGCGACAGCCATGATATCAAATAAAATTCAAGACTGGCAAGTGTCTGATCATATTTCTATGTCAGACCATCGCTGGTTGACTTTTACGGTAAACCAGGATCTCAGGACCACTGTGAAATCCCGCGACCCGAAGAGGACGGATGTAGCTCTATACAATCGACTCTTAAAAGGAGCTCTGCGGGAGACAGAGGCCCTGACTCCTGGCAATAGTGAAGAATTGGAAAGGTACACGTTATCTATCCAAAACAAAATAGACATTGCCTATAAGGAATCCTGTCCGATGAGGATGGTACAGACAGAAGGCACAACCAATAAATGGTGGTGCCCTGAACTGGAACACCTCAGAAAGACAGCGAGAACGTCCTTTAACAAAGCAAAACAATCAAAACTCGAAGAGGACTGGGGAATATATAAAGCCAACCTCAGAGAGTTCAAAAAAGTCTGCAGACAAAAGCAAAGAGAAGCCTGGAGAGCCTATTGTGAGGCAATCGAAGATTTCCCGCAAGTCTCGAGGCTACAGAAGGCACTCTCAAGCGACCACCATAAGAGTATCGGCATCCTGACGAGGGAAAATGGCGACAAGGCCGCCAACCTCCGAGAAAGCGCCGAGATTCTTATGGAAACTCACTTCCCAGGTTCTGTCTTCCCAGGAACGACGAACCGGACGGAAGTACCAATAACACCCTCACAATACGACTGGCAATTTGCTAGCACTATAATTGATGAGGACAAGATAAGGTGGGCCATATCGGGCTTTTCCCCCTTCAAAGCACCAGGACCTGACGGTATAAGACCAGCCCTACTACAATGGGGACTGGATATTCTCATGCCGCACCTGGTCGGAATATTCAGAGCCTCATTAGCTCTGAGGTATGTTCCCATTAAGTGGAGAGGAGTACGAGTGGTGTTTATACCCAAACCAGGAAGGATGGACTACACCTTACCAAAAGCATTCCGACCAATTAGTCTCACATCGTTCTTTTTGAAAACAATGGAGAGGCTGTGCGAGCGGTTTATAAGAGATGAAGTCTTAGTTCACAATCCACTTCATCCATATCAGCATGCATATACTCCGGGAAGGTCCACTGATTCGGCCCTTCACCAAGTGGTTGGCAGAATCGAGAGATCATTGGATAATAAAGAATCCACCCTGGGTATATTCATAGATATCGAAGGAGCGTTCGATAAAACGACCTTCCCAACAATCACCCAGCAACTTAACTCCAGGAATATACCCCTGGTAGTAGGAGAGTGGATACTCAAGATGCTCTCTAGTAGAGCAATAAGTATAAATGTAGAAGACATTACTGTGAGAGGACTGGTCATGAGGGGATGTCCGCAGGGAGGGGTCTTATCACCCCTTCTTTGGAACATAGTCCTGGATACCCTGATAAATCGCCTCAACAGTAATGGTTTCTACACAATTGCATATGCAGATGACATAGTTATTCTGCAGACCGGCAAATTTGTGAACACACTGTGCGATAGAGCGCAGGATGGTCTCAAATTAATAGAAACATGGTGTAAAGAACACTCACTGTCGATCAATCCCAAGAAGACGGAGATGGTCCTTTTCACTAGGAAAAGAAGCTTATCGGGCTTGAAACCCCCCGAAATCTTCAAAAGCAAACTAAACTTCTCTGAATAGGTGAAATACCTCGGTATTACCCTCGACAGGAAGTTAACATGGAACTCGCACATTCAGAGCAGAGCAAAAAGAGCATATGTGGCCTATGAGCAGTGTCGGAGGACAGTGGGACGCACATGGGGCCTCTCGCCCCGTGTGGTCACCTGGATCTACACTGCAATAATAAGACCTATGCTAACGTACGGAGCCATTGCATGGGGACCAAAAACTCTACAAGCAACGGCCATCCAAAAACTATACCAAATACAGCGAATGGCTTGTCTGAACATCACAGGAGCCATGAGAACAACACCAACCGCAGCGATGGAATTAGTTACTGGTCTGACACCTCTGGACCTGCACGTCAAGGAGGTTGCGCTAATGGCCATGCTACGATTGCGCACGGCTGGTGTAAACCCCGAGGTAGGAATGGGTCAACTGAGGCGGGGCCTGTGGAGGGAGGCACTCACTGCGGTGCCTCTGCTACAGGCAGCCAGTGACGCAATTGAACCCAGGTTTGTGTTTAATAAACCCTACAAAATACAAATAAAACAGAACACTGAGGCGGATGCTGCAAATGCAATACGCATATACACAGACGGCTCAAAAACCAAAGAAGGATCAGGATGTGGAGTTTACTCTAGATCACTTAGCCTAAGGATTAAGTGGGGAATGGGAAAAAATACCAGCGTGGTTCAAACAGAACTGGCTGGTATCTCAATCGCCACAAAAGAGCTAACCAGAAAAGGAATTTCTGGCAAAGACATAATAATCTACACTGACAGTAGACAAGCCCTACTAACCTTGAATAGACAACGTATTATCTCAGGGTTAGCACTAGAGTGCCATCAAGATTTAGCTAACGCCTCGGTAGATAATAATATCGTACTAAGGTGGGTGAAAGGGCACGACAGGAGCAAAGGTAACCGCATTGCTGACTCTTTGGCCAGGATGGCGGCTGGAATGAACATTTTGGGACCAGGTGACACCCATGGCTTGACGACTTCGACAATTGCGGAACTAGCCAAACGTTACACCCATACTCAAACCCTCAAAAGATGGGATGAAACCAAAGGATGCAGTTTTGCCAGGATCACCCTGGGCGACCCTGAGAAGCTGGATCCAAATAAATATTTGGCGATGACCAGGAAAAACCTACGTTTAACAGTGGGATTTCTGACTGGACACTGTCAACTAAGGAAACACCTCCATATTATGGGGCTAGTGGACACACCTCTATACAGGATGTGTGAACAGAAAGATGAAACTGTCAGGCATGTCTTATGCGAATGTCTGGAGCTATCGTCGATAAGAGAGTGTGTGTTCGGTGAGTCTTGGCCTACACCTGCCGATATTAAGGAGATGTCCCCTGGTGACCTGTCCTCCTTCCTGGATAAGGCAGGATGGACAATGTCCTAGGAGGGCGACTCCTTGGGAGGATGTACAATGGGCCATATTGTGGCCTAAGTGCTGTGGGTCTATACTCACCCTCCCTACTCTACAGATACAGAGTGGGGCAATATTCGTCATAGAGTTTTCGGCCCCGGCAAAAACGTTATTATACGAAAAGAAGACGAAAAACAGACGAAATCTCAAGATTTGCTTTACGAATCCCACAGTCTGCACCCAGAATATTATGTAACTAGTAGTTCTAATTGTAGATGTTCCTGGTGGTTCCAGGCCGTTACTTATCTCTGAACTCAAAGTGATACCGGCTTGCCGGAATATGGCAGATATCTTAGCTGTCTGCCATGCATTTGCTCAGGACTCACGATTTTCGGTGCTAGTGATCACCCATCCCGCGGTGCGAGGAGTGGTCATCGATCAATGTTAACCAGCGCGATCGCTCACTGGGTCGGAGCAATAATAATAATAATAATAATAATGGAGTGTGTCCATAATAGTATAGTAGCGATTGGAGCCTGAGGAGACGTTAGGAGGAGGACCATAGCTTGTCTTTTATGCTGACCTTTCACTCCTCAGGTCATGGGAGCTGAAGTCGAAGACTCAAGGGTTCATCATGTCATACCAAAATCGTGTCTTGAAAACACTTGGACCCGTGTGATGTGTATGGAGGCCCCTGATACTCCTTGCAGGGCCAGCACCGACAGGCGCCTCAGTCTTTGATGCATTTGCTGTCATCTTGTACAGTTAATGAGGTCTTGGCCTATATCCATTGCCATAATGCGGCTTTACTGGTGCTCGTATGAAATAGGCTGGCACCGGCGCTGCCTTATGCTCCAAGGAATATTGTGTCCGTTGTGAAGAATTTATAGGTGCCGAATTTTTTGGAACTTCTGAATTATCACCCTCAGGCAGATACAAGCCAATGAGCCTAATATATTTCTCTTCGACCACCGACGTAAGACGATTGAGTTTTTCGGGCGACGCTGTATTGTTAGTAATCGTCTCCGACGAACGGACATGCAACGAAAGTTACCTATTATATAAATGCCTTACATTGTCTGTCCGCAATTTGTAGGCTGAATCTTAGTGCCATTTGCGTTGAAGACGACTACTGACAACGTCCTATCGTGTTCGGAATGCTTTATCGAAGTCGACTTCTGATAGATATAGATGGCGACGAGAACGTCTCCAAAATTCAATAGCGAGCCCAAGTTAGTTTGCATGTTTAGAATTCATATCTGTTTAGCTGTCGAGATATCTAGAAATCGATAACGAAAAATGATTCCATCAATTACTTTTGATGGTAACATCAAGTTCTGCAAGTACGCATATATTTTCTATCTGAAATTCAATACCGAGTTTAGTTACGAAAATGGAACGACTAGGTAACATGTTCAAGAAAAAAACTTGAAAGGCAACCTCCTGGAAAGTATAGAAATTTTCATTTTCAAAAATTTTCAATATATAATATATGCACCCAGCGCAGGCAGAACACGGCAATTACCGGTATGCTAGTTTCTCTCGCACAATTATTGTAGTGCTAACGGACAGTCGGACATACAACGCACGCCTTTTATGTATATCGACTGGATATTCCGATATTTTCAACATTTTAAATCTGAATTCACCTGAACAAATCATGATGCCTATGCCGCGCCCTCATCATATAGGTACAGTCAATTTCTATGGAAACGGCGGTCACTCACAACAACGAAAAATGGCGGATTCTCTGGCTCAAGCAGGAATTTATTTCGATGAAGTAGACAGAATATGTATTTTAGAACCTGAGGTTTCCAAACTCACGAATGATTTGAAAGAAGAGTGTTACATATACACTGAAAGTAAGGCAAACATTTAAGAATTCAATGGAATATTGAACAGGGCAATTTCAGAAATAGATGAATTTCAAAAAATTGCGAACAAATTCATAACGATGGTTGGGCAATTAGGTGAAGCTGTTGAAAGACAGAAGATCCAAGCAATAGGGGCGAGAAATATTCTCCAAAGCATGGAAAAGCAAAAAGAAAGTAATCATCAGCAACTGCAGGTATGTAAAATGAAGACGATTGTTGTATATATTTTGGTTGGTCGATCATGTTTAGTAGTAACATTCATCGTCAACATCAGACTAGCATATCATTTCAACGCCTGATTTCGAATAATTTTTTTCGGGGATACTATGGATTTTCTTGAATTCTAATTAACGTATTTAAATATAATATTTTTCAGTATTTGCACCTATGATGTTTATGACGATTTTATTCGTGATATAACTGATATACAGAGAGATCAGTAAGCCCCAGGAAAGAGCATAGAACCATATTCGAGGAACACATTTTGGAAAAACAGTTTTGAAAATTCAAAAAAGTGTGGCAATTTCAATTTTTTTGGGATTATCAAACTGTCCAATCGATGATTTACAACTTTGAGGGAGGAAGTAGGTGGTTGGGAATGAAGGTGTAGCGCTACAGCACTTTGAAAATGGGTTAAAGCAGTTTTAACCGGAATTGGAAAAAAAACGTTTTTTGATCGTCCGTAAAAACTTTCATGTGACCGAATTCGGATTATTTTTTTTATTCCAAGGGAATTCCGTTTTCTTCACTTTGATTTCAAAATGACTTTTCACTCAAGATTAACCGTATTCGAGTTATAATAATAATAATAATAATAATAATAATATCTTTATTCCATAATACTTTACATTCTGGAACAGGGTACAAATTGAAGAATAAAAAGGAAAAATTAATCATAAAAATCGGAAACGTTATAAAATGTTTCCTCTATCGAATATTGTTTGAATTTCTTCTTGAACTTGTATTTGGAGTCTTTTAAAGTCTTGAGGAACACTGTTCAAAATTTGATATACAACATTCTTGTGTATTTGGACAAATTTCGTTTGGGGTGATTTCAGTTTCGAAAATATGTTTTATGAATTCTTCGTGATTAGTCATCGCAAAATATGCACATTCATTAATATAAATACAGGGCAGCGTGAGGATTTTTGTTGTTTGAATACCTCCCTGCAACTGTCTTTCTCCTTGAGTTTAAAAATACTTCTTATACAGGTTTTTTGCATTTTGAACATTCTGTTCACTTTAACAGAATTTCCCAAGAATATTATTCCATATTTTTGTCCGTAATATATATATATATATATATATATATATATATATATATATATATATACATATATATATAACCATAGTAATGCGCTCAAGGCTGCATTAAGGTTTACGAGTAATTTTATCGTTCGTTCTTATTACAAAAATGAATGAGCGGAGTTGTTTGGCAAGAAAGTTGATATGTTCTTTCCAGTTAAGTTGTGCATCTACTTCGATACCAAGAAATTTGGAATTTTTGTCTTGTTTCAATAGTCTCTACACCATGGCGGCTCATCTTCATGTTTGATTCTTTTCAGAAGCTGAACTTGATAATATTTGATTTTTGAATATTCACTTATAAATTGTTTCCACTATACCAACTAAATTTTGTAAAGATTGAGGAATCGTATTCATCAAATCAAAGTTGGATGGTTCTCCGATTATTAGTGAATCATCGTCGGCAAACATATTCATCACTTGTAATATTATTTGTGGCAAGTCGTTCGTATATACAAGGAACAAAATTGGTCCCAATCTAGATCCTTGTGGTGTACCACGTTCAACTGTAGGCCAATTGGATTTATACTCTTGTCCTCCTTCAATGGCTGCAACACACTGCTGTCTTTCTAGTAAATACGATTTAAAGATATTATAAATATTGCCTCTAAAACCCATTATTTTCAATTTGGTCAATAAAATTTTTTGATCCACACTATCAAAAGCCTTTGATAGATCCATGAATATTCCTATAACTTTTTCGTTTTCATTGAGTGCTTCGAGTATGTCATTCAGTGCTAGAAATATACTCCCATACAGCACCCGATATCCTATGGACGTCCAATTCATGTCGGAATAGCCTTGGACCAATTTTGGATATCCATAGGATATCCAAATTTTGGATATCCAAAGTATTCCCAGTAAAAAATATCCATACGATGTACAAAATCGATATCCTTTCGGATATCCACGATGGATATCCATGAAGGATATCTTATGGACATCCATTTCGTACATTTATTGTACAAATAATTAATATTTCTTCCGCCGTGGCACCCTACGAATTGGCAACGTGATTGGGCCTTTTACATGGACATTCCAGCAAGAAAGTTGATATATTTAACTTTTTATCCTTTTAAATAATATTTGAATATAGCGTCACCTCAGAAGACGTGACGCGCGACGCGGAATGCAAAAGCGCTGCATTGTGAACTCATCTTGACTCGGTTTCCTGACGTGCAACCGTCTATGGCGTCTGTCAAATGTCGTAATTTTGAGAGTCGTTGAGTGTTGGGTCGGTTTGAAAAAATTATTTTGAACTGAGTTGAAGCGTTGTGGTGTGCATTGTGCAATAAATGTGTTTATAAAGAAACGAAAAATAGTGGTGTGTTAGTTAATAATTGTAAACTGTGATCATTAGCATTTACCGTGAACGTGAACTTTTGGAAGGAAGCAAGTGAATTGTCGAGTACTATATTCATATGTTATTCAAATTGAGAACTATCTAAATTCATCAATAATTTTTCTGTTGAGAACTCTTGGCAAACTATTTTTCAAATTTAAACTATATCAAATATTTTGTTTGAGAAGTAATGAAAAAATTTAAAATTATTATTAACGACATAAGTTTTTTGATCGTACGTCTACCACTCTCCAGTTTACCTTAGTTTGTCTAAATTTTTTGAATACAGCGAAACCAATCTAGCAGAACATTTCAAATTGCACATACGGTCACGTTGAGTGCCTTATCACAGGATATATTACTGACTATAATTCGTTGTCAAAGAAGTGTGCAGCACTTTTTCACATCTCAAGCTAGGTTGGTTTCTCTGTAACGAATTGCACAAATAATTATGTAGAATTATGAACGATATCTTATGGACGTTCTTGATGGATATCTCATGGATGTCCATAAAGTATATCTTGTAGATATCCATGATGGATATCTTATGGGTATCCATGAAAGAAATCTTATGGATGTCCATAATGGATATCTCATGGATGTCCATGAAGGATATTTTATGGACGTACAGGTTGGTGGCCTAAGAATGTCCATTGGACGTCCATTGAATATCTTTTGGATAAAAACTGTACGTCCATCGGATGTCCAAAATATCCTTTATGGATATCCATTAGATATCCACTGGATGTCCATGTATTGTGTGGGCTTCGTACTATAGATCTTTTTATGTAAGTAGGTACTTTGCATTTTTGATATTGTTGATATCAAAACTATGGGTATATATAGTTCGAAATATCAGCTTCAAGACCTTTCTTATGCATTGGTTTAATTATTGTGACTTTTAATTTATCTGGGAATAAACCATTTTCGAAACACAGATTGATAACATATGATAAGGGTTCACATAACTCACTGGCACAAAATTTCAATAACTTAATTGGAATTCCATCATCTCCTGTTGCAGCTGTATTGTTTGAGAAGTGAATGATGTTGAATATTTCCGTTGATGTCGTTTCATTTAGAAACGTATTACTATTTCGGTAAACTTTTCCGAAATTTTTCTTAAATCAAATCAATATATTGAATTTAGGTTTCTGGTTTCTCCCAGTAATTTGTCCTACTATTGCCCATGTTGCCTTAACTGCATTGTTGGGGTTAATAATCTTTGTCTCAGTCACAAGATGGTTGAGATTTCTGCAATATAATTTGTAGTCTTTAATATCTAGTTTTCCGTTCAACATGTCTTCGTGCAAATGCCTCTTCAGTTTACTACCAGCTCTTATATCATCATTCATCCATGATTTCCTCTTACAAGTAATAGTTATTTTGAAATAAACATTCATGATGAACAGTTTGATGGCAACTTGAGGATCAGTCTGTTGCAGCATGGTATTCCAGATTATGCTTTGTATTTCTGAATGTGATCAGGTTTTTCTTGTGTTATTTTTTTTGTAGTTTGAGAACTAGTTATAACAAATTTTAATTTGATTCCAAAAGTTCTTCGAACTGAAGTTCATTTTTAATGTAAATGCAGCTTCCCACGTGTAGTGAAGATTTTTTCATGAAACTTGAAGCTATAAAGTACTCCTGAATTTTCTTCAAGTTTACCATATCACTATTCTGTACCCATTGCTCTGTGAATGCTACCACATCATAATTTGATTCTTCATCCAAAAAAATTTCGATATCATTATTTTTATTTGAAATGCACTGTATGTTTTGATAAAATAGTAAAAATTGCTTTGCTTCCTGATTTTTCAATTGGTAGTCTGTAATTGTGGATTCATTTTTGAGGATGTAATAAAAAGAACTTTCTACATCAGAATTGTTTTCAATTTTTTCCCATTTTTTTCGAAAATAAAATCATCTAAAAGCTACTTCACTCATAAATCATTTATAGGAATTATTACTTTTGAGTTCTTTAACAATTATTTTCTGGTCCATTTCAACTAACATATCTCTCATATAAGTTTTTATATCGATTTCACTTACATTTGGAACCACCACCAGATTTTGGGCTGTATTCCACAAAGTGATTTCTTTCGTTGGATTCTTTTGCTCACTATTTTCCAATTGTGTTTGGCTTCCTGCAGAGTTATACCACTCCTTTCTCTTATTGTCAGCATCAATCATTATTGCTGATTGATTTCATTTACTAAATGATTGTCACTTTTATTATTTTTGACAATATATTCAATATTTTCTAGTTTTTCAGAGAGTATTTTACTTTGTCCTTCAATTTTGTTTACCAATATTTCTATGAGAGACTCATCATTTCATGTAAGCAGGTGTTTGCAGAATGAACATTATTGAGGTTACTGAAAATCTTTCTGGATAAGCAGTGTTGAATTCACTGTTTCATCAGGTACTAATGAGATTTTCATTTGTATTTTGTTCTTCATTAATAGAAGCTTTTTCAGTTTATTCTTATTTCAGCATTTTATTATTCACATGTTTTTTTCCATCATAGTTAATTTGTATGAAGCCACTACCATTTTTTTCTCTACTTGATGAAGAGTTATAAAATTCAAGTATTGCTGGTTCCTTGGTGATTGCTTCATTCTTAGGTGAGCAGCATGTTCTGGTAGCAATTTTTCAGGATTGAGGCCAGATTTTGAAGATTCAAGTATATTTCTAAGATCATGTGAGTTGGTGATTCAGTTATTAATTACTTGTTGGACAGCTTTTTCATTTTCTTCGTGATAAGGTTTTCTAAATGGATCGTACATGTGTTCTGATGAACTGTCTTCAGAATCATATTGTATATTTTTGGAAGTAGCTTGTCACTTTTGATGACAGTTTTCTGTCACTGACGGTTTATTCTTCTGGCTGTTTTTTCCCATTCCAGAATATTATGGTAGATTATTATTCTAAAATGAAGATTTATCACTTCGATGCACTTTTTTGGTTTGCATTGTAAATTAATTCACAGTAGGTATTTACGTTTCGCTTGAATGTTGTTGACAATGGTCCTTGCTGAGCGGTATTATTGGTTCGGACTTCCATTGTATATATTTTCAACTCTTTTAAAACATGTTACGAAGAAAAGACTTATAAAAGATAGAAATCGAATAATAGGTTATCAAATCCAAACACAAAGGTCGAAATGGATTTTTTTAGTCGAAGAATAAAATTTAAAACTATCTCCGATGTCTGATCAAGTGTCTTCGTAAAATAGAATATACGCCTCGCTAGTTATAAGAGATTTTGAGGAAATAGGACGCCAGGGCATTATATTGAACTTGTTCCACATTCTTTAAGAAGGATGTCGGCAGTGAGCCATGTAAGGGCCACTATATATGTAGTATCGCTGTGATTGGATATTGCGTAAAAGTTATCGCGACAGGCGACAGGAAGCTGAATTGTTTGCCGCATAATTAATCATGTCCAAGCCTTCCAGAGGAAAAACAACAGTGTCAGTCAATTTTCCTCTCAACCCATCTGTAGGAGAGAATCGTTTCAAATGGATCACCAATACTTTAGGAAATTTGTGGATTGACAACGATTTAGTGCACTTTCGTCTTTCTCGTCTTTCTTTACATTTAGAACAGCTTGGTTTCTTGTCACCGTGCAATGCTTCTTCTTTTGTGAAAGCATCCAGTGAAACAATCGGAGTTAACCCGTTCTCTTTGGAATGGGTAGAGAAAGGTCCCAAAAAGGATTGAAGCCCATTGAATAGTGATTGCAATATGTACATTTAAATTTCAATTGTCCGACAAAGTTTTCAACTATTTTCAAGTTGTCTATAAAGCATCCTTTATATAAATGCTACGGCATAAGATACCACTCGCCAAAATCCATCCACTCATCTGGACACACTTCTCAAAATTTCTCAAGAGAGAGCAGATCAGCACACAAAAAATAGAGATCCACAAAAAAAACTATCGTTTCTTCTGAAAGCCAATACCTCAACTCTCCCATCCACATCAAATCCCCCAGTCCTAGTTCACAATCTTTCCGACACCCCACTGAACAAAAATGCCCACATTTCATCTAAAGGTTTCAAATCTCTAACACCCCCACTTCAATTCTAACCGAAAAACTCATCACCCAAATCGAATCTGCTATCACTCACCTTCCTGAAATGATAGCCGAAGAAACCCGACAAAAATTTAAAGTGGATATCAATTCGCATCTCCTGTCCCTTGATTCACGCGGTGTACTTTGAACATTATAGGGTTGCCCTTTCATGTCAATCTTTATATAAAAAGATATCGTCACTACTCCCAGGAGGGCAAAACTTCCCAAATCCAACAATACGTACGAAATTATCCATTTCAATTCATATTCACAAATATTCCTGTATCAGATACATTAAACATTCTCGTGACTACACACCAAATGTCCAAAGGCACCCTCAGCCTCATCAGTCACTGTATGTCCGCAGTACATACTTCCTTTTCCATGGTACCTTTAACAAAGAAGTGAAAGGCACCTCCATGTGTTCTCTACTTTCACCAGTCCTTGCAAACTTTTTCATGGAAGACTTGAAAACCAAGACCATAGACACATTCGACCAAAAACCCTCTTGCTGGTGCAAATACGTAGTTGACGTTTTCGTCATATGCCCTCACGGCTCCGAAACTCTCCGTATATAATTTCCTTGGTCACCTCAACGACCTCCACCCGAAAATATAGTTCACAATAGAAATCGAAACTAATAACTCATCCCATCCATTCTTACAAGTCTTCATGACAAAATCCAAGAACTCCACCGATATGTTCCGACACACACAAACCGATACCTCAACGCATAAACTCCCACCATCATCCAGCACAAACCAACTCCGTTTTGGATTTTCTCATCCAGACTCCATAACAAACCACAAAAACTGACCTTACTCAAATCAGCCCTTCTTCAAAATTGACAGATCCATCCGTCGTCATCAAACTTCCATCCAGTTCCAGAGATCCAAAAGACAACAACGTTCCCCAGAAAGGTTTCCAGCCCTACAGGTGTGACTGACGAAATTGGCCGAAATCGGAGAAACAGAACATTAAAACGATTTTCACCGTCAACAATCAAATTTCCTCATTCCTCCGTTTCCCTAAAGAAAAAATCGTCAATGACTCCCAGGGTATATATGAAATTCTACGTTCTGATTGCCAAAAGATGTGTGACAAGTATACGAACATCAACTTGCTGTCCAAAAATCCCCCTCTAAACATCATCAAGAGACAGTACAGAATATAGACTTTGCGAACACTAAGACCACCGCCACAGCGAAAACAATTACAAGCTCGGATAATCGGCGAGACCATCGAAATCGAGAAATCCTCCTGCCTAAATAAACGTCAAAGACTTCCAACTATAGATGGAAACCCCCTAATTTCCCGATGTTCAGTCCCACCAAAAAGTCCTGTGATAGTAATCACCCGAAGCCCCGCCATCACAATTCGACATTAGTAGCACCCGCCGATATAAATACGCATGAAAATAAATCCCCATGGAGGTTTGGTTGAAAATGGGGAGATTTCAAACTGGGGAAACTTCAACTGTTTGGCACCAAGGTTAGGACCTTGAAGTCCTTCTACCAACAGTAACATCCATTGGGCCAAAGGAGTTCATTCCAGTGAATGTGAATGGTCTCTCAAAACCATTCAGTCTGCATATGGGCAAAGGGTACTTTTCGGGTACGATCGGTTTCGCTCTCATAATCTTACATTTGTAACACGACCTCCAACAACTTGTTATTGCAGCTCAGGAAGTATTCAACACTTCTGACAATTTTTTTTTTCAAGGCGTATTCGTCAAACATCGGTTTGTCAGTCTCAATATTATTGGATATTTCACGGTTTCTTCTATTTAAGCTAGTACTAGCCGACCTCTCACTCTCAGTATGTCTTCTTCATCCAACATTCTAGAAAGCTGACATAGACTGCTTGTCTAACAAACTTGTTCATTGTTCTTGAGAGGAATTATTTCTTGTCTGGATTTTTCGTACTGGACGAAGCATATCCCTATTTTCTCCATCTGGGAATTATCAGATTTGTGGTACAAGACATTTCTTCGTCCAATTCGTCAGCTCATCCAATCCAAGTCTCCATGAATCTTGAAGTAGTATTTTTGCCACGATAATGAAATTATTCAAGAATTCAGATAGATTTTTGCTCGTTCCAATTCTCTTCATTTCTGTGAATTGTTTTTTATCTAGACGCCTTTCTTCTTAAATTGCATCCAATTTTCTTTGAGCCTCAATAATAAGTAGTTTTTCAGCTCTCAATTCTGCTTCTTTCGCCTTCTCACAGAACTGATGCCGATAGTTTTTACTTGGGACCTTTGAACCACATTGATTGAATTATCACTACCCCCTTGACTGATCGAAGTATTGGAACTTCTTTCTTCAAACGCGTTCAAGGGTTTGATTTCTTGCGAAAGTCGTATAGTCCTGTCGTACTCCCTGTAGCCAATGTCAGTGTATCTTAGAGAAGGGACTCCTTCATTTTGTCGTTCACTTCTTCGTATAATACTCCAGTAAAGGAAGTAAAAACTGGCTGGACTAATTCGAGACCAATTGCAGATACTTGGAGTAACTTGAATTTTGTTAAGAAAGGTGCCCAGTATCCGAGTAAATAACTTCCGTTACTGGGAAAAAGCGCGGGGGTGGCCAGCAGCGTGAACATTATTTATTTTAACCAGCCAAATTTTTCAGCATTTATTCCAGGATAGTTGTATTTCAATTTTTTGTTATAATTTTTCATCTGTAAGCAAATTTGTCCGTTCAAAATTGCCTATTTCATGTTTATAACGGTAAATGCTCTTTTCTGTCGGGCGAAATAAAAAAAAATTGGCCCATCCAATTCAAATGTTGCATATGACATGAAATTTCGGCGATAACCTTAGCTTTGAAATTTCCTGGTACATCTCGTTATCATTAGCCAAAAAAAAGTTATGGCCAAAAAACCTCTTTTTTTCCATCAATCACATAAAATTTTTATAGTTAATCCATTGGGACCCTCTATTCATAAGTTTTATGAACATTTTTCGTGCAGTACTGTATGTTTAGATGATAAGCCAATTAAATTCTGCCGTCAAATTTCAAATCAAAATATTAAAAAAAAATAAAATAAAAAAGGGTAGTTTTTACGGTTTACAGGGTGTTTCAGGAATTTCTGACATTAAAATCGTAATCAGTGACCCAAAAAACCCCCCGGTACCTATTTTCACGAAAATTCATTTAATATTGCCCGAGATATTAAATATTTATTAATTTTGGGCCAAAAAAACAGTTTGGCCAAGTTTTACAGCGTTTTGGAGCTTTGCCCAGAAACCAAACTTGTTTACTCGGATACTTGACACCTTTTTTGACAAATTCCAAAAAATTTACTTCCTTTACTGGAGTATAAAGGATATATTCCCACGGACATTTAGTTTATATCCAAAGGATAACAATGTAGTAATTTATGAAGCAACCATCTTTTCAGACTAAAATAATGTCATCTTAATTTTAATTGTGGAAAATTTTCAGTTAAAATTTGAGTCCCATATACATGTACCAGGTAACCCTTATGACAGTTTAAAGGATATATTCAATCTGGAAGACAAATTTGTACTTTTTTCATAAAATTATGCGCCAAATACCATTGGAGAATATTAATGAATTGCCTAAAGGCATTTCAGTTGGTCTAACTTTTTGTTTTTCTCAGTTACATAATAAAGATAAATTTCTCGAAATTCCTATACTTCTGATTCAAAACTCATTTATGTTTATACTACTGTATATAGAAACTTTTAGAGGTTCATTCAGTATAAATAAGGAGAGAATTCGAAAAATTAAGTTACTCAAGCATTTTCTTGGGGAATAGAAAAATATTTTCAACTATTTTTGGTTTTCATCTCTATCTTTTCCAATAAGGTAATATTCCTTAAATAAATTCTGGATGACCTGGTTCGAAGGATCAGCATTTTTCAAAGAAGCCCATTTGGCAAAAGAAAACTTTTGAAGATTCAAGTATGTCTTTATAATCTTTAGTGTAATATTGTCCTGTAAATTATTTTTTTTAGCTAACAATTAATTTCATTTAGTTTTCTTTATTGTTCATTTTCAATTAATTCTAATTTGTAATTTTTATTTTATCAAAGGTAATACCACGAGTCCTTCAAATTTAATCGATAAATTTTCTTTTTCCACAAAAACTTTTTTATTTGGCAAAAGTATGAAAACAAACCGATTGATAAAATCACGAGTCCGTCGGACGAGTGATTTTATCTAATTCGGTTTGTTTGAATGCTTTTGCCTCAAAATAAAAAAGTTTGAGTGTTTCGAAAATGATAATTTATCTTATTAAATTTGAAGAACGAGTTGTATTTGGAGAGATTATTTTTTGAACAAATAGAAGGAAGAACAATTTAATTGATCAGTATTTCATTTACATAAGAAGGAACGGAGAATAGGTGAAAATTTTACAAATTTGAAATGTCAAACAACGATGCTTCTATGATCCAGAAGAGATATGATGCTTCTTACACAGTGCATATGATAATGCTTGCTGACGATACCAAGAGATGGCGTCACACCTCTCATTGTACAAGGTTGATAATTGAAAATTTCTTATGAAATGAAAATCTCGCCAGAAGGAACATAAAATCATTCGTTAAGTCGTTGTATCAAAATCTTCATACAACGGTTTCTTCTCATACCACAAAAAATGAATTGCATTTAATATAAACTAATTGTACGCCATCTTCATTTGAGTTAGAGAAACCTTGAATATTTGAATCGGTCGTTCGCTATATCTGTCATAAAGTTGGGGTTATGAGCTATTTACGTGATTGAGTGTTCATTGAAATGTGTTATGTCATTATTATGCTGAAAAAGTGAAAAGTGAATGACTATTAATAATAAGGTAACTCTTCATTCATGATAATTTATATAAATATGAGCCAGTTCAATAGAATCGACGCGGTAAACCGTATAGTTTTGACAGTTCAAAGGTAAACAACGTTTTATCGAAAGGACCAGGCAGTATAATACCCAATGATTGGCTAGAATAACCATAGAATAACCCGCTACTATTGGTTGAAATGCCAATTCGTCACATTTTGACAAGTGAAAAAAATAATCGAGAATAATTATTAGGTATTACAGTGTGCATATACTCAATTGTTTTTTTTTCTAGGCACTAACTACTGAGATATCCATGGAACTAGAACGCTTGAAAATTCATCTGAATTCATTGCAAAAAACAGAAATGGAGCAGAACGAGGTCATAAATCAATTAACACATTGTTGAAAAATCTATTATATAATTTATTGTTATTCCAATAGATATTTTAAATAAAATGGGATGAACCAATACAGTTGAACTTCAGGTTAAAGTAAAAACAAAATTATTGATAATTTCAATTCTTGCGGTGGGATACAAAAAAAAAGGATACTCGTATAAATGCTTCAAAGGCAAATATACTAGCATCAATGAAATTACAGAAACGATATACACATGAATGATACAACACAACCCCACACTTCTGTATAGCTAAAGGCACCTCTACTACGATCTGCTTCACCAAATAAGAGTCGTTTATTGCATCCACTCGTAATCCTCCAATGCATTATCGTCCTGCAATAGTTTTCAACAAAATGACATGCTGGTGTGAACGTAATCAGCAAAATACATGGCTGTCCAGCAATATTCAATTTAGATATCAAACTGAAAGTTCATATTTCCAGATATATGAATATCACCCTCTACAACTATGGATAGCTGCTGTATCGTGAAGTTCTTGTAGCCGAATGATCATGTACCAATAATTCAAAATCTAGAGCCAAAGACAATCAAGAACTGCTGAAAAAATAAGCCATCAACTCACCGTTTAATTTACGAAATGCAACACAGATCGAAAAGTATAAGACAACTACTGGAAGGAAAATCAATTCTCAATAAATCTTAGTATGCATCTGGGAATAATTTTTATTGGATCAGACTTGATTGATCTGAAAGAGAATTCAAAAAGCTCAGGATAGTGATTTTCTCTGGCTCAAAAATCTTGTGGTATAATATATAATAGCTTTTTGGTTCGGATGATTAAAATAAAGCATTATGCGGCTGAATGGTCATTTTATACTTCACGTGGAAGCAATAAACCTCTTTCCACATCTGTGAATAAACCTTTGAGTGAAACCAATCCTAGAGATTCTTATTAAAAAGAGTGATTCTTAAATGTAAGATTCAATGAAATATTCACTTTTCAAACGAAAATGATACTCGTGAATCATCTAAATAGAAAATAAACTAAAACTGAAAACATCTTTTTACAAAACTGAGGATAACATTTACATACTGTTATATAACCTATTATTCCAACACTTTTTAAAAACGTCACACTGTTGATTCTATGTGTGGTTTTTCTTCAGTCTTTGCCCTTTTCGAATCGATATCAGCAGGTTCATCAGAAGCAGACCTCTTTAGAATGTTGGATTTGAACCGTACTATTATCGCTGTCATGTTGTCACAACCTGTCCCATCTCCATAGGTGTTGGGCGCTAAGCAATGGTCGAACATCTGAAGAAAAAAGTGGTCTGATTTCGGATTCAATGAGGAACTCTAATCACTATTGTTAAACTTCAATTTATATTGTATGTTTTTCATGTTGAAAACAGCGGGAAATTTTGCAACCTATGAAAGAGATGAGACAACACCTTGTAATAATAACATTATATTTCAACGCAGGCGTGTTTCATTTCACATAACCCAGTAACACCAGAGGGAGAGAATTTCTATTTTATTGAGCAAATTCTCTCCCCATTGTTGCTTCGATGTTTGAACCTAGTTTTGACATTGTAATGCAATTTTGGTAGTGGTGTTGAATTTTGAATATTACTAATACTAGAAAAACTAAAAAATTATCAAAGGTAATACCATGAGTCCTTCAAATTTAATCGATAAATTTTTATTTTCCACAAAAACTTTTTTATTTGGCAAAAGTATGAAAACAAACCGATTGATAAAATCAAGAGTCCGTAGGACGAGTGATTTTATCTAATTTGGTTTGTTTGAATGCTTTTGCCTCAAAATAAAAAAGTTTGAGTGTTTCGAAAATAAAAATTTATCTTATTAAATTTGAAGAACGAGTTGTATTTGGAGAGATTATTTTTTGAACAAATAGAAGGAAGAACAATTTAATTGATCAGTATTTCATTCACATAAGAAGGAAAGGAGAATAGGTGAAAATTTTACAAATTTGAAATGTCAAACAACGATGTATGCCCTCTATGATCCAGAAGAGATATGATGCTTACGCAGTGCATAAGATAATGCTTGCCGATGATACCAAGAGATGGCGTTCACCTCTCATTGTACAAGGTTGATAATTGAAAATTTCTTATGAAATGAAAATCGCGCCAGAAGGAACATAAAATCATTCGTTACGTCGTTGTATCAAAATCTTCATACAACGGTTTCTTCTCATACCACAAAAAATGAATTGTATTTAATAAAAACTAATTGTACGCCATCTTCATTTGAGTTAAGGAAACCTTAAATATTTGAATCGGTCGTTCGCTATATCTGTCATAAAGTTGGGGTTATGAGCTATTTACGTGTTTGTGTTCATTGAAATGTGTTGTTTACGTTATTATTATGCTGAAAAAGTGAAAAGTGAATGACTATTAGTAAAAAGGTAACTCTTCATTCATGATAATTTATATAAATATGAGCCAGTTCAATAGAATCGACGCGGTAAGCCTTATAGTTTTGACAGTTCAAAGGTAAACAACGTTTTATCGAAAGGACCAGGTAGTTTTATCAGTATAATACCCAATGATTGGCTAGAATAACCATAGAATAACCCGCTACTATTGGTTGAAATGCCAAAAACGTCACATTTTGACAAGTGAAAAAAATAATCAGTTAAACATTCGGAAAAAATTCACCGTGGAGCCTAATGAGCAAATTCCTTTCATTTCATTGAAGTGGATTCGACACACGATTCACAAAAACACAATATAACACAACTATAATGATAGTATATTAAATTTACTTGGAAGCTGAAGAAAAAGTGAACCCTACGAAGAGAATCACTCGCCCTAATTTCCTGAAAAAATCAATCACTCGGCAACGGCACATTGTGTGAAAAAATAATGAATTGTTGAATAGGGCACAAGCCAATATAGGAAAACTAATGGTTCTTTCTCCTCAAGATGCAACACCCTGCATATCTGAAACTAATTTCAAAATGTGGTCCTCCTAGTGCCATATAACTTTCATTTGAAACGTTTTCCCATATCTATTAGCAATATCGATATATCGCTATATAAGAACTATTGGGACACCCGGTATAAGGAATAAAACTACAAAACAGTTATAGATATGTGAAACATAATGGTTGGTTGGTGGTTTAAAATGTTTTTTTCAGTTAACCAGCTGACGAACGTCAACCCTCAGAAGTCAAAACTTGTCCGAGCAATGAATTAACGAGGCCATACCTTTCAACATGTGAATCCCAGCACGGTGGTTTGACGGGGAATTGAACCATGGTCTTAGGCGGACATACTTACCTCTACACTACCGAGACCAAAAATATAAAAAATAAATAAAATGCTATATCTGATACACAATGTTTGAATTATAATTTTAAATGGTTAGCTGACATAATTTTCAAAATTTGGTGTGTGTTAACATGAGTCATATAAATGTGGTAGTTTCATAGATGGGAGAGTAAGTATGCTTTTTAGGTTGCCAATACTAAAAAAAATTCAACTTTTCCCTATCCAGTTTTCAAATTCATTGAATTCTTTTGATTACCTTCTACTGTTTACAGTATGGTGTACCTTATACAACTTTTTCAAGAATTTCTTCCCACAAATGCAAATCTTCGTTGTTCATTCGAGAAAAAACCATAGCAACCACTTTTAATATTTCAAAATTACTCTCAAAGTACTTTCAATGGATCCAAATTGAAAGGTGTTAAAATAAAATTTTTGTTGGGAATGCTTTCCAATCGGTGATGAAATAGCGTATGAAACTAGTTTATAATGCGAGATAAGTCATTTGCAAAATTAGCAGAGTCACTGCATTAGAGTGCCACAATTTACATTAAGTTAGTGTCTTCACTCCATAATTTTTGTTTTATATTATGGCTTTGATCATATCACAAAACAACTTACTTCTTCACAAATGGTAGACAATTTATCCCCACAAGTGTCTATCCTCTCCCTAACAAAATCAACCACATCCTGGCTAGACATGAAGTTCCAGATACCATCACATGCCAGAACCATGAATTCATCTTCTTTTGGATTCACTGTTAAAGTCTTCACATCAGGTAAAGCAGTTATCATCTGTTCCCTATTTGACAGTTCTTTATTTTGTTTGTAGGAATGGTCTCCAATGGCTCTGGACAGATTAAGCCCTCCATTGACACGTCCCTCCCAATTCACTTTACCGCCAGCTTTTTCTATTCGTTTGCACTCAATGTCATCTTCGGGTTTGTGGTCAAGGCTCATTTCTATTGCGGTCCCTGAAATCAATATATTACTTTGAACACTTAAAGAAAATTCTTCCTATTTTTTACCACTCACCATTTCGACAAACGATACATCTAGAATCTCCGGCATTGGCCACATATAACTCATTTCCTCTCAGAACTGCCACAACTGCAGTGCATCCACTATCAGCTCCAGGTTTTTCTAAACCATCACCTGTAGTGAGATCGCATTCATCTGAAATAATTCGAAAATTATATAATATATATATATACCGTGTCACACAGACTCATGGTACACCCCCGTTTCCTCCTTTGTTTTTCTAGCTATATTTTTGAAATTCGGAACGTTGAATATGCTCACTGAACAGCATTTCTCGACATATCTGAAAGAAAAAAACAACTTCCAATTTTTCTGGAAATGACATCAACTTTCGATTCTTGAATGGGACACCCTGTATATTGTTACATGATCGGTTAGGGATGATCATGAGGAATCCAACGATACCAGGTTTTATGGTATTATCTCCGATGACTACTAAGATATCGCCATTTATTTTATTCATAAGCTCAATGAGTGGGAGAGAGAATTGGATTGACCCGCCAGAAAAAGTTTCTCTCTCCTACTCGTTGAGCTCATGGATAATATAAATGGCGATATCTCCGCAGTCATTGGAGATAACAACATCAAACCTGGTATTGTTGGATTCCTCATGATCATCCCTAGCCGATCATGTAACAATATACAGGGTGTCCCATTCAAGAATCGAAAGTTGATGTCATTTCCGGAAAAATTGGAAGTTGTTTTTTTCTTTCAGATATGTCGAGAAATGCTGTTCAGTGAGCATATTCAATGTTCCGAATTTCAAAAATATAGCTAGAAAAACAAAGGAGAAAACGGAGGTGTACCATGAGTCTGTGTCACACGGTATATGTATGTATGTATGTATGTATGTATGTATATGTATATATATATATATATATATATATATATATATATATGCAAGATGAATTTTTCTGGGTTTTTATCCGTTAGGTATCTTTTGATTTGTTCGACGTTTCGAATTCCATTTTGAATTCATTCTCAAGAACTGTGAGACGAATATCTGTCCATACCGTCCTGGTCAATCACTCCCCTTACGAAGCAACCAAGCAAGAGCAAGCAAAGACTTCAATTGTCTGTTCTCCACGGAAACTGGTATTTATAATGACTCTCCTCAGTCATTATCCGACTTGGTCCGATATTAAGGCTGCATCCTGCCCATCCAGGTATTATGTAGAAATTGATGTTTTCACGGATCTTCGATATGCAAGATGAATTTTTCTGGGTTTTTATCCGTTAGGTATCTTTTGATTTGTTCGACGTTTCGAATTCCATTTTGAATTCATTCTCAAGAACTGTGAGACGAATATCTGTCCATACCGTCCTGGTCAATCACTCCCCTTACGAAGCAACCAAGCAAGAGCAAGCAAAGACTTCAATTGTCTGTTCTCCACGGAAACTGGTATTTATAATGACTCTCCTCAGTCATTATCCGACTTGGTCCGATATTAAGGCTGCATCCTGCCCATCCAGGTATTATGTAGAAATTGATGTTTTCACGGATCTTCGATATGCAAGATGAATTTTTCTGGGTTTTTATCCGTTAGGTATCTTTTGATTTGTTCGACGTTTCGAATTCCATTTTGAATTCATTCTCAAGAACTGTGAGACGAATATCTGTCCATACCGTCCTGGTCAATCACTCCCCTTACGAAGCAACCAAGCAAGAGCAAGCAAAGACTTCAATTGTCTGTTCTCCACGGAAACTAGTATTTATAATGACTCTCCTCAGTCATTATCCGACTTGGTCCGATATTAAGGCTGCATCCTGCCCATCCAGGTATTATGTAGAAATTGATGTTTTCACGGATCTTCGATATGCAAGATGAATTTTTCTGGGTTTTTATCCGTTAGGTATCTTTTGATTTGTTCGACGTTTCGAATTCCATTTTGAATTCATTCTCAAGAACTGTGAGACGAATATCTGTCCATACCGTCCTGGTCAATCACTCCCCTTACGAAGCAACCAAGCAAGAGCAAGCAAAGACTTCAATTGTCTGTTCTCCACGGAAACTGGTATTTATAATGACTCTCCTCAGTCATTATCCGACTTGGTCCGATATTAAGGCTGCATCCTGCCCATCCAGGTATTATGTAGAAATTGATGTTTTCACGGATCTTCGATATGCAAGATGAATTTTTCTGGGTTTTTATCCGTTAGGTATCTTTTGATTTGTTCGACGTTTCGAATTCCATTTTGAATTCATTCTCAAGAACTGTGAGACGAATATCTGTCCATACCGTCCTGGTCAATCACTCCCCTTACGAAGCAACCAAGCAAGAGCAAGCAAAGACTTCAATTGTCTGTTCTCCACGGAAACTAGTATTTATAATGACTCTCCTCAGTCATTATCCGACTTGGTCCGATATTAAGGCTGCATCCTGCCCATCCAGGTATTATGTAGAAATTGATGTTTTCACGGATCTTCGATATGCAAGATGAATTTTTCTGGGTTTTTATCCGTTAGGTATCTTTTGATTTGTTCGACGTTTCGAATTCCATTTTGAATTCATTCTCAAGAACTGTGAGACGAATATCTGTCCATACCGTCCTGGTCAATCACTCCCCTTACGAAGCAACCAAGCAAGAGCAAGCAAAGACTTCAATTGTCTGTTCTCCACGGAAACTGGTATTTATAATGACTCTCCTCAGTCATTATCCGACTTGGTCCGATATTAAGGCTGCATCCTGCCCATCCAGGTATTATGTAGAAATTGATGTTTTCACGGATCTTCGATATGCAAGATGAATTTTTCTGGGTTTTTATCCGTTAGGTATCTTTTGATTTGTTCGACGTTTCGAATTCCATTTTGAATTCATTCTCAAGAACTGTGAGACGAATATCTGTCCATACCGTCCTGGTCAATCACTCCCCTTACGAAGCAACCAAGCAAGAGCAAGCAAAGACTTCAATTGTCTGTTCTCCACGGAAACTGGTATTTATAATGACTCTCCTCAGTCATTATCCGACTTGGTCCGATATTAAGGCTGCATCCTGCCCATCCAGGTATTATGTAGAAATTGATGTTTTCACGGATCTTCGATATGCAAGATGAATTTTTCTGGGTTTTTATCCGTTAGGTATCTTTTGATTTGTTCGACGTTTCGAATTCCATTTTGAATTCATTCTCAAGAACTGTGAGACGAATATCTGTCCATACCGTCCTGGTCAATCACTCCCCTTACGAAGCAACCAAGCAAGAGCAAGCAAAGACTTCAATTGTCTGTTCTCCACGGAAACTGGTATTTATAATGACTCTCCTCAGTCATTATCCGACTTGGTCCGATATTAAGGCTGCATCCTGCCCATCCAGGTATTATGTAGAAATTGATGTTTTCACGGATCTTCGATATGCAAGATGAATTTTTCTGGGTTTTTATCCGTTAGGTATCTTTTGATTTGTTCGACGTTTCGAATTCCATTTTGAATTCATTCTCAAGAACTGTGAGACGAATATCTGTCCATACCGTCCTGGTCAATCACTCCCCTTACGAAGCAACCAAGCAAGAGCAAGCAAAGACTTCAATTGTCTGTTCTCCACGGAAACTGGTATTTATAATGACTCTCCTCAGTCATTATCCGACTTGGTCCGATATTAAGGCTGCATCCTGCCCATCCAGGTATTATGTAGAAATTGATGTTTTCACGGATCTTGGATGGACAGATATTCGTCTCACAGTTCTTGAGAATGAATTCAAAATGGAATTCGAAACGTCGAACAAATCAAAAGATACCTAACGGATAAAAACCCAGAAAAATTCATCTTGCATATCGAAGATCCGTGAAAACATCAATTTCTACATAATACCTGGATGGGCAGGATGCAGCCTTAATATCGGACCAAGTCGGATAATGACTGAGGAGAGTCATTATAAATACTAGTTTCCGTGGAGAACAGACAATTGAAGTCTTTGCTTGCTCTTGCTTGGTTGCTTCGTAAGGGGAGTGATTGACCAGGACGGTATGGACAGATATTCGTCTCACAGTTCTTGAGAATGAATTCAAAATGGAATTCGAAACGTCGAACAAATCAAAAGATACCTAACGGATAAAAACCCAGAAAAATTCATCTTGCATATCGAAGATCCGTGAAAACATCAATTTCTACATAATACCTGGATGGGCAGGATGCAGCCTTAATATCGGACCAAGTCGGATAATGACTGAGGAGAGTCATTATAAATACTAGTTTCCGTGGAGAACAGACAATTGAAGTCTTTGCTTGCTCTTGCTTGGTTGCTTCGTAAGGGGAGTGATTGACCAGGACGGTATGGACAGATATTCGTCTCACAGTTCTTGAGAATGAATTCAAAATGGAATTCGAAACGTCGAACAAATCAAAAGATACCTAACGGATAAAAACCCAGAAAAATTCATCTTGCATATCGAAGATCCGTGAAAACATCAATTTCTACATAATACCTGGATGGGCAGGATGCAGCCTTAATATCGGACCAAGTCGGATAATGACTGAGGAGAGTCATTATAAATACCAGTTTCCGTGGAGAACAGACAATTGAAGTCTTTGCTTGCTCTTGCTTGGTTGCTTCGTAAGGGGAGTGATTGACCAGGACGGTATGGACAGATATTCGTCTCACAGTTCTTGAGAATGAATTCAAAATGGAATTCGAAACGTCGAACAAATCAAAAGATACCTAACGGATAAAAACCCAGAAAAATTCATCTTGCATATCGAAGATCCGTGAAAACATCAATTTCTACATAATACCTGGATGGGCAGGATGCAGCCTTAATATCGGACCAAGTCGGATAATGACTGAGGAGAGTCATTATAAATACTAGTTTCCGTGGAGAACAGACAATTGAAGTCTTTGCTTGCTCTTGCTTGGTTGCTTCGTAAGGGGAGTGATTGACCAGGACGGTATGGACAGATATTCGTCTCACAGTTCTTGAGAATGAATTCAAAATGGAATTCGAAACGTCGAACAAATCAAAAGATACCTAACGGATAAAAACCCAGAAAAATTCATCTTGCATATCGAAGATCCGTGAAAACATCAATTTCTACATAATACCTGGATGGGCAGGATGCAGCCTTAATATCGGACCAAGTCGGATAATGACTGAGGAGAGTCATTATAAATACTAGTTTCCGTGGAGAACAGACAATTGAAGTCTTTGCTTGCTCTTGCTTGGTTGCTTCGTAAGGGGAGTGATTGACCAGGACGGTATGGACAGATATTCGTCTCACAGTTCTTGAGAATGAATTCAAAATGGAATTCGAAACGTCGAACAAATCAAAAGATACCTAACGGATAAAAACCCAGAAAAATTCATCTTGCATATCGAAGATCCGTGAAAACATCAATTTCTACATAATACCTGGATGGGCAGGATGCAGCCTTAATATCGGACCAAGTCGGATAATGACTGAGGAGAGTCATTATAAATACTAGTTTCCGTGGAGAACAGACAATTGAAGTCTTTGCTTGCTCTTGCTTGGTTGCTTCGTAAGGGGAGTGATTGACCAGGACGGTATGGACAGATATTCGTCTCACAGTTCTTGAGAATGAATTCAAAATGGAATTCGAAACGTCGAACAAATCAAAAGATACCTAACGGATAAAAACCCAGAAAAATTCATCTTGCATATCGAAGATCCGTGAAAACATCAATTTCTACATATATATATATATATATATATATATATATATATATATATATATATATATACATATATATATATATATATATATATATAAATATATTGTTTTTTCGGGTTTCATTCCGTGTTCTGTGGTTTTGATTCTCTGAAGGATAATTGTCACAACGTTTAGGCAAAGTCTCATTTGCCATCTTCTAGGTGATGATTATATGATTTTATATATATATATATATATATATAGATAGATATAGATATAATGCCAAAAGATGGCAATCAATTCAGAAACAGACATGGAATATTTCATCAATATCATAGATCATTCATATTTTTCCGAGTATTTTCAGACAAACTATTATTTTCCGTATGAACTTCAATTGTCAACAATGCTTTGAAGCTTTATCAGCTTTCTGACAATATTTCAGTCGAACCATTATACCAAACTGACAACTAGATATCTGCACCCACTTTACCATTCAGAGAAGATAACTTTGTCATTCGTTGTCAAGTAAAGGGAAATATATCGACATTCAAGTCGAGTCAATTTATTCATCACAAAAAAAATACATAAACATTCAATCAACAAAGTTCAAATATCAGATGAATCTTTATCGGACTAGATTTTAAAAGTTGAGAAACTCTTCTGTACTATAAAATATTTGTTGCCAGAAAGCATTCGAGTTTATTGCTACATGACATATTAGTCGTATTACAGGTATATCTTTCAAGCTTACAGATACATTTAAATTTATTATATAATTTAACTCCTATGTAGTCAGGTGAGTTCTGGCAGATATGTAATCGTGAGTCATTTTCTCTAATTTTCAAATAAATCACATGTTGACAGTGGGTGGACATTGAACATAGCTCTTGTATTTTTTTCTGTGCTCTGAATGCCTTATGAGCATGTGACGAGGAACCCCAGAAAACTAATCCATATCGTAGGATTGACTGAACAAGCCAGTGATATAGTAATTTAAGTACATTGAATGAAACAGGGTCTCTGATCTGCCTTATCATGTAACAACATGTACTTAGTTTGGAGCATACAGTTTTTATATGGGCCTCTCGTGGGCGTCACAAAAAAGTATAATTATAATTTAATAAAGTTTAGGGGTGTCTGGCAGGGGGTTGAAACCGCAGTTAAGTGTCTGGCAATGCAAGATGTGATTTCTAACATCATTCCGAAGAAAATATGAAAAAACTGAGCTTTATACTCTGACAATAGTGAGGCACGATTTTATAGACCTTTGCTATCTAGTATCTGCCCAAGTTACCATCATCCAAACTTCATAGTCACCGATCGTTCTCACCTGTGGTATAACTTCTCTAGCAGCCCTTGATGTGAGACTCGGTCGAAGGCTTTGCTAAATTCGCACAAAACTGAGGTTTGCTGACCGCTATCAAAGCCCTCGCCTACGTCTCACACCAGTCTCCGAACAGCCTGTATTGTGGAACGCTTCTTCCTAAATCCAAACTGCTGGTCATTTATGATATTATTCTTATCAAAATAAGAACTGAGTCTATTCTCAATAATGATTTCGAAATTCTTTCCCACAATGGGAATTATAGTTGTAATGTTTGGAGGGTTTCGATCGATGCACACAAGTATTTTTTTAGTTGATTTATTTCTCTCGTCCATATAGGGATGGTGGTTACATACACAAGTTTCACAATTCACATGTCGCGACATTCAGACGATACACACTACATGATACATAACTACATGATACATACTACATGATACGATGCATACTAACTGTTTCCTGATCATGAACTTTCATGATGCTCCTGTGAGCCTGCGCATTCCCTATCAGAGCAGTGGCGGAACATTTTACTTTTACATACATTACAATTCCCTTTCCACCACTTAAAACTTGGTTTTTCTTTCTACTTTCCTAAGTAATCTGTCTGACCTACGCACTGGCATTGTACCTTGTGCGCTCTTACAATCTAAACCTACGACATCATTGTACCTATCCATTTCTAGCTCATCTACATCACTGTGACTCGGTCTATCTGAAACATGAACGTTTTGTGCAAAGAAACTTTCAAAATCCCTGCCTAAAATCTGCCTTTCACTTATTTCTGCCCTGGTTTGTTCGCTTGTGCGACTACCACTACATACCCTATTACAAACGTTACTACTTTCCACACTATTACCCGGACCTTGCTCACTTCCTGAGGTTCCATTCTGTGATGGCTCCTCTGTTCCTTCGATTTCTAGTGGAAACCTTCCAATGTGGTTACGGTTGCCACCTCCATTAGACATACTACTCTGACCACTGTTGCTGTAATTTTGTAATTTATGATTATGCAATTCACCACACAAGTTACCTGCCTGTTTTGCACCAGACGGATTTTCTGGATCCTCCGTCCCGCACCTCTCTCCTTTGCCCAGGCTTCTGATCTGATTTATGTGTCTTCTCCATACCATTCCTTCGGATGTTTTGCATAAGTATAGACTTCGTCCTATTTTTCTTTCCACTGTGGCAGTTGTCCAGATCCTGGTATCTCCTTTTCGATAGTCTCTTACTAATATCTGTTCGCCCAGGAATAGTTCCCTCTTCTGTCCCTTCCTTGAAGCGATCTGCCTTTCTTGTGCCCTATTCAAAGCTTCTTGTGTTTCCTGTTGTACTACTGGGGTGGTATGTACCACTTGGCTTATCCTTGTTCTGACTCTTCTTCCCAACATCAGTTCTGCTGGTGACTTCTGAGTAGAACAATGTTCTGCGTTTCGATAGGCTATTAGAAAGCGAGTAATCAGTGTCTCTGTTGGTGTACTGACGTTTCTAGAGTCATTCAAGGCACATCGGAGTTTGGCTTTGAATGTCTTTACTGCATTTTCTGCTGCTCCATTACTTTCTGGGTGAAAGGGGGGTGATGTTATATGTTTGATGCCGTTTCGCTGAAAAAATACTTTCATCTGATGTGAAACGAAAGATCTGCCATTGTCTGACACAACTGTCTTGGGAATTCCAAATCTTGCGAATATCTCCCTCAGTTTAGTTTCAACTTCTCTGCTAGTGATGGTTCTCATCTGAAATATTTCTGGCCACTTCGTGTACGAGTCTGTTACAATGAGGAAATTCATTTGCCTCAGCGGTCCTAAAAAGTCCATGTGCAGCCTTTCCCACGGTTCTGTTGATATTGGCCATGGTGTCAATTCAGATCTTCTTGCGTTAGTCGCGTGCACCTGACATGCCTGGCAACTTCTGATTTTCCTTTCAATGTCCTCATCCAATTTTGGCCACCATAGGTACGATCTTGCTAAACTCTTTGTCTTCACCATTCCCAAGTGCCCTTCGTGTAACTCTTCGAGCATGCGATTTCTTAAGTCCACTGGCATGACGACTCGGTGTCCCCAGAGCAAGCATCCATTGTCTTCCTCCAGTTCGCTCTTCCTTCTCTCATAATGTCGAAGTTCTTCTGATATATTCGATGGCCATCCATTCTTCAAGTAGTTCAGGATTGTTTGAAGTTCTTCATCTCTCTCTGTGTGCTCTCGTATCACTTTGTTATCAAGTGGCCATTCTTCTAAGGTCGCTGCGAAGTTAAGATATCCATTATAACTGTACTCTTCTGATGATACTTCCGTTCTTTGGGGTAGTCGTGATAAACAGTCTGGCATTACATTGTGTTTTCCATTAATGTGCTCAATCTTATAGTCGAATGATGATATGTATATTGCCCATCTCTGCAGGCGATCCTTGTTGCGTTCTGGTATCCCTCTGTTCTCACCAAATAATGCCACTAATGGTTTTTGGTCTGTTCGGATTGTCACTTTCCTTCCCCTGATGTAATGTTCAAATTTCTTCAGCCCGAATACTAGTGCCAAAGCCTCTTGGCATATAACAGAGTATTTCTTTTCTGCTGGCATATAAGTGCGTGACACACATGCAATAGGCTTTTCCTGTCCCTGGTCGTCTCTGTGGTATAAAACACTGGAAATTCCTGTTCCTGAAGCATCGCTGGCTACTATCACTTCTTTTGATGGATCGAAGTGTGTAAGTATAATATCCTCCGCAATGATCTTCTTGATATTCTTGAATGCCTCCTCACATTCTTGATTCCATTGAAATTTTACATTCGCCAATAATAATCTGTAGATAGGGCTCATAATGCCTGACAGATTCGGCACAAATTTTGCGTAGTAATTGACTAAACCTGCGAAACTTCTCACTTCTGATACATTTGATGGTCTTGGTGCTTCAGTTATTGCCTTCACCTTGGTTTCTGTCTTTCGAAGTCCTTTCGCTGAAATATGATGACCTAGATATTCTATGCCCTCCTTGAAGAATTGGCATTTTTCTCTGCACAGGGTGAGTCCAGCTTCTTGGAGTCTTCTCAATACCGCCTCAAGATTCCTTATGTGTTCTTCCTCCGTTTTTCCTGTCACCACTATATCATCCACGTAGTTGACCACTCCATCCAAACCCTGTAATACTTGCTCCATGGTTTTCTGGAAAATAGCACTTGCTGGTGCTACTCCAAATGGCATCCGTTTCATGGCAAACAGTCCTTTATGCGTATTCAATGTCGCAAGCTTCTTCGATTCATCATCTAATTCGAACTGTAAATACGCTTTATTTAGATCCAATTTTGAAAATGTTTTGCCTCCGTTTAGTGTTGCAAAAATCTCTTCTATCCGGGGGAGAGGATACTTGACCTCTTCTAGCCACCTGTTAATGGTCGTCTTATAATCACCGCATATTCGTATCGTATCATCTGCCTTCAATACTGGGACTATTGGTGTACCCCATTCAGATGTTGGTATCGGTTCTATGATGTCATCTCTTACCATTTCTTCCAGCTGTTCTTCTATCTTCTGGCGAAAGGCGAGAGGTACAGGGCGGGGACGGCAGAACACCGGCCTGGCATCTGGTTTCAGACCTAAGGAAATACGAAAATGTTTAAATTTGCCCACTTTGTCGCAAAAAACGTTTGGAAAGTTTTCAACAATTGATTTTTCAACATGTTTCACTACATGGATGTCAGCAAGGTTCAGGCTTATGTTGAAATTTTTCATAAAATCTCTTCCTAGTAGACTAGGGGGTCCATCGCTATCGATGACATAAAATCTTGTCAACTTTGTGGTGTTTTTAACTGTTACCTTAATATTAAAATACCCTAAAGGTGAAATTGTTTTGCCAGTGTAACCTCTTAACACAGTATTGTCTTGTATTAACCTATAATGACTAAACTTATCTTTGTAAAGTTTTGCATTCAGTACTGATACTGATGCTCCAGTATCTACCAAAAATTCAAATTTTTCGTTATTTATACTTAGTTCAATATTGAAAGGGTTACACTCTATTTCATTTATTGACAATTTGAACATCTCATAACATTCTGCTTCATTTGTTTCCTCTGCAGTTGTATCATTACCTAGGTAATGTTGTCTCTTAACTCTACACATTCTTTCTAAATGTCCTATTTTGCCGCAATTATTACATACATATTTGGCGTACTTACACAAACCTTTGTGTTCCCGACCACAAACACTGCAAGCGTTGATCTCTACCTGTCCTTGTCTTTTGTTGACATTCGTCTGGGGCTGCCATCTTGTTTGCTGCCTATGACGGTTCGGCTGGTTTGACGTCATCCATGACGTGGCTGATGAACCTTGGAATGAGCTGCGCATGCCTTGGCTGCTTCCTGGAGCTGGTATCCGTCCACGCTGCCCTTTCGATTTTTTGCTGCTGCAATTCATCCAATTTACTGCGTTGCAGGAAATCTCCGTGTCCTCCTTCTGAACGGCTATTCTTACTACTGCTTCTATATCGACGTTTTCCTTCTCCTCACACAACCGGTCCAGTATCCTACCCTTCCGTAGGCCACACACGAATTTGTTTTTCAGCACGAACTCTAGTTGTCCTTCGAATTTGCAGTTGACTGCTAGAGATCTCAGTCTGGCGTACCAATCCTTGGCCTTTTCGCCCTCTTGCTGCATGGCGTTGAAAAACTTGATTCTCTCACGAAACACCGACACCACGGGTGTAAATTGTCCTGCCAATAGGTCCTGCAATTGCTTGTATGTCTTTTCCTTCGGCATATCGGGAAATGCAAGGTCTCTGACGAGCTTATACGTTGTCGTGCCTATCAAACTCAACAACACTGCTACTTTCACCTTTTCGTCTTTAATCAGGTTTGCCTCGAAATATTGTTCCAGTTTTTCGTTATAAATTGTCCAATCTTCCTCCTCTGGGTTGAACTCGTTCACCTGACCGATTACGCCGACACGTGATGCACATGTTTCTGTTTCCATCTTCTCGGTTTTTCACGATTCCGGTTAATCCTCGTCGCCAATTGTAATGTTTGGAGGGTTTCGATCGATGCACACAAGTATTTTTTTAGTTGATTTATTTCTCTCGTCCATATAGGGATGGTGGTTACATACACAAGTTTCACAATTCACATGTCGCGACATTCAGACGATACACACTACATGATACATAACTACATGATACATACTACATGATACGATGCATACTAACTGTTTCCTGATCATGAACTTTCATGATGCTCCTGTGAGCCTGCGCATTCCCTATCAGAGCAGTGGCGGAACATTTTACTTTTACATACATTACAATAGTGATTGGCCCGTGGTTTTCAGGTAAGTTGATATAGCCTCTTTTGAATATGGTTATGATTTTTCCTGTTTCGAAGACATTGGGAAAAACACCTTGACTGAGACATGCGGTGAATAATTAGGAAAGAGGATCAGCGATGATATGATTTATACTTTTTATAATGATATCATCGCTGATCCACTTTCCGCATTAATATCGATTCAGGGATGGTCCGTTTAGTAGAGCTTCATTGGTGTGTACATGTTAGCGCATATCTAGGCACTTCATGAATTCCAATAGCCAGAATGACGATACAAGAAGACGAGACCGGTAAAGTGCCAAAAGGTCGTCGTCTTCTGATAGTAGGGTAGAAATAACCACAATTTCGAATAATTGTCAATGAAATTGATTATGAACAATAACAAAAATTACAAGGAAATTCTGACTCATCGACAAGAATATTTTCAATATTGTTTTAATTGACAAGTTATATTTGAGATAAGATCATTTTCAATTAAGGTAGCAGGAATTGACGTGGGAAAAACTCTTGACCGTCATCTTTTACTTTCAATTTGGCGCATCAGATTACTGCCCTTGTTATCAATATTCGTAGTTGATACATACATTGTGAGCACACAAAAGGGTTTTAGAAATCTTAGAAAGGCGTGATAACTAGCGACACCGAGCGGATGATTTTATGTTTTTGAGTTCGACTTCTCTCCCTTACGGCCATCTCGCCCATACCTACCCAATAGTGATTTAGTAAAAATAATAAAATTAAAATGTCACTAGTTACCTTCTTCGTCAATATCATCTTCCATTTCATCAATACTGCTATCTTCTTCTTCTTCATCTTCTTCTTCGTCTTCTTCCTCATCTCCTTCTTCTGAATCTTCATTCTCAATAGATACATTTACTCCTTCATCCTCATCATCGGAACTATGTTCTAGAGTAGAAAAAAAATGTAAAAATGTTCAATGGACTTCTCAAATGGGTGCTGATTCGAAAAAGTTGGTTTAGTCAATTTTTGGGTTGATTCACAAGAATCTACTTATACATTTCCTTCGAATTATATAAAAAGGCAGTAGTCAAAGAATTCAAAAATATTTGAAGATGGGTGGAATTGGCTTTCCTATAAAAAGTAAAATTCATTTTACCAGAAGAAATTACATAGATAGATTTTGAGGAGTTAAATAATTCCAAATCAAATTACCATTTGGACCCACGAAAGTTTTGTCTTCATCTTCGGTATCATCATCATCTTCACTGTCCTGTCCGAAATTCAGTAGCGATTTATACAACTGATTAGCATTCCGTTTGGGTCTAACTGCTACAGGTGTTTTAGGTGGTTTCTTTTTAGCTATGGCCTTTCCTTTGCCTTTAACACTAACGTCTCCATTTTCTTGTGGAGTAGAGCTAGTTTCAGGATTTTCATTAGAAATTTCTCCATTGTGTAAAGAGTCTGCCTTCTCATTATCCTTAGGCGTCTCAACAGTTGTGTCAGCCTTTATTGTATCAGTACTATCCGGAGACGAGACTTTTGTTTGCGAAACTGCCCCGTTTGATTCGAGAGATTCAACAGATTGGTCTGAAAAAGTATAGAAAAGTCAAAACATAAATCTCGATGGTAATATATTTCGTAAATTTGATGCACAAGGAACATTTATGAAACGAATCAAGAGACCAAAAACTTCAATAGTGTAAGGTGAATTGTTACTTCTGACTACTGGATACTATTAATGTGAGATTAGAAAATGACCTCACAATTTATTTTCATAATGTATTGGAGTTAAAGGGTCATTATAGTTGAAGAATTCAATTCTTATACCTGTCAAGCAAGTTCTAGACGAGCACTAGTATATTATATTTGTTGTATATTCATAGATATAGAACAAAAGCATAATGAGTTGCCAAAAGATAACGAAATTATAATTTTTCAAGTGAATTTTAGTAATGTTTAAGATAAGTAATGAAAATTGTGGATTAAAGTGGCATTCTAGTATTTTACTTTGACGACGAGGATTCCAATAATACTTCCAGTGCAAAATCTACGATATTGAGATTTCATATTAAGATTGCGGTGCCACTGGCTGAAACCTCAACAAACTTTCACTACTTGGACTTTCTTCAAGTTTGAAAATTCGAAAGCACGACTGTCTGCTGATTATTATTGTTAATAGAGTGGTTTTCGTTTCTGATGTAAAATGTGCTTCATAAACATTTTTGTTGAAGTTCGAAAATTTCTTATTGCAGCGCCACATATTTTTTTCATTCATTTATATTCCTTTTTTGCTGAACATTCACACGAGTGCGCCCAGAAGCCAGAGCCTTGTGCGGGCAATGGTCGGCTAGACATCTTGGGTGCCGAAGCGCTCTGGGTCATCTCACTGATTTTCACGGTAGCGCATTTGCTATTTCAACTGTAACGAAACTCAGAAAAACCCACGGTGCTACGTCAGTTGGTGTAGTCAATACGGATATCCCATCTACCAGGATTGGTATCTAGGCAACTAACAACTGACCGAGCCGGTTCGAAAAATTGTGCCCCTACCGCGGCCCGAACCAGCAGTGAAATACCCAAATTGGATATAAGGACCGCGCCATACACCGCTTGGCCACACCGACCAAGACTTCAACTAATTTGCACCACATTGGCATTGTAACCAGAAAGTATCTCGCTTTCATTGAAATCTCAATATCGGAAAGGTACCATGGCCGTAGCAGAGCAGCAGTCAAATGGCGAGATTGAAGAATTCAACAAATTTACTATTATAACTGAATGATTATGCATAGGTTATCTCGCTGCGAATAGTATAATGAATATATAATAATAAAATAGAGTCTGTTGTGGACAGAGGTGCCGAGGTTTTTAGCTGAAACAGTTTTTGTATCTTGAAAAGCTCCGATTGAGGGTACACATGAATGAGCCGCTCGAGTGAGATATCTATTATGAATTTGGAGAGGCTGTAATTGGCACTGTGATAGTTTCATCATTATCTTCAACAAAGGGTGTATTCAGAGTATACTTTTCAAGAAGATCACTAGTCCATTGGCAGAAGAGAATGAGGTAGCGGCTAGAGAGATGGAATCGGTATAGGTCAAAGTCTATTGTGAAACACGAAAGACCAGCGGTGCAAATCAGATGATTCCTCAGAAGAATAAATACTTCCGAAGCAGCAGCATCAGCAGGTGATTATGTGAGAATTGTGTGCAGAAAAAGTCATTCAAATGTAAAGTGACGATTTCGTAATCATCCCCTGCCTCTGTCTGCACTTCGAAAAAAAACATGTAGCACAATATATTGGCTGAACCCCGATTCAGATTAGCCAATATAGATATATTAATATTGTTTAAATATCTTTTCTAAGCTCAATTTTCAACATTGAAATTCCAATATCTGACCAATATTGTTTGAAAGAGTAGATTACAATATTGAATTATCAAATTAGGTATCACCAAATCTAATATTGAATGAATATTGTATTCACACTGAAACAGAATGTGATTTTAGAATCACAAAGTACGATTGGTATTTTAATTTCAACAGTGATAACATATCGTTCTCAAACTGAGACATCATTATTGGTAATGCAATATTTCTTATGAATTATTGAAAAAAAATGTAGACAGACGCTTAGTATTACTATGTTTGCTGTTGTATTTGTGTTTTTTCAAATTTGCTCATTTACCTTCCGCCCATCTAAGTTCACTATTTCACAACTCCATTTTAATGATATTGTGTTAATAAATTTTTTTAGTGTACAATAATTATTCAGTAAATTTATTTACAATGAACAAAACTATCGACTCAGATATTTATGTATTTCAGCTGAATTTTAAAGCGAGTATTACTGTCATATCCGAGACATTTTCAAAGAAATATTTTGCCCAAACGTATGTAAGTTAATTTTATCAGGCCACCCTTATGGGAAGCTGGGTCTGTCGTTGACCAGGGGCTGGATTCTCGAGTTGAAACCTATACGATATTGATATTGTTACGAATTGTCCTAGCCCGGTCCTGTCGTTCATAAACGCAGAAGCGAAGGAAGATTGTTACCTGCGGGATATAGGAGACACTTCTTCGCGGAGAAGACAATTATTCAGAGAGAGAAGTTCATTCGCAGAGAGTAGTAGAGAGAGCTTTGCGCTAAGTGCAGTTGTCGAAGTGTAGATTTTCTATTACAGAAAGTTTATCAGAGTGTTTTAGTACAGAGCGTTGGATAGTTAGCCGAGCAGTTTGAGTGACTGTATTTTATTGTGATAAAGAGTTGTTATAAAAGTAGTGAAGTGTTCTTTGGAGTTTTAATCAACGAACCCAAGGAAAAACCGTAACACTATTATTTCGCAGTTCGATACATCTATTTCATATCGCTCTATGTCATTCTACACGTGAAAATATTCACATGATGTCACCAGGTGAAATATATTAAAGCGAGAGAAATGGTATTCATATAAGTACTAATAAGAAATTGGACTGAGTAGTGCAATTTTACATTCGATACACAATTCGATACAGAATCTTCTGATGTCAGCTGATTTCTTGTTTCACTATAATCCAAATTTAAAAACTAAAAGTTACCGCAGATGCTAGCCGATTTGTTGTTGGTTGCGTTATTTCTTATATTTTGTGCAATGATCAAGAAAAAGCAACAGCATACGCCTCCTGTATATCTTTTACTAGTGAAAAAAATATTCTCAGTTTGAAAAGTGGGACTAGCAATGTTTTGTCTTGGTATATTCAAATAGTATTTATATGGCACTGGTACTAACTTTCTTAGCTACAATCATAAGATAATTTTTCTGCTTTGCCTAAAACCTTGCAGAACTCCCAATTCTACCAGTCATGTGGGTGAAACAAACTCAATTAAAACCAAACTCATGGCATTTAGATACTCTTCATATTGTCGGATTTAGATGAAAAATAATGGAAGGAGCTGGTTGTTGAAACGCTAAAGAATAAAAAATATGAGAAATACAAAGTCTATCACTTTTGTATGAACGGTGAGAATTGAACCTTTGGTGTAAAAGTTGAAACTTTTCCCAGAGATCAATTACTCGAACACCAAACTGATATTTTTGCACTCGACGCGCGTTTCGCTAACAAGGTAAGCATTTTCAGGAGAAGAAAATTGATACTAAATCTAAAGCTACGGTTAGTTCTTTATATACCTAAAGTTTTTTGGTCCGACATGGACTGTTGTTTGTTACTGCTAATTATTCCGATTATTTCCCTCAATGCGAATAAACGATGGAACAGTTGAAGGCTAGACTGCTTTTACAGAGTTTTACAGCGATTAAATGCACTAGACCTTTTAACCGATTAAAATGTTCGAAATAAACCGGGCGTTTGGCTCACTTTTCAGGTACTATCTCTGGTACTATATTGTTCCTGTGTTCGATTTTGATGTTTCCTGAGTTTACACGTTTTCTGGAAATAATCTAAAAATATATCCCTCCTTCACCAAGTTCAATCGACCAAAATGCGTGCATTTCCATGATTTTCAAAATTTATTATACACGAAAGCATTTGCTTGAAAGCAAAATTTTGAAAATCATGGAAATGCACGCATTTTGGTCGATTGAACTTGGTGAAGGAGGGATATAACCCCCGATTAATTTCTGGATAATGAACTACTGCAGTCACTACCTGCAAAGTTTGATGGTCTGTCATCTGTTATTATCGATTATTCTGATTACTTTCTCAACAATGAATTGAAAAGCGGGCTGAAAGGGATAGGTCCCTTATCACCATTCATGCTGTTTTAACATTTGGCTATTTCTAGACTCTCACATGCATCGACTAGTCTTGTGTCATGCACATGCCTGATCAGTTTAAGGTTGCTTTTACCAATTTTGTGGTTATTATTCATGTGTGTAAAATGCTCCTTGAAACGGGTTTTAATAGCTCGTCGGCTCTGGCCGATGTATTTGTTGTTTCAATCTTGACAACTGATTTCATAGATTCCAGACTCATCTGAGTTGTCTAATTTATCATTTAGGTTACCAAGAAGCTGTGTGGTTATGTTCAACTTTTAAATGAGACTGACTATAAACAGAACGTCACACCATTGATAAGAGACAGCGGAATAAGCAAGATAAAATACTTCGTATGTATTAAATGCATTCCTTCCTCAAATGAAGCAGATAGAGAGAGCTTCAGAAGGAAAGAGAAATTTGAGAATGAAATTATCATTCTGTTCTTCACAAGGTGCATATCCTTTCTTCCTCTAATGTAAACAGCATCATGCTATGTGGAAAACTCTCATGATGGCCAGTCCATCAGTTGTAATGTTAATGTGAGTGTATTTGTCGATACTTTTCGTCGTGATTTTCAGAAATGAAATACTTTGAATTCAGTCCGAATTCTTTTTCTTTTCTTATTTATTGTCAACTTGACTTATCCATGGTATCTCAAAACAAAGAAAAAACTACACTAAGGAATGATAATAAATTATATCCAACATTTCTCCCCCCTGAGTTTGAAAATGAAATGAATGAACCAAAGATAAATTTTCAAACTAAACTGTAGGAGAATATCATCAGTAAAAATATATTAAAACAAAATTCAGCCTTCTTCTGTTCTGGTAACATCGGCGATCTTGCAGATTTTGGTAACTGGGCGTCTGAATGTACCATTTTTCATTTTAACATCCACCACTCTGACTCTTCCGTCTCTTCCGTAGTGAACACTCTGTATAATACCCAACGGCCAAGTATTCCTAGGTTGGGTGTCGTCAATGGCAATAACAACATCGTTGACTTTGACATTTTCAGATTTTGAATGCCATTTACTTGTCACATTCAATGTAGGCAAATATTCTTTCACCCACCTTCGCCAAAACATATCGGACAGCGCTTGCGAAACTCTCCATTGCTTCCTGAGATCAACGTCCTTTTCTTCAAACTTTCCAGGTAAAGGTGCGGCGCCACTCGAAGAATTCAGGAGGAAATGGTTGGGAGTTATACTTTCAGGATCATTGGAGTCTGATGAAACGAACGTTAAAGGTCGGCTATTTACCATGTTTTCAGCTTCAACTATTAAAGTTTGAAGTACTTCTTCTTTTGGAAACCTTTCCTTGAGGGTCACTTTCAATACCGTCTTCACTGATTTAACTAACCTTTCCCAGCTGCCTCCCATGTGTGGTGAAGCTGGAGGAATGAATTTCCATTTTATTTCCTTTGTCGATAAGAAAGTTTGTATTTCATCAGTTTTCAAACTCTTCAGACAATTTTTCAGTTCCTTTTGTGCCGAATGGAGATTTGTTCCATTGTCTGAATGAATTTCTGTTGGATATCCTCGCCTTCCAATGAATCTTCTGATAGCCATGATGGCAGAATCGGTGTTCAAAGTATTTGCAATCTCCAAGTGTACAGCTCTCACACTCATACAGGTAAAAAGCACAATGTATCTTTTCTCATGACGTCTGCCGATGGTTACTGTTATGGGTCCGAAATAATCCATCCCAGTTATTGTAAACGGCCTCACAAAACTCTGAAGTCGACATTTTGGCAGTTGCCCCATCTCCGGAACTATCGGCTTTGCTTTAGCTTTCTTACAATAAAAACATCCGTTTTTGCACTTTCTCACTGCGTTTCGAAGTCTGAGAATCCAAAATTTCTGTCGTATTTCATTAATAACTGTTTCTTGTCCTTGATGATGGAATTTTGTATGATAATCTTCGATTAATAGCTTGGTTAGTCGATGTTTTGGGTCCAAAATTATCGGATATTTTTGGAAGAAGTTCAAATCATCAGAATTTTGAAGGCGCCCTTTAATTCGAAGAATACCATTTTCGTCGAGTATAGGGGATAAGGTGTATAATCTGCTTGTTACACAAACGGATTTTTCCTTCTTCAAGTTGTAGATTTCTTCGGGAAAACATACATTCTGGACATATCTGATCCAGACTTCCTCTGCTCTCTTCATTTCGTCGATTTCCATATCGGTAGAAGTTTTTCGCTGTGATCGACAATTTTCAATGAATCTGTTCATCCACGCTGTTGTTCGAATGAGTTTTCTATATTTTGAAAATCTTTCGACGTTGGGTAAACTATTGACAATTATGTTTGACAAAAGTATTTTTTCTGTTTTCAATTCCAAAGCATTCTCATTTAGAGTTTTCTGCACTTCTTTCGGCCAACTATCTTTAGGAAATTTCAGGAATAGTGGACCATGTAACCAGTTTTTATTTTGCTTAGGGCAGTCGCGTGTACCCTCGTCAGCAACATTATTTTCTCCGGGAACCCAAAACCAATTAGAAATGTTTGTCAATTCAAGTATTTCACCAACTCTATGTGCAACAAATGATTTAAATCTTCTTGCTTCCGACCTTATCCAGTACAATACAGTAGTTGAATCTGTCCACAGGTATGAAGCTGTAATTTTCACTTCTAGATTATTCTTGATGGTGTTCATCAGCCTGCTCAAGATGACAGCCGCTTGGAGTTCAAGTTTTGGAATAGTCAACTCTTTCAATGGTGCTACTCGGGTTTTCGCACTAACAAAGGCAACATGAAACGGGTTGCATGCTTTTTCATCACCAAATCGTAGATAGACCACTGCGGCAAATGCTTTTTCACTAGTGTCACAGAAACCATGTAATTCTACAGTAGAACTATGGAACAGATCGGGACCATAACACCGAGGAATTGACATTTTTCCAATTTCTTTGAATTCTTGCATGAGCTGGGCCCATTTAGGTTCCATTTCAGGTGTGATTGTGTCGTCCCAGCCAAGTCCAACTCGCCACAAATACTGCATGAAAATTTTTAATTTAACTGTCACTGGTGATAAAAAACCCAGTGGATCGAACACTGACATGGTCAATTTCAGAATTTCTCGCTTGGTAGGAAGTTTCTTGGAGCTAAGAACGTCTGGATTTACCTTGTGACAACTTAAAGAGAAGGTGAAGTCGTCAGTTTCTGGCCTCCACCATAATCCCAAAATTCGTTCCGGAGATAATTGGCTGAAGAAATTCAACTTTTTCTGGGTTTCTGCACGTAGATTCTCTGGTATCGTTTTCAAAACTTCTTTAGAGTTGGAAATCCAGTTGCAGATTTCAAAACCGCCTCTTTTGTGGACTTCTATTACTTCAGATATGAGTTTGACAGCATGAACTTCAGTTTCAGTCGAATCAAGGTAATCATCTACGTAGTGTTTCTCTACTATTGCCTTAGCTGCTTCTGGAAAATCTTTCATGTTTTCTTCGGCATTTTTGTTTTTGACAAATTGAGCCATACAAGGGGATGATGTGGCACCAAATGTCATGACTTTCATCTCAAACACCTCTGGAGCTCTCTTTCTGTCCCTTCCTCTCCAGAAAAAACGCTGAGCTGAACAATCTTCATCTCTTATTAAGACTCTATGGAACATTTCTTTAAGATCGCCACAAAATGCTACTTTCTTTTGTCGGAACTTCCATAGAATAGCGGTGAGACTTTTCAAGAGATCGGGACCTTGTAATAGTTGGTTATTTAGACTAACGCCATTTGATTTGGCTGCAGCGTCAAAAACCAACCTCAGTTTATTTGGTTTATTTGGATTGAAAACTGCAAAATGGGGTAAATACCAAGTCTTCGGCCCCGTTTTGGCAGCTTCATCCGATTTGAGTTTACGAATATATCCTTTACCTAGATATTCATCAATTTTGGCACAGTATTGATTTGCGAACTCTTCATTTTTGTCCATTTTATTCTCCATACATTTCAATCGGTTCAATGCTACTGCTCTACTGTCTGGTAAGATATCGTCATCACTTCTCCAAAGCAAACCAAGTTCAAATCTATTGCCAACCCTTCTGAGTGTCGTTTCAAGAATTTCAATTGCTCTTTCATCTTCTTTAGATTTTCCATCCTCTTCGGGAACTTTAACTCCAAAGTTCTCAGTTCTGAACGACTCCTTCACAAGATCATGTAAGTACTTATCGTTTTCTAAATGTGAAGTACAGCACAGATGATAAATCAGAGATCTATCCAGAGTTCCGAAGGAATGCCTGTTTTTGCCGTGGATAATCCATCCCAAAAGGGTTTTTGAAACGAAGGGTGTATTGTGGGAAGGGCCATGATACAATTTTCGTGCAATAGTCAAAGCACACTGGTCTTGTCCAAGTAATATCATTGGCTGTGCATTTTTGAAAGAGGTTAATGGAGCTTGTTTGATATAAGGATATATTTTTGCCATTTCTTCCACATCCACAGTTTGTCTTGGAAGGCACAAACCTTGAACTGTTCTGGCACCAAAAACTTTGTGGTATTTCAAATCAGGATCTACTCCGGATATTTCAAAGGAAACTCTACGTGACTCATCCTCATTTCTGCTAACTTCATTGAGCCACTGATAACATAAAGGTTCAAGAGGTCCATCAAGTCCCATTTCTTCTGCAATACTGGAATCAATTAGCGTTGTCGTAGCTGCTTCATCGAATAATGCAAAAGTATAAATTTCCTTGTGGTGGCTTCGCAGTTTGACTGGTGCTACACGTAGGAGAACTTCTGTGTAGTCGACTCGAGAATGGTGAATCCTTTCCGGAGCTGTTTCCTCAACATTTGCTGATATTTCTGTTACAGCATTGTTCTCAACAAATTTTGAATTGTGTAAAATGGGATGGTGGAATTTTTCACAACCATGAAATTCACACTTTTTCTTCTTTCTGCATTTGATAATATTGTGAGCAGGTTTGAGACAGGCGAAACATAGTTTTTGTGAGGTGATAAACTTCCATTTGTCATTCACTTCCATTTTCACAAAGCTGTCACATTTTTCTAGAGGGTGATAGTTATTCTTACAGAGTAAACATCTGAAATTCCTATCTGTTTGTGTTCTTCCTGTCGAGAAAATATTTTCTTTTTTCTTTCTGGAATCCAGATATTCCAATTCACCTTTCCTATCTACCACTGCTGCACTGGTGCACGTTGAGGCTGCCAAAGCAATGTTTCTGAACCAGTCTGAAAACTCTCTCAACGACAGGTTGATTTGGTTCATTGTGCATTTTGCCCATTCGAGGCGGAGAAAAGGTGGTAACTTGACGATGATTTCATTTAAGAGGTTTGGATTGTTCATATGTCCGACACTGTTGAAGAGTTGCATTGTCGTCACTAGATTTTCCACTACATTTGAGAAAGGTAGGTAAGTTTCGAATCTACCTTCTTTGGGTGGAGCAGCTCTTCTTACTTTGTCAACCAGCATGGATATGATGAACTCTGGTCTACCAAATGTCATTTCGAGAGTTTCGATTATTTTGGAAACGTTTGAAGATGAAATCAGAAGTGGATGCACTGCTTCTCTGGCTCGTCCCTTGAGGCATTTCTGTAGTCGGATAATGTTTTCATCATCCGAAATGTGATGAATCTCAGTGGATCTCTTCAATTGGTTGTGAAATAGTGGCCAGTCTTCTGGATTGCCGTCGAATATCGGAAGATTTGAAATACCCCCATGTCCGGAAAATCCTGGTGTACAATTCCTTTTCATTATCTGACAAATATGGTCGATGTGTTCAGAAGTCATCTGGAAAATGGGATTGCTGGTACCTGGAAGCGTTTCTTTTGATGGTTGCAGATCATTTTCATGAATTGGATATTTTGATTTCTGTTCGCTATCTTCGTCAGGAATCGGAATATGCTCTATCCATTCTGTAATCATTGAGGTTCCTCTAGCAGGTAAGTTATCTGGCAAATATTTATTTTCTATGTCAGTTTCTGCCCGTCTGCTACTTCTTGACTGATTGTCGACCAGTTCCTGTATTTCCTCTTCGCGAAGTTGTTTTTCCATTTCTATAAGTCTGATCTTCTCCCTCATATTTTGCTCTAGCAATTGTTGTTTAGCCATTTCTGCTTCCAAAGCAATACGCTTTCTCTGAAGCTCAGTACTACTTCTAGAGCTTTTCGAAATCTTTGTAGTGTGTGAATTTCTAGAGGAATGTTTCGATTTAGTCATCTCCCGTCGGGTATCGGGCTGGGAAGTATCGGCCATTCTGTCAGGGGCATTCATTCCCTCTAGTAATTCGTTTGTAGTGTGATTCTCAACAGTTTCGGTGATTTCAACTCTTGGGTTTTCCATATTAAAATTCGTCGTACCAAATCCTCTTGGCCAAACGTAGTTCTCGTTCAAGTTTCTGTGAATTCCTGCAGTAAGTCGTCGGCTGTAGGAATTATCCATAAACTCAAGATTCGTCGATTGGAACCGTTTTCCACAGTGTTGATTTGTGTTGCTCGAAGGACCAATGTATTTGTCGATACTTTTCGTCGTGATTTTCAGAAATGAAATACTTTGAATTCAGTCCGAATTCTTTTTCTTTTCTTATTTATTGTCAACTTGACTTATCCATGGTATCTCAAAACAAAGAAAAAACTACACTAAGGAATGATAATAAATTATATCCAACAGTGAGTGTTAATGCATAACACATAGAATCATACATACAGGAGAGAATATATAACAAGCACCAGGGTTTTTAGTAATCTTGTGTAAAAGCAGATTCAGGTCTCCTTCAACATTATTAAAGGATAGAATACATGGCTGAAAGAGACCATAGCTGTATGCACCCCGTTGTAACAATAAAAAAATAATATACTGCGTGTCTGTTGTTTAACCTAATGCATGTATCAATTCATCGGGTTTAAGTAATACATATGCAAACGAACATTTAAGACCAATATGTGTACAAATACAAATTACAATAAGAAGTATCTGTGGACATAAAAAATGTATAAAGCATTCTCCCAATCGCTGTAGCACTATTATTGTGAGATACCACCAGTTAAGCAACTGGAGGTGAGGCTAGACGCTGTTCTGGTTTGTTCTACTCAAATTTGTTCATTTGATACAGGCAAGAAACTTGAGGCAAGACTAGGAAGTCATTGAGTGTGTACTATTCAACATCATTTGTTAAAAACAACAGGCAGCAAGAAAAATGGTGTAAAATATTTTGGTACATACTACTCAGTAAGTTCATGTTAAAAAAACGAGGAGGAAATCTTGTGATTCACACATATCAGACAGTTAAAGATAAAACATGTATTCAAAACTATTTCAATGAAAAAAACAAACAAACAAGAATACTGTATTCATGCAGCATATATGTGATACTTTATCATTTGGGCTTTCAAGAAATAGTGAATGGAATTAACCTCCGCAGAACATCTAATTCAACATTCTACTCCAAGTGAGTTAACATGTGCTGCTTTGGTACTACCAGTGGTGTACATGGTTTGCAATGTAAGGAAAAATTGAATTGTTCTACTACTGGTAGAGTAGGTACAACGCAGGCTTACAGGAGTAGTAAGGCTCATGGTGGGGCAGTCAATATGTTGATGGTGTACCGAGAAGTGTGCTCCTCAGATCATTATCACATCATATGAACAATAAGGATATTTGTAACTATAACCCTGACATTGCCTATCAATAAACTGATACTATCTGGAATATGTTCATCGTACAATTCTTTTCCAGGAAACAGCACACTTCATATGTTTTATATAACCAAAGATGCAAGCCAACTCAACTTGTATTCAATTCACCTCAGTGACTCAAGAAATTCGATAATCGAAATCGAATGTAAGCATTCATGAATTATTTTCAGTTGTGTGAGTCAACTTATCAACTTAATTACTACCGTTTTTTCGCTAATGCTTCGAAAATTTGTCAGCTGTCAAAATCAGTCTCAGAGTATGCACATATATTAGCTATTCAAGTTTAGATGTTGCATGAATGCTCTTTTTCCTAAGATGAATTGCTAAAGTAAGGTAAATATATAGTTATCAGGCTCCACCTTGAAAATGAAAAATTTTTGGTGGAACACGTATTTTGGCCTTCTGAACAAAAAATTTGAATGAAATTTTTGGCACTCTCAACTAGTTTTGGAGATATGGCCCCCAAAAGAAAGGACAACCAGGGTTGATGCATATGTTTCTTTTGCAGCTAATTCCGCTCGAAAATCACCTTTCTCTTTCTTGTGCAGATAAGCACAATATACATAACAGATTCCACCTTCTTCATTTTTCACTTTTCAACCAAATTATAAGTATTTTTCACTACAAGTCTAAAATATAAATCGTCATAGGAATTCGAGGTTAGCAAAACAGTAGAATGTGCATCGCATCATGATTTCTTGTATTTCCGATACTAGTTGAGAGCACCAAAAGTTTCATTTGAATTTTTTGTTCAGGAGGCCAAAATACGTGAGTTCCACCATAAATCTTTCATTAGGGGGACCCCGATAACTATATTTTTCCCAAAATAGATTGTTGCTACTGTGCTATCACAGAATCAAAGAAATGATAATAGCTAATCAACAGTATTTGGAGTCTCTTATGGTCGATTTAAACAATCATTGAATAATTTGAGTTGGTAATTGTTTATATAAGGTCGTAACCAGTTTTGATTTTTATCATATATTCTAATTTTAAGTTGTATATAGTTGTTCGCTGCAGAAACTATCCGTAGCGTCCTATTTCATATTTTTAGATTGTTACTAAACTGTGAAATTCTTACATTGTAATGGGGTTTATCCCATATAAATAAATAAATAAATAAGTATTATACTGTACCTTTATCATCTGAAGTAGTGCTCACTTCATCAGTTTTCAGACTGGAGCTGGTAACATCACTCTTCAGACTGGGGCTAGTTCCATCAGTTTCCAGAATAGGGCTAGTTTCATCAGTTCCCAGACTGGGGCTGCCAACATCACTTGATTTTTGGGGTTTGACGACTGCAGTATTTTCAGGGCCAGAACTTGAAGAAGCAGAGCATGAAGCAACATCAGAATTGTCCTTCTTTGCTTTTAAGATTGGGGATTTTGGGAACTCTCCCTTCTTCAAACTTTTCAATGCTGGGTTAACTAAATTGGTATACTTTTCAATCACTTTCTCTATAGGCATTGCAGCTTCTTCATACAAATTATCAATATTTTCTTCTGCATCACTTCCCTCATCATTCATATTCTCTCCAGCTATTTTTGTTAATATTTCTACAACTTCTGGTGTGATGATGGTGTTATCAAATTCTAGAAACCCTTCAATCAATGCACGTTCCAAGTCATTTTCTTTATAGGCAGTTGTATTTTTGATGAATTGAGGCAAGTTTTGGGAGCAATACTGAGCAACCTCATGGCCCCCATGTCCATCATACACAGCAAAAAATGAAGTGTTTGTATCGAAGTCCAGTAGACAGTTGTGATCATCCTACAACCAGGAAAAAAATTTGAATTCATCCCCAATCACTAATAAAAGTATGTATCAAAAATAATAACAAAAATAAAGCTTTACCTCTTGTGTGATACGCCAACCCTGCATAGAACTAGCGCCGTAAGAAAGCCGATCATTTGATTCATCGCTAGAACATTTCTGGGTCACAGGTTTGGATAAAAAAGAGCTGCCCATTTTCAAGATTTCAAAAATAACCAAAAGAATAAAAACTAATTTTCCAATCTGCCGGTTTTAATCAAAAACGACTTGTTAACTCACGTCCATGCTGCAACTGCCGCTAAAATAGAGAATATTTATTTCATGACAGTTCACAATTTCTAAACATTCAAAGAACAGTTCACTGTTTTGATGAAGTGATGAATCTTACTAAATACGAAAGAGGGCGGGGGCAGCAACGGTGCCAAACTTGTGACTGACACAATGGCTGCGTCTAACTGCTTACAGCACGCAAAGTCACTTCACAAAGTTTGACATTTCACCATGGAAAACTGTCGATTTTTGTGCAGCGGCTTCAACCGCTGCAATGGGCATGGCCCAGCTTTCCAGGTTTACTGACAGTCATTCGATATCTGAAGTTAAGCAACGCCGAGCGCGGTTAGTACTTGGATGGGTGACCATGCAGGGAAATACCGTGTCGAAAGCCCGTACAGCTGCAGCGAAATAGCATATCATAGCTCGCAGGCAATATATCAATGAGCACATGATATATTGAGGATAAGTTGTCCTTCGGAGGGGACGTAAAGCCGTCGGTCCTGAGTCCATGGTTGTTGGACTCGTAAAGGATCCCTACCTCTGGTTGGAGTACCAGAGTGTTCGGCAAAATTTTCGGTTGGGGGAAATGTGGTCACCGGCGTCGATGATTGGCCTTCGTAGGGTAAACAGGCCGACGTTGAATAAATCATTTAAAAATCTGGTTGGAATACCAGAGGGTTCGGCAAAATTTCCGGTTGGGGTGTGACGACCGGGTATAGTTGGTTGGCAATGGGGTTGGCCAGCAGTGCATCAAAGGGGGCAGGAAAGAGATTGGCTGCTGCATCCACTCGGTTGGGCTCGTTTGAGAATCTCCCTTCAAAGAAACGAGGTGGAGGCGGTGGGTTGCATAGTACGCAACGGCATCCTTCGTCTAGAAGTGAAGTTGGGGAAAGTCGTTGTGGGTTGATACTTCCTTCTTCTGTTGCTTCTGGATCAGGGGTTTCTGGAATCTGCGTACACCTCTCGCACGGGTATGGTGGTCTACCGGCTAATTCGCACCATAAACAGGTACAACTGTGCTTTCCCAGGTATACGGACACGCGAAATAATTCGGCATGAAAAATCATGCTATATAATATGTTGAAACCCAACTGATAGGATGAATAAACTGCTGGTTCGGACAGGTAAGGTCTCTCCCGCACTAGTTGGGTTACGATTACCATCAGTAACGCGTATTTTTCTTCCGTATTCGGCATAGACCTCATTAACTCAATCAATTGATCCATTTTATTAAAAGTTAAGAACTCAAAACTCGCGACGTGAACTTCTACTGTCCCCTCGCGCATTGAAAGTCCCATTTATATAGATTTTTCTTCCTAACAATAAAATTTTTGTAGCCGAGTATAAAACTTCACTTGAGTTTGTTTATCTATCTGAAAGATGCCGATTTAGCGTTATTAATATTTACGAAAACGATTTGCTGGAGTAATAAAGTATTTGAGGCCTTATGTATCTCAAATAAACAATTATCAATCTAGCGTTCTCCGTAGTATAAACATTACTTTTCGAACTGCCATGTACTTCTAAATGGATTTCCTATGTTATGTAATTCTTCACGCAATTCCGAAAATGCAATTACAGATTCATCTTTGGGTACTACTGATGCATTTCCAAGCTCAGCCTGCGGCTTTTCAGGAAAATGATATATTTTATTATCCGTTGCCGTTGTCGGTCGAATTTGTTTATTTGTCCCATCATTCCTTGGTTTCATTTTTAAATCATATCGGCGCGCGCCACTCTCTAGTCTAAGATAGAGATGATCGGGAATCCTTGTCTGAAATTCAATACTCGGTGCCTTTTCTTAATGCTAGCGGCGCTGTAAGCTGTAACTCGTTAAGTCGCATCTCAGTAAAACAGCGTTGTCGGCTTGTGGGAGGCATTTCTCTTTCACTACACACGTTTTTTCAGGACCCAGTCATGTTCTGGTGCTGGCCCTTTCGATCTTGTATGATGAGAATGGCTAATGAACGGCGTTGGTTCAGTTTCAATAATAGATTCTGAATCAAAATTTTCATTTTCAGGGTTGGCGTCGTTAATTTGTTCGCTATTTTCCTCGGAAATATTTGTATCGGCATCGCTGTTGGATTCGTTCTCCGAGCGCTCGCTACAAGCATGTTGACTTTCTTCGATATCTGCAAGTTCGGGCGAAATATGATATTCGTCATTCGCATATACTGGGTCATCCAGAATTTCTTCTTCGCTGTAGGTGTTTTCAGAGGCGCTACTTAACTCGTCTTCGTAGGCGCCCTTATAAAGTCTAAGTAGAATGAACGGGCTTATTTTTTTTATGATTCGTTATGGTCCGGTCCATTTAGGATAAAATTTGCTGGCTATTTTGTTACTTTTCTTCGCTGGATCGTTCAAGAAAACCCGGTCTCCAATTTCAAATTCCTTATTTTTGGCTTTAACATTGAATTTCAGCCTCTGTTTTTCCGCGGTTTCCTCTAGCATGTTGCGAGCATTTTCGTGGGCGATTTGTATTCGCTGCGTCATTTCAGTGGCGTAAGTTTCGTCCAAGTCGTATTTGACCCTATTTTCTCGTATAGTTAGATGGTGAGGTAGAACCATGTCCCGTGCAAACAAAAGGTAAAATGGCGTTTCTTTTGTTGATCCGTGAATTGAATTTCGGTAAGCCATCATGACGAAACATAACCATTCGTCCCATGAGTCGTTATCTTCATTTACGTAGTGAGACAGCATGATTTTCATGTCTTTGTGCATCCTTTCAATCATCCCATTGCAAGCCGGATGTTAAGGTGTTGTCTGTAGTTTTTGAATATGAAGTATTTTGCAAATATCCTCAAATAGTTTGGAAGTGGATTGGCTAGTAAGTAACTGTTTTGGTGCCCCATGTCTCGTTATTATTTGGGTGACGAAAGCCTTAGCGACAGTAGTTGCAGTGGTATCAGGTATAGCAATGCCATCACTGTTAATATATATTTGTTACCATTTCGGGTGCGATTAAGTGGACCAACTATATCCATTGAAATACGTCTAAAAACTGAGTATGGTACTGGCAATTTTTGTAACTCGGCTGGTGGCTGGTATTGTGTTTTTCTTAAATTACACGAATGGCAGGCATTACAGTAATTTATCATGTCTTGTTTCATGCCTCTCCAATAAAAATCTCTTGCGACTGAATCCATTAATTTTCTTTGTCCGATATGCGAAGAAGTAGGAGCATCGTGATATATTCTCAAGATATCTTTTATTATTACCTTGGGCGCACATACTTTGTCATATCTTTCATTGTTTTTCCTTTTTAAATAAAGGATACCCTCGTTACTGATATAATAACGTTCATCGTTGTCTGTGAGTTGTGCTATAATTTGGCCTAAAACTGGGTCGTTTTCTTGCATTATTTTGAGTTCTTCGGCTGTCCAAATAACTGTGGTCATAGGCTGGCTTTCCAAGCTCTCTTGGGTTTTGACGTGAGCTATTGTATTCTCCAGTTCTTGTGGTATGTTTTCAGGTGTTCTCAATCTTGTAAATGCATCGGCATTGGTGTTACTTTTTCCTGGCCTATATTCGATACTGAAGCTGTATTCCATGAGTGACATTGCCCATTTGCCTAACCTTGAACTTGGGTCTCTTATTGTTAGTAAGTAGACCAGAGGCCTATGATCAGTGTATACTATAAAGTGATTAGCCACTAAATAACTGCGGTATTTTTTAATTGCATAAACCACAGCAAAACACTCGCGTTCGATAGTTGAAGATCTCCGTTCTGCTTGATTTAATGTCCTACTGCTGTAACAGATCGGTAGTTCGTGTCCGTCATATTCTTGACTCAGAATACCAGAGATAGCCGTTCCGTTAGCATCCGTGGTGACAATAAACTGTTTTTGAAAGTTAGGGTACTTCAGGATCGGCGGAGTTATGAGTGCGTTTTTCAGTTGTTGAAAAGATTGTTCCTGTGACTCTCCCCAATAGAACTTTACTTCTTTCTTTGTCAAATGTGTCAACGGTTGGGCGATTTCGGAAAACTTGGGCACGAATTTTCTGTAAAATCCACAAAGGCCCAGAAATGCGCGTATTTCTTTTACAGTCTCAGGGACTGGATACTTTCTTATTGTTTCAGTTCTATCTGGGTCGGTGCGACATCCTTCTCCAGATATAATGTGACCTAAATATTTGGTTTCTTTTTGCAAGAAATGACACTTACTAGGTTTCAATTTAAGGTTGGCGGCTCGTAATCGTTTGAATACATTTCGTAATCGGTTAAGATGCTCCTCCAGATTGTCTCCACTGAAAACGGTAATATCATCCAGATAAACTAGGCACTAGGCATTCTGTACCTGTTAATTTTGACAGAACGGTGTAAATAAATCTCATCCAAGAGCTAGGAGCATTGCACAACCCAAACGGTAATCTCTTGAACTCGTAGTGCCCATCAGGAGTAGAAAAAGCACTTTTTTCTTGGTCTCTTTTATCCAACTCTATTTGGTGGTACCCACTTGCCAAATCCAATACGATGAAAAGGGTATTCCCTGAAAGTTGATCAATTGTATCCTGTAAGTGAGGCAAAGGAAAGAAATCAGCCTTAGTAATAGCATATTCAGACTTCTATAGTCAATGCATAGTCGAAATTGGGGTTCTCCTCCAGGATGTAGTTTATTTTCGACTGAAATGGCTGGAAATGACCAAGGCGATTGTGATTCAGTAATAATATCATTGTCTAACAACTCCTGTATTTCCTTTTTCATAAAACTTTGCCTGTGATAGGGAATTCGATAGGGTCTTTTGGCTATAGGTGGGACGTCTTCAGTGATAATTCTATGTTTCACCTGACTAGTACACGTCAGTTTTTGGTAGGGTGCTTTGAAAACATCTATATATTCTTTCACTAGCTCGCATAATTTTTTAGATTTTTCCTCGATAGGTTGACTTAATTGAAGTTGTTGAAAAATTGTTTGTTCTTCCACATTACTAACGGTTCGTATTATTCTGACATCTTCGTATAAGTTTTCTTCTTCGGTATCCGTTTCATATGCCCGTGCAATAATATGATTTCGCTGAATAACTAGTTCTGTTTCTAAAATATTCATTATTTGAATGGGAATTTCATCCTGTAATTTACACACAGATCTCGCAACCATAAGTCCTTGCTGAGATTCTCCCCCCTCTATCATTATATTTTCCGAAGTCAGTGAAGGTCGCTTCTGCAACTTAGCCATACAATAATAGTCATAGTTCGGGCAGGAAAAATTAAATCCTTGGACAAAAAAATTCCAACCCCTTTAGTAACAGCTTTTTCGGTTTCAGAATAGCTTCTTGAAGCAGTTTCTGTCTTTCCAATATTGCCGTTCTTGAGACCGACTAAAGTATCGCTTCCTTTCATTTCTGACTCTCTTGGAATCCCTTGTATTCTCTCAATTTTTTCAATTTCCTCTTCTTTTTCTATTTCACTGTACTCTCTTTTTCTTGTTTCCTCATTCACTTCATCTCTTGTTTACTTTTTCTTATTCACTTCATTTCCACCGGTGGTTGTTTTTGTTCTGGAAACTTCTGATGAACTGCTGGAACTGGCCAAGTTCCTTGTTCGTAGTATAGGTGATATATTCATAAAAACTCTGTTGTTGTCGTTTTTTGAGGGGTCGTCACACCCCGACATCGCGGAATTATCAGTCATTGACAGTGATCTCGAACTCGCGTCGTTATTGAATTTTTCACTTACTAATCTGTGCATATTCATCATTTCAATTTTCATCTCCTTCAAGTCTTTTTCCATTTCTCGCATCCTTCCTTCTATGGATTTTTCTATATTCCTAACGAATTTCTTTTCTACCATTAACTCAACTGTTTCTTCTAGCAAATACATGCATCCATTTCCCCAATCAATTTTCCCTTCAAATTTCTGCAGAAAATCCAAAACTAGTAGTAAATCTGCATCAAAATTTCCTGATTCGATTATAACGAACTCGTGTTCAATTACTTTTTCTTCACTGAGTGATATAGGCATTTTCACGATTCCTTTATCTGGTATCTTTCTACCTTGTATATCAACTATATTAAATGTCGGCGTCCTTTCTATTCCAAACCCCTTGACGACGTCTGGCTTTATTAAGGATACTTGTGCCCCAGAATCAATCATAGCAGTATATAATTCGCCTTGAATCCATATCTGCGCAATATTTCGTCTTCCTGAGTACAACTAAGTATCCTTGCCAATCCAGTATCTAAACATCGTTCTGAGCACCTACATTGCGGGGATGAAATGCAGCCGCTTCGTGGTTTAAATTCCTTGGGGGCGTTCCATTTCTCGGGCGAAAGTCCCTTGCTGTAGTATGTATCCCTGTATTGTGCTGGTCTCCTATTATTAGAATTTCTGGGTTGATATGAATAGTTATTGCGTCCTTCTCTCCCTGGTCTATATGCTCTGAGTTCCCATGGTTTGCCTTTTGCACAATCTCGGATTTTGTGACCCGGCTTATGACATTTATAGCACAAATTTTTATTCCTGTCACTTTCATACGTAGGACAGTTTCTAGTAATATGTCCATTTTCATCGCATTTTGAACATTTTATGGGTACATTTTCCATAGGCTGTTCTCTACTTGTACTAGCAAAAACTCCACGACATTCTCTCCCTTGGGGTTTTGTCATTTCCTCGATGATTTCTTCTCGCTCGGCTATCTCAATGGCATCATCCACTGTATCTGGTTGTGATGATGAGACCGTTTTTCTTATAGGGTTCAATAAACCCATGACAAACTGGGTAACGGGGCTTTGTTCCTATTGTTGTCTCAGAATGACGTTTACGGCTGGATCTTCTGTAACCTTGAGGTTTTTAAGGGCTACTATTTTCAGTCTTGCTAGGAATTGTCAGCATGTTTCTCCATGTCGTTGGCGGCATTCTAGAAACTGTTTGAGGGACTGTCCTGGATATTGTACAATGCCAAAGTGTTTTTTCAATTCTTCCCAAGATTTCGTAGTTTTCAAATTAGGTTCAGATTCCAAAAATTGTTTCGCTAGCCCACGTAATTTTAATCTGACTATTACCACCTTTTGAGTCTCTGTCCATTTTGCGATATTGGCAGTTTCGTCAATGATTTGTATGAACTCATATCTGTTTTACCATCAAAATTTGGAATGGAATCGATGTTAAATGTGACTGGGAAAATTACATCTTTCTTCTCTTCTTGTTGACTCGTTTCAGTTGCCATTATACATTTCCATTTGTCAAATATTTTTTTTTCCTTGCCAAATGTTTACGTGTTAAATATTTCCGTATATTCATAGGGGTTACCTATGAATTAACCAAAGAATTCACCCCACACCTGACACCAAATGTGACGATCGGGTATATTTGGTTGGCAAAAGGCGAGCGGTTGAATTTTGATTCGTGAATTCTTGGAGGAAATAATAACCAATGGCGTTGTTACATCCATTTTTATTTCAGAGATGAGAGGCAGGTCGTACGTACAATTATACAGCAATAAAACGAAAAAAACAATCAGGCGGAAATCGATGATTCAAGTGCATTCACATAAATTCGTTCATTATAATCTCGTACAGGCATGGTACATAAATAATCAGATCACCGCTTCGGCTTTAACGGCTAGACTTACATAACATTTTGAAAAGCAATTCTGGGTACACTTCAGTTTAACGTTTAGCACTTCTAGCGACTGATTTATTACTGCACCGCGTTTTTGTTTAAATCACTGTCCTACTGTTTTGTGCATAATACTTGATCATTTACTTTGTTACTATATTACTCTGATGTCATATTACTGTTTTACTCTTTCTATAACAGAGTACTCCAGTAGTACAGTATTGGAAAAGAGTATAGTGTAGTTAGGGTGTTCTGTGACTAAGCGTTTGCCGCTCATGCGCACAATGTATACCTCTCTTTTCGACGTTTGGCGCTTAATCGACATGTGATGTAGCCGCCCATGCGCACAGATTTCCCTACTGCTTCCTATCACAAGACTACTTACCCCTCTCAACATGTACATGAAATTCGGAAGAGCTTCAGGCTCCAGTCTATCAGGTATCAGTTGGAGTCGTACAATCAACAATGCTGAAGAAAATCCGTAATCAAGCGAGTCAGGCTGGATTCAGACAGATCCAAAATTCGATCGTACGACAGCTTTCTAATTGGTCTGAATTTGATTTATGATCGTCTGAATCCAGCCTCAGTGGACCCAACCACAGACGGAAGATGATGTGAATTCGCTAAGATAAAAAAATAATCTGAACTCGTGAAATCGGTGAATGAGTTTAAACAGATGCTCTCTACGGAAATAGGTAGAGCTGCCCACGAAAGACGTCAAAATGCTCGAAAGATTGCAAAAGAGTGAGCTGAACGAAAACAAGCTGAGATCGAATGTCTGAAAGTTGAAGAGCGGCTCCAGAAGAACATTTCTGTTCTATAGTCGGGCTGTTCAAAAGATAGAATTCAAGGACGCGTGAACAATGAATGCCTGCATAGCCACGCCTTCTAAACTGAAATAAATGAAGAACTGTTTACACTGTACTGTACTCATTTGTGCTTTGTATTTACGTGTGTTATGTTAATTAAATAATATGGATGGAAACACTCTTTCACCTCCAAGAAAAAGATAAAAAAAAAGACATTTAACTGTAGAGGAAAAATAAGGTGTAATAATGAACACTTTTAAAAAAGCATCCCAAGAGTTGATGGGAGGACGACGCGGCGACGTTTTTGTTGAGTGGTGTAAATCGGACTTTTAACATTGGGGAGAGGAACATTCAAAGAGTGCGTGCCGTTCACGTGATCATTCTATCTTTTCAGCGGCTACACTATAAAGGAATCATTCGCAGCCAGATTGATACATTCGATCAATGAAGATAAACTCCGATGTCTTGGTCTGTTCGAAGTTGTACCCGATGAAGAATTGTACCTATATTGTGACGTCACTGGAACGTTGCTGAGCAACGCCTTGAATAACTATCTCTTAAGATGCCTAGGAAACCCTGGTGTATCTACTTATACCTGAATAATTTTGGGATAAACTTGGCGAAAACTGATTGCTTGATTTCTGAGATCGCAAATGCTTCAGATCGCTATTGTAGATGGCGATCAGTCATATACCATACGAAGCTTAATTTTCAGTAGAGAGGACTGTGCAACCGAATATTCTACCACTGTTTATTATTTGCCTACTGAGATTTTGACAGCCCTGACAGCCAATCAAATGCGTTTCAGAAAACGTGCATGTAACGTGGAAACCTACCGTTAACAACCTGTCACTGTCACCTGCTACCTCTACAAGTTTTTAGTGTTATTTAAGGTGGCTATATACTGGTGTGTTTACTCCATATAAGAGGTTGTCAGCAAATCAGACGACCGATTTGGCCAACTTGATGAAAAATTTGATGATGTAGGCGTAGTAGTACTGCAAAAAATCCGCCAGGTACCGGCACTCTTGCAGTGGAGATGACAGTCCTGTGTTGCCAAGTGGCCATGTCGTTGCGAATTCTGGTCCAGATCAGTAGAAACACAATGCAAATTTATTCCAACTGAGAAATTATTTTCAAACTACATGGAATAAATAACGCATAAAGTTAAACACAAATTTGGCGCGTTTTGGTGTTTTCAATAACCTCACATATCCAGTCCCAATTAATTCTCTATCCTTTAACAAAAAAATCAGAATTGGCAACAGCGTGTTCCATAGATCGAGTGATCACGAAAATTAATAGAAATTTTGATAACCAGCGCTCCCTCATGGCCACTGATGAACTACCACGCCTTGTCCACAGGTTTGTCTGAAACAATATCGCAACATTGGAAACACCAGTATATAGACATCTTAGTGTTATTATATCAGTTTATAAGACTAGACTTTGATTCCGAGAAAATTTACTTTGCCCATTCACCTGAGAATTTACGACAAAGTTCATGCTAGTGTATTGAAAGTGATAGACTGTCTTGGAATTGGGGATACACACATCAGTTATGCAACGGTTCAAAATACGTATCACATCGATATTTCCTTTAAACAAAACTTTGTTTTCAATATCTCATTGATAAGAGCTACAGATGTTTCCTCCTCGATATAAGACTTTCGCTCAAGCTGAAACGAATAAAATTAGCTACAACGCTACATTCATGTTATTATTTTGGGGCGATTTGTTTTGTAATTACCTTAGGTGCTGAATAAAGAAGAATATTTGGATCCCCAGATTTTGACTGACCACACAAAATACGAAATCTTTCACACATCGTGAAAAAGTACTTGTAATAACTTCAAAACTTATTCTACTTATATAGACTTTCAAACACTGTTGAATGCGAAGAAATAATTTCAGAGTTTTCATTGACAACAATAAACCTCAGAGTTACGTCAATTTGTCAAAACCGACATTTAACAGATTTTCGAAAATGCTCATATAACGCTCCCTATACAAAAATTAGAAAGCTTTTGTAATCGTCGATTGTTTTTCGCCAATAAATTCTAAACAATATCGAATCACTAGATACACCAGGGTTTCCTAGGCATCTTACTATCTCTTTTAGTATAGATCGAATGTATTGAAATGTTCACTCGAAAGATGAATAGACTATTTTGTTGTTTTGTTGTATGCTCTGTTTCTCATTTTCTATATCACAAAAACGCATCATTTTTATGCGTTTTTTGAGGCGTTAAAACGTCCAAAACACGTTGTTTTTGACACATTTTCACTTACCTGTTTTTCGATGCGTGAAAACACACCAAAAACGTTTTGACGCATTAAAAATTTCGTGAAAAATCGGCCCTTTTTCGACGATTTTTGTGCGAAACAAAGTTGATCAAAATCGCCCGTGAGAATACATGTATTTCCTATGTGATGGAAATTGTGAGGTTTTTTTTGACTGTGTTACGCACAGAAAATTTGATTTTGAAAGTGACAAAGATGTCATTTGTTACACGTATTTTCAGTGCATTAAAACGTTGTTTTTAACACGTCAAAGTGGCGTTTTGCCGCATAGAAAAACAGAAGCAAAAACCACACCAAAAACTACATATTTTGGACGTTTTTGAAACGTCGAAAACTCGCCGTGCTTTCGCATAGAAAATGACATTTTTCTGCTTTCGTGCAGAAACATGCTCCTTTTTTGAGACGGAATCGGAGATATTCAACTCGACCTACTTTGACGTATCTGCTGTCGATTTTATCTGGGGTTACGCTTTTACCCACACTACGTGGTGTAACGATACACCGCTCGTGAAGCGTATCGTACGTTTGGGATTTATAGCACATGCGTACTTCGTCAAAACTTGCGCTACGTCGAATTGTACTGTAGCTTATAACACCTATTGTCGAAGGCGTTCTTGGGATGATTTGCGGGAAGTTTGGACGTCCTCATACGTCTACGGCTCTTAAGTCAGATGACGCTTGAGCTCGAGTTATTTGAAATGCATATTCATTGAAGTGTCTGCAGTTTCCTTCATATAACAGACCGATGGCGTGGATACAAACCAACCGACGCCAAATCGCACTTGAGAGGAAAATTTCCTCAGATCTGGGTAAAATTCTTGGTCTTCTATAGGATTTCCTCGATATTTTTCCAGATTCTAGGGAGAATTTTATGTCCATGAGACCTCAGCGGCAGAATTCAAACCCAAGAACATTTGTGACTTGACGCTTCACGGAGGTGTTAGCCACCATCTGAAATTTTCAAATAAGTACTTTATGCGCTTGTGTGTGAACGTCATACATGTGCAAATGGAAGTGGAATAAAACAAGGCGCCGAATTCAAACGTATATTCAAGATACATATATGAGGTGAATAAGCATTTCAGTGATCTGCTATTGCGGTACTTATAGAAAAATTCAGATTCAGCAAGTTCTTGGGGTTTCTGACACACCGATCATCGGTCAGTCGTCAGACTTTGCTAGACGGCTCGTGTAATCGCCATTCTACGCATGTGTTGGTTGTTTTATCCGATTGATGAACGATGGAGTATCGCTATAGAAGAATGGGTGTCACAAAAGAACTGAAACACAACTGGCGATATTTCGTGTAAAAACCCCATCCCTGTTTCGAACATATGAAGAACTCGAGATTTGTCATCTTACATTGGAATGTGGGATACCTATGCTTCTGAGGATCTAACGGTGAGCTATGAGGCCCCCGTCTATATATTGGCATTCTCGCTTCTGTCATGGGTATAATACGTGTTTTCCCACCCATATATTTCCAAGTATCGGACTTTTTACTTTGAATGAATTTCACGCGTCGAAACATACGGTTCTCGCTTATAGAAAGGCGAGGTTTCGGTTTGATATGTCAAGTGAATCATCGCGTTCCGCAAGGAGTGGATTAAAAACGTTGAGGTTGAAATAGGTATACAGTATAGTGACTGTGTTTGAGACATCTATGACCTGTGAAATGAGAAACCACGAAATTTTCAATAACAATTTCCCCGAAGTCTCAATATCGGCTTGAATGGACCAAACTTTTATCAGAAATAGCAAATTTCCAACACTACTATCAACTGACAGATCAATTTACGAGGAATTATGTTGGAACAACGATTTCTGAAAAAAATACCTAAACAATAAAAAACAAGAATAAAAACCAAGGAACGTTTACTGATAGATTTTGTTCACTCGAATCTCACTCTGATAAATCAAAGTTAGATCTCACATTTTTTTAAGGTAGGTGATGTTACAAATGCAATTTCTCAAAACTGCAATTCCAATCTTGCGGCAGCTTATTCATGAGTTTCAACACCGACAGTCTTATTCGCTAAACTCTGGTGGAATCTTTCGTTATTTCCAATAGAATCATTAGTATACAAAATTTGCGTGGACAAGACTTCCTTATAGAAGCTTGAAGATGCTAACCTTGTTAGCGAAACGCGCGTCGAGTGCAAATAATGTCAGTTTGGTGTTAGAGAAAGATTCAACTTTCAAAGCGAAGGTTCCAACCTCATCGTTTATTAATAACGAGTTCTCTTTGATGTTGTTCATCAATGTTCTGAATTCATAGTACGAAAATGAGATTAAGTCAGGACTCAAGCTAGCGCTGAATTGAGGAATTACGTAACAGGATTTGACAATTATCGAAAATGCTGTGACAGAATTATAAATATACCTGCGAAGATATCGCACCAGGGTTTTCATGCATCTTGAAAAAACAGGACGCTATGGGGGCAAGCAGTCATTTAAAATTTATCGGAACTTCACTGCGCAACTGGATGTGGAACGAATTTCAGTGCGAAGTTGGATTGGATAAATTGTACATGGTAAATATTTTGGATACCCCTTGATGTGAGGAACTTGTTTTTGACATTATAGTTGGCACCACCCTGTATGATCGGTTGGTATTCGTGTGAGCGGAACCGCTGGGCCTATCCACTGTGGTCGCTACAGAGTCTCCTCCAACTGCGACAGACCACCACGAGAGTATACATTCCATGGGCGAATTCACACTTTGGCCATGGCAGGCCCCAGTTCTATTAAAATAAATTTCCGTTGAAACGTCATTTAGTACTCGAGAATCGGACTCCCGCCGGTTCGGTCAGAAGGTCTAGTTTCAACAAATACTAAGCAGATGATGTAGCAGTTCAACACATATTCCATGCCATCTTACGTTATTCTTTTTCAATAGAAAACATTTCACAAGGTTTGCGGGCTCGATTCATAGAATATGTTCCTTACAAGTTGTGACATCAAAATGACTTGATACCCATCCTGGCAGGCACTGAAGGTTTTCCCTGTTGAAATACCAAACGCACTACCGAAAAATCACCAAGTCACCTCGGACCGTTGGGACACTCAAGATCACTAACTGCATCTTGAACACACGTGGCCCCGCCTTCTACTCGCTTGCCGGAGTGGCTGATAGTGAAAAAACATAAAATTGACAAATCAGAATCGACATTTTATTGTTTCTATTCCAATAGAAGATCAGTCTTTCTGCAATTCTTTCTTCAAGTTTTCTAATATCCTTATTCTCTGATTCACACTTTTAAGTCTCTCTTCGAGATCGTCACAAAGAGGTCTGGATACTTTTGAAACAATATGAACCAAAGTGAGAGTTTTAAATGAATCATTGTGAAGGCTAGCTAGTTCATCCTGACCGTCATTATCTTTCACATCATGGTAATCCACTTCTTCTTGGATGAGTATACGAGGAAGATCGGCAATTCCTAAAAATTTCGAGTTATCTTTTACATCTGATCACAGTTATTCACCCCAAAAAGTAATTTGTATATATATCAGGAGGGTATGATTGAAATAGATTAAATTTGTAGTAGGTATTATGGTTTTGTGGCAGAGACTGTTATTATCTAAGGCAACGAAAAATATATCGTTGGTCCTATCGATTTTGATATGTCAATTGAAAGTTTTGGACTAGATGCGGAAAGTGCATTTCAGTATTCGAGAATTCAACCAAAGTTGGACTCTTGATCAATAACAACTAGAAATGTTCATCAAGATCAACCGCACTGAAGATGATAAGGAAAGCAACGAAAACGTACCATTTACTCAATATCATTGTACCCGTTTACTATACACTTTAAGATCTATCACACTGGTGTTATCGAATGATGAATCTACAGAGGGAGAATTGAGTTCTCCGACAGGAAGATACAGAAAATATAAATGAATGGTTTGCCAGAATTTGGTACGAATCTGAAAGCTTACCTGTAAGACAAAATCACCTGCAGCATGGAGATATAAGCAATGAGAAATGAACTTTGTGGAAAGCAAGAGACTACGCTGGATAAGATTCCGGAATTGGCACTTACAAAAGAGGCATTCTCTCTGTCTCGTCTAATTCTCTCTCTCTCTGATTCTCAAAAAAATTTTCTCGCTCTCTCTCTCTCTCTCTTATTATATCTATGGGGTTGAATTCAGATCTGTTGTCTCTTGACTGATCCATTACATGTTGCTCAAATATTTTTCTCAATATCAATGAGATTTCCTTTCATAATCTTGCAGACAGAGCGCATTCACCCTCAATATGAATATTTAAAGAAAACGATGGTTTGCCACAAATGGCTGCAAGTATTTCTCAGGAATTTGTGATAAGAAAGTTGTGGATTTTCTTTTCATATTTCCATTGAATGTTTGTTATATTGGTAAATATATAGTTATCGGACTCCACCCTGTAGAGTAAAACGTTTTGATGGAACTCACGTATTTTGGCCTCCTGAACAAAAATTCAAATGAAATTTTTAGCGCTCCCAATTAGTTTCGGAGGTATGGTTCCCCAAAGACAGGAAAAACGGGGTTGAAGTGCATCGCGATTCGATGCGCATTCTACTGTTTTATTAACCTCGAATTCCTATCAGGATTATTTCTTTAGTACAAAATGCTTATAATTCGGTTGAATGTGATGAAGAATGTGGTATACAACAAGACAGTGTTTGTTACAGCCTTAAGGCCGATTCATAAACTTGACGTTCCGTTAGCCGTTACCATTGACGTTGGTGGTTAAACTTATTCAAAAGTACATTTTCAATGTATGTTCAGATTTCAACATTTTTAATTTTCGCCTCGTATTGCATAATATTACAGGTGACAATGCATTTGATTGGCTAGCACGGCCTGCTACGAAGGATGCTACGGACGGCAAAGGGCAGAACATAAAATTGGTTTATGTCGAACGGCACTAACGGCACGCTGAACGGCGGACGGCATTGGCAAACGGCGTTTACGAATGTAATACTCACTCAGGCGAAATTCGCGGATTTTTGACATAATGTGTCAAATCCAGATTGTTACCGCACATTCGCGTATTTCATCCATACTCACAAATGCGAAACTTTCCTATGCGAAAGTGCGGATAAATCCCAAAAAATTGAAATGATTTTAACTATTTTGCGAATTTCTGTCATCTGTCATAGGTACTTTTAAAACATCATCCTTTAGGTTATTCCAAATTGCTTCACAACATTCATTAATTATACTAGATACTGTTGAGGTTCCAACTCGAAACGCATATGATATAGATACCATGCTGTCACCTGACGCTAAATATCTCAATGTTAACGATAGTCTTTCAGCAGACGAGATAGTTTCTCTACGAAAATCATTTTTAGATATTGAGGGGCCTATTTTGTGTAAAAGTAATTCAAACTGAGTTGGAGTCATTCTTAGGTAATTAAAATATTTATTTGTATCAGTCAAGCGCATCTCCTTTATCAGATTGTTAAAATATCCTTGGGCTTTTCTTTGTAAAAAAATGTCCCGTATCCATTTTTTTCTCAGTTGCCTCTTATTGGTTGATCTTATACGGTTTTTATTATAGATATGAATACAAAGCATTAAATAATAATATCTTTGTAAATAATTGTTGTAATGACGAGCATCCATAATTATTTTCTTTTCATAAAAATTGCACAAACACCAACAATTCCAACAACTAATAATAAAAATTGTAGGTTATATTATTTCCCTTCAATTATGACAAACGATACTTGTAAAAATCGCAGAAAAGTTAAAATTTCCCGCCGCGAATATTTTTAAATATGGATTTGACACATGATGTCAAAAAAAACGCGAATTTCGCCTGAGTGAGTATTAAGCATTATGCGTTTCAGTATATGGGGAAGATGACCCAAAGCTTTTAGTAGGTGGCAGCACGACTGCATGTGCCTAACGAGTGATTTTGCAGGTTATGTTTTATTTTTATTTTAATGAATATTTTCAAAAGATACTTAAGAATCATGAGGATGTTTTCTCCAACCGATAGATATGGACGATTGTCTGTACCAGAACTGAAAAGTGTGTGAGGGAGTGTGGTGGATCCCTCAAAGGAAAACAAAGAAATTTGAGTGAAAGGTAAAAAATTCAAACTGATTACAGAGGTGTTTCGTTAAAAATCATCATAATAACCATCTACTAGCCCTGCTACGTTCTTTTGTAAGTGACTGGAGCATAATCCAGAATGTTCAGAAGCCTGAACGCTCTTTCTTTTCAGGGCTACTTCCCACTGCTTTTTCAGTTTTGTTTCTTTTGGGAATAAATGCGTACCTACATTTTACATCCGAATGCACTACATAAGACCATTTTATGTCGATTTCAAATCTTTATATTATTAATTATTGCAAAGAAGGGACGTTTAATGTTTTGAATTGTTGTCATTTGACTTGAGAGGCTGTCAAAGGTACATGCAGTGGTGGCGCTCCTAGTGGTAGAGTTTTGCAGCCGTCATCCCCATTGATGCGTCAACGGAACAGCGAGCGCAAACGTCATCCGCAACGTCAAACGGAACGACAAGTTTATGAATCGGCCTTTCTACAAATGGTAAATCCAATCAGGGGCATCATTTGAATGAAGGAGATAAAGTGATAGTGAGAGATTACAGAATTGCCAATGAAAATCATAGAATGGCGCTCAGATAATCAGAGACCTGGGAATAAGAATGTGTATGTAAGCTTAGGGATGGATCAGATTGAAAAATACGTATTGACCAAAAAAAATCCCCCCCAAAAAAACTGATTAGGAAAATGGAATGTCTCAACTCTATATTCCTCAATTAATCAATCAAATACCTAATATACCTAATTGGGGATGATAATAAAACAATTTCAGATTCGGACTTGGAAACTATCAAGTTTCTCAAGATATATAAAAACGAATTGACATATATTTCTGATAGTAAAGCTTAATGGATAAAGAATATAGTTATAGATATATTTGCATTTTTTTAAAATAAGGACTGGAATATCTTAGGGAACAAAAATCAATTGAATATTTTTGAATATTCCCTAAGCAAAATTCTGAGTAGTTTATTGATAGTTCATTCAATCTTCCTTAGTTATGACTTTGATCACCTCTCAGACCATTTAGTATACCCAGGAATGAAGGCTGCCAGACTGCATCTCTCATCAAAATATTGGTAAAATAATGTTTTTTTGTTGTAATATACTACTTGAGCAGGCGCGTATACAAGGGGGGTAAAGGGGGTAATTACCACCCCATAATCAGTCAGTCACATAACATATGATAATATATATATATATATATATATATTGAAGAAAATAGGGAGATATCAAAAAAGATGATAAATGAATGAAAAATCAATCACAAATTAATTTCACCTTTACTCCCTGTAACCCTGTAGGATCGCAGAATCCAGTAATTAAATTCAGAATTATTATCAAAATTATAGAATATCTCAGATTATATGGTCTAGTATTTCGGGAGAAATTGATTATCACCAACAGTTCTGGAAGAATACGTTCGTGCGTTTCCACTTCGATAGATACCGCATTTCAAAAGTGCGATTCTAACATTATGCCTCTCATTAAAAAATGCATGCTATTGACTTCGACCTGGTCTGACCGTCTGACAATATCTCAGTATCGGTTAACTGGTCTAGCACTATAACACATTCATTCCTGGGACTTACCCAGAGAAGCTGATGCATTGATAGATCGTTATGTTGATGAGAAAAACAGAAATTTAAATTTATTATTTAATTTTTCTGTTACATTATCTTGTGTTCAATAAGTATATACTTTTCATTCTACTCATATTGATATGTAGTATGATAAATACATGAACGAATATCATTATAACGGCTTCCTAATAATTCAAGTCAGTGTGAAAGGTAAGTTTGTAAAGAGGCCGATATGCGTTTGTTTTGATAAAATGGTGGGAACGCATAATTTTCTCAGTGATTACCCCCCCTATAAACTCGAGCTGTATACGCGCCTGTACTTAAGTCATCCAAATTGATCAACATTTTTCATGCTCTTAGACCCCACTCAGACCAAATTGGATATGATTTTCTCAGACTACCTAGAATATGACAAGTACCCTTACCTTCCAAATCATAATTTTGTAAAGGAGAACTTTTAATCACAAGTTCAACTTCCCTTCGTTCCAACTCAGAGGCTCCTCTATAGGCTTGAAAGCAAGTTAATTGAATTTGATTATTCATCAATCTTGAATCATTTTGGAAAACTGAAAAGATTAGTCCTACAAAAAGAGGGTCCATTGTTTGATACATAGATTGAGTTCGTATATCTGAAAAAAACTCAATCAAACTTGGAATGTAAAGCTTCATCGAATTACAATACCAACATGGCTGGGCCACACAGTTATATGAGGGTGTGAATGGTACCAGCCCAGTACCCTCATTGGTCTATTTAACTTTTTTGTCAGCTGATCAGCATACATGGTAGCAGTACAAAGTTGTTCAGGTGAAATTTCCACTCTATCGGGCTGTTTATCACTTCTATGCAATATAACACATGCCGAGATTCGGGAAATGCACTCAACATCATCAACCTTGAATTGCAAATTGATTCAATTGAAATTTGGCATGGTATGAATACACCTACCTCTCCTACTAATAACCCCATGATTTCTTGTTTCTCTGTAGTTAAAGCATGCTGAACACATATTGAATAAACATCAGCATTTAAAATAACTTTTTTCAAACACTTTTCAGAAACCATATTTATTTTTGGAGTTTTACTCTCTGGTTGGCTGAAACAGTGGATAGAAACAGATCATTGCAAACGTTGCTGGCACAACGTTAAAATGGTCAGAAAGTTATGTAGGGTATAGAAATTAAAAGTTATTTCTGAATATACATATTATCCAAGGAGAAAGACAATAAACTTGGGGTGGGCATCATTTTTGGTCCTTTCTTCTTCCTAGTTCATATAAATGATATAGTAGGAATGGCCGGAATCTGTGAAATCCAATTGTTTGTAGATGATTTTTTTTTCATCCTTGGACCAAAAAAGTTTGATTGACACTAAACTCAACAACAAATGTTTTTTTTTTTTATGAATGGTGCTGCATTAACACACTTGAGATAAATGTAAATATAAAATGGGTATGCTCATTGAAAATGATAGATCAAAGCACTATCAAATCATAATATAGAAAACAAATTATGCGGAAACTCAATTGATCAGGAGGCAAAAATCAAATACTTTGATATTATTGTCGACTATGGATTAACATTCAAAGAACATGCTAATTGAATATTGAAACCTATTTCTCTATTCAGGTGTTCAAGTTAGGTATCTTATTGCTCCACTATTCTATTCTCACCCAAGCAGAACCAAATCAACAAATATCAAAAATTACAAAACTGAGCAATGCACACCTATCATGCAATAGAAACACATAAAATCTATGTGGGAGTATCTGGGATCATGTGATGTCTGGGGGGTACAAACACCAGTTTTACCATGGAAAACAAAAGTTTCTGGGGGGCAGATGCTGCCGTATTGCTTCATTTCATCATTTGACAAGTATCTGAAATGCCTAATACCAAACACTGTTGATATTCATATTTAAAACAAAATTGGACAGGCACCTACCATACCTATCAGACAAAATTTAATTTTGAAAACCACCAATACCCAACCAGATCAAGAGATGACTTTCATATTCCTCTATCTAGTGAGAAATAAATATATCAATACTAAATATTTATTAGAAGAGTCAAGGCATTCATTGATTCAACACCAGAAATGAATAAGGAAACAAATTTTTTGAGTCGATTTGAAAAATTACTAAAGAAACATTTGATATGATACAATCCTTGATCTTCATCTCATTATCCACAAGTATAAGTTTATATATTTGCTTGTGTTTTGGGATATATTCCTTTGTTTTATTTTGTGTAAGCTTGAACCCTCTTTGAACTTTAAATTTTTAAAATATTGACATGAATTGTGAATTTAGGTATTTCATGTTTTTGTATAATTATAGGGTAATTATCCGTTAAGCGGGCTCCATCGTGAAATTAAAAAATTTTTGGTGGAACTTACGTATTTCGGCCTCCTGAACAAAAAAGTCCAATGAAGTTTTTGGGGCTCGCAACTAGTTTCGGAGATACGGCCCCCCAAAGACAGGAAATCGGGGTTTTCAGGGTTGACATTTATGTTTGTTTATTCAGCCAATTCCGCTCGAAATTCATCCTCCTTTCTATCAGCACAATATAAAAATTCTATACCACCTTCTTCATCACTTTCCAATAGAATTATAAGCATTTTTCAATGCGCGTTCTATTGTTTTGCTAACCTCGAATTTCTATGACGATTTACCTTTTAGAGTTTTGTTGTGAAAAATGGAAAAATGCTTATAATTCTGTTGGAAAGTGATGAGGAAGGATATATAGAATGAGTATATTGTGCTGATAGAAAGGAGGAATTTCGAGCGGAATTGGCTGAGAAACAAACATAGGCGTAAAACCCCGATTTCCTGTCTTTGGGGGGCCGTATCTCCGAAACTAGTTGCGAGCCCCAAAAACTTCATTGGACTTTTTTGTTCAGAAGGCCGAAATACGTAAGTTCCAATTTTTTTTTAATTTCACGATGGAGCCCGCTTAACGGATAATTACCAATTATAGTATATATGTAGATCAATAATAATCTAAATGTAAAATTCGTTTATAGAAAATACAAGATCTACGTGGGATATACTGCAGTGCTGAGCTAAATAGCTGTAACTAGTCGATCATCCTCTGAGAAAATAAATATTTCATTGGTACATTCTTGTTCGTCACTACTGATAGGTACAATTTTTTTTTCAAGCTTCATACCTAATGTAAAAAATAAGAAAATATTCATATCTGATTAGCTTTGCCAATCAGATATCAGAATCGGTGTTTTAGAGTAAATGCATCCATATCCAGCATACAATCCAGTTACATTAAACTTTTCGATCGATTTTGGACATTCAATACTTTAAACCATACCTTCAATTGTTGCTTTGCTATTATTTGTGTTGTGTACACAATTTTTCCGACAGAAATTCACAACAAAAAATAAAAAGCAACAGCGATCAGACATCAGACAACAGACCTCTGCTTCTTTCCTCTTTCATAGCGAATTCTTTGTATCTTATAAGAACAGAACTCGTGTACTTTTTGACAGAACTCGTGTATCTTTATCCTTCAATATATGGAGTGTTGAAAAAAGAGAGTGATAGTTTGACTCGGCACGGTTCTATTTCGCTATTCCATTTACCAATTCACCATAGACCGCGGGCATGTGACGTCACACGCGCATCAGCCTGCTGGACAAACAAATCGTATTTCCATAAACAACAATGGTAATTTAATGCGATTATAATTGCAATTCTGAGATACAAAATGTATGAATAAAGCGTTGCCTATCTCAACTCATCAGTACTTAAATCTGCTCTTCTAGTTGCTTGAATCCACATTTCACGTCTCTTAACAGCAAGAGGATTAATATTCTTTCTTTTGTCGAAAATAGAAGGGAATCTATGGATTGACACTTCACAATCACTCAAAATTGAGTTATTACCGAGAGAAAATATTTTGAAATATGACACAAATGCACAAAAAGCCTCTTTAGATCGGTTTGTTTGTCCAGCAGGCTGGATTTACTGGATTTACAACTGTCAGATTTACTGTCGTCTGGCAGATATGCCCGCGGTCTATTCAAATGAATGAGACTATCATAAAATATTCGTGCCAAAATAATTCATTTCACAAAGGAAATATTTGTTGATGAACAATACTCATTTTTAGTTTTTTACACTACCTAGGTACCTAGTAAAACTCAAAGGAAAACAATTTGCAGGTTTGATATGTGACATATTGTAACGGGGGTACCTACCTCTCAAAATGAAGGACTAGGGGCCGGTACTTTCGGTTTTGATTTATCAGCGGATTACGTAACGGCACGGTTAAATTTGAACTTATGACAAATTGTTGGTTAGCAAATTTCGGTACTTTCCTACATACTTAACGGAGGGATTAGGTAACCAGTATTTTTGAAAGGTTGGTATGAGTTGATCATAATCTTCTTCTGAAATATCTAATGATAACGTCAATCAAAGACATTTGAAATTGATTCCAATTCTTTTTACTGGTAGTTGAAAAAGGACAGGAGATCGAAGATCATTTTCATTTGAGGTTATGTTCATTTTCTTCATTTAACTTCATTTTTCATTTTACTCTACTGTCACAGAACACCCTATCTACACAGAAGCGCAACTGAAGCGTTCCGACCGAAATGAAAGCTTGGCTTGTATATTGTCAACCTCACATTTGTGTTGTTAGGGTGTTATAAAATTTTCGAACAATTATCAATGTCCTTGGGTTATTACTACTGATAAATTTTATTAATATCAGATGAAAGCATGATCAGAGTAGTTTTAAACGTTCGTGCCTGCAAAATTCAGTTGATTACTCTAAAACTATTTGAACATCAAATAGCTGCCTACACCACTTTTCTATCTACTTTTTTTTCAAAGGTGCAAAAAACAGTAAGCCTACTCACTGAAATTATTTTGGTAATCATCCAAATATTCCTTTTATATGTTGAGAATAAGGAAATGTAGATTGCTGATCAACGAAGCATTTAGGCATTTAGTTCTGAATTATTAAGACCTTTCTAGGGTCATATCTTCAAATGGAATCAAAACTGCCCCAATTTCAGTTCAGAAGCAGAAATGCTCAGTCTAGAAAGTTTACAAAGGTGTATCACTTGAACTGTATATCAACCGACAGTTTGAATTTACCGCCAAGAAATGACATTATACAAGCCAAGCTTTAAATCAAGGTTACGAAAAATTGACCCAAAAGATCAAAGGGACCGCCTTCAAGTTGCGCTTCTGTGTAGATAGGGTGTTCTGTGCTACTGTGTTCGTGTTGTTTTTCAAAAAGAATAATAGAAATAATGAGTCAACTTGATAAGAATGATAAAAAGAAACGAGGTTCCAATTTCACATCCACCGAAATTGAACTGCTAATGAGATGCATATTGCATGAGATCAGAATAATTGAAAATAAACAAACTGATGGTGCAACACTCAAAGAAAAAAATGATGCTTGGGAAAGAGTTACAAACACGTTCCAAAGTTTGACAAAAGATGTTTATAGAAATATAAATTCGCTGAAAATGAAATATGATAATATAAAGAAAACGTTAAAGAAAAAAATCACGGAGGCTAAACAAAGTTACACAAAAACAGGAGGGGGGCCTCCAATTGAAGTCAAATTAGTATGGTTCGAAGAACAACTGTACTCTTATTTACAATTAGGAATACAGGGCCTTCCATCAGTTGGTGATAGTGATATGGATGCTGCTGTTGTTGATGTTATGCCACAATTGATAACTGCTCAGGACAGATCCTATACACTGATTGACTTTGGTGAGAATTCTATTTAATTTTTTGATCAAAAATTACTTTATAGTGTTTCAGATCAATTTGAAGAACCATCTGATAATTTTGATTCAAGAATGAGTAATGATGTGGACAAAGAGGTGAGCATATCAGAAATGAAATTGTTTCGACACAGACGTGAGTACAAAACTTGATGTAAATATTTCACAGTATAGATTTGTTCATTGTATCACTCACGTTTGTTAACAACTTATAGGTATATCCAAATTAGATCTAACTGTATGATTGACTTTGTGGAATTACTCCTTGATCCTAATATTTGAAGTATAGAACTATATAGTGCAATTTGATAATCAAGGAGGTTATTCCTTTTTTAAAAGAAATACATACAATCTTGACATTTTTCGAACCTAAAATTTGTGATCCTTCCAGAATAATTCAAATATCGAAAGAATAGTGGAAGCCAATGAATCATCAACATTACCAATGGTTGAGAAATCAAATATTGGTCAATCAGGTTCTTCGACAAAGAGGTTGATGGTAAGTGTTATATGATAAGTAGATTGCATGAAACTATATTTATAAGTTATTTGTAGGCATCAAACAATTGGAATCTCAGAAAAAGAAAAAACACTGTGACATTTGAGCAGAAGAAAAATACAATTGACTCATACCAAAAATTAGCAGAAGAAAAATGTGCTCTTACCATCATACAGAAGGAATGTTATGAGACTGAACTCAAGAAGAAGAAGGATGAATCAACATTCAATGAAAGGGAATGGGAATTGAAAACTCAAATTCTTGAAAAGGACCTGGAAATAAAAAATCAGCAACTTGATGATATTTTGGAAGAGCGAGAGAGAAAAAGAAAAATATTTATCATGACAGAAGAAGAACAGAAGCTGAAAATAGAAATTTTGAAGTGTGATCTGAATAACAAATTGAAACAAAATCTAGGGTTGATTTCTATTTAGTTGCAATAACCAATAATTTCATAGAATTTTCATGAATATTGTGTCCTCATTGGGTAAATAATCCATGTCACCAAACTGGTTCAACTCATAGTCTTCAGCATTAGATTAAGTTTACCGAATACACAAATTTTTGACTGGCGTTTCTATAAAATTCTGGAGCTTCGTAAAATGCTATTCCGTTCTGTGACATGGTGATATCTAAAAAAAAGCAACCTAGAGCTAGATGGAACCCCCAAATACTTTCAGATGTTCACAAAAAATTAAATGTTATATGACAGACAGCACAGATTGATTACGAGTTGAATCAGTTTGAAGGTATCAAATTATCTACCCAATAGAACTTAATATTCATCAAACATATTCTTTATAACTTAGAAAATACTCTTGAATATCTTCAATGTTAAGTTCGTTCAATATATTCCAAGAATTACTTTTTATTATAATTATTTCTCTTTATCTCAATAAGAAAATCATTGGAAGAGTTATTTCATACAGTCAATACCTGAACATTTTTACTGAAAATACCAAACATGCCTTTTACCAACAAAGAGGGTTCTTCAGGAGAAAAAGTTGTCTTCTAGAAATGTCGACTTCTTTGGTGAGACACAAAGAATCCAAGTGTTTGGTTTGGTGTACAGGAACTGACTTCAAAAAAGTTTCAGTTCTATTGTACCAGAGGTTCCACCAAAATGTAACCCAACTCAGTGAGAAATATTTGTGGTGTTCACTTTTAAATTAAATTTCTAACAATTATCAGTCATTTATTCATTACAAGGTTTCAAAATAATTTATATATCTATGTTGAGCAACATTGAATTCAGGAACATCTTCATTTTCTACTAGATCAATCTCCCTAAGTTCTTCGGCATGTTCTAGAGGTGGAAGTTCCGCATTATCTCTAGCTTGAACAGCAATATTATGCATAACTGCTGTAGCGATTATTATTTTCTGAGCCAGTTGTAAGTTACACCTGATTCCTGTACTCAGAATTGGAAATCTTCTTTTCCATATACCAAATGTTCGTTCAATCACTGTTCTGGTGGAAATGTGACTTCTATTATATAATTCCTCACCTCTAGTGTGAGGAGCAGCTAAAGGGGTCATTAAAAAACTCATCAAAGGATATCCGCTGTCACCTAATAATACAGAATCGCCAAATTCATTATTTTGAAAACGTCTTATTATTGATGAGTTACGAAAAATATGACTATCATGGGAGGAACCTGGCCACCTAGCTACTACATCCAAGATTGAATTTTTACTGTCACAAATAGCTTGAACATTCAGAGAAAAAAATCCTTTTCTGTTTCTGAAGACCTCTGCATCATGTCTACCTGCAATTATAATAGTCAAGACCATATCGAAAAAAAAATAATATCTTTTGATTAAAGACTGTACATAATACCTGAATATTACCTGGTGATTGAATTTTCACATGAGTGCAATCTACTGCACCTATCACTCTTGGAAAACGAGCCAAGCGGAAGAAATCTGATTGTATTATTGTCCTCCCATATGCATCATCAGGAAATTTTATCCAATTTGCCCGTAATGACACCAGTGCATCTGTAACCCTTTTTATTATTCTTCCGGCTGTAGTTTTGTGGATACCAACAAAATCACCCATTGTTATGTAAAAATTTCCAGTTGCATAAAATCTCAATGTTAAGAGAACTTGATCGAGCGCTTTCAATTCATGATATCTGAAAAAGTCATGCACTCAGATTGAGAAGTTATTAATTAAAGGTACTACGTACTGTAGATGTTGATGGGCTAAGATAGGTTCCAGCTGAGGAAGAACTATATTTCTCACTGTCTCCCTGGTCAGTCGAAATCTTTTACGGAACTCATTTTCATCCCAAGTGTTGAAGTGATCTATTCGCTCGTATACTGTATATGTTCTGATATTGTAAACATGTTGAACAATTTCTTCGTCATGGTCGTCGAATAGCTCATGAAGTTCATTCAAATCCATTTCTCACAGAGAATGTTCACCAGTAGCGATGATACAGTCCTTATGAAAGTGTTTGAAACGATTTCTTCACAAATAAGTGCGAGTATGAAAAGTTCACCATGGCCAACTACCTATATATGAAATCTATAGAGAAAAATAAGAGCTAAAATATTTTATTGGCAACTAAAAAACAAAATAAATCTAAAGGATGGTTTAATTGAAGAACTGGACTTATTACTGCATCCATTTTCAAGAAATGACCAGTCATACTAATTTCAAAGTGGAAAATTCTGGTTTACACGTTGATGTTGCTAATATTTTCCTTGAAGCATCTCCAGATGCAACGCTGTCTTGTGCCTGCTGTGGCTGTCTTGAGGTGAAGTGTCTATATTGAAAAATTTAGACTCGAAAACTTCACCTTCAAACGTAGTCATGCTTATTATTAACTACAGGTTCAATTGAAAGTAACTAATTCTTAATACTGTGTCTTGGTCACTTAAAGGATTTTCCCTGATGAAAACTTCTAGGTGGTTGATTTCACAGAAAGTTGTGCTTCCTGAGCTTTTGGGAAAGTGTTTCACCAGAGGTAGACATCTGAACCAAACTTGGTGTATATTTGCATAATATGAAAATGACAAAATTTTGTTGCAATGTGAGAATGATAGCTGTGAAATTCAATGGTTCCATTTAGAATGTGTAGGACTAACTGATATACCAAAAAATTTATGGATTTGTCAGCAATGCTAGACTTTATGCTACTTCGTGATGATATTTTTTCACACATCACACAGTTTATATTAGTGTCAACCGAGTATGTCTGAGGTGTTTTTGGGAGCTCTTGTATTCAAAATGTATTCGTCTCTCCATCCCTATCCCACTATTTAGCTGGCCGTAATTGGCAGAGAAGAACACAGACAAATACGTTTTGAATATATCAGAGCCAGAAAACACCTGATCTTCCACGAAACCAAATCCAATTTTTGAATGAAACAAATTAAGTATACTGTGTATCATTTATTTACCAAATATAAGATAAAATGTTTATTCAGAATACTTCCCAAATATAAGTGGACAAAGAGTTTTACATAGTACAGTATCAACTACAAAATAAGATAACATTATTCCACAATTATAATTGAATTCCCAAAACTATCAATAACATAAATTTCCACTACATGTCCTTTAGAGGGTAACATAAATATAATGTTAATATTTCAATTGAGACTTCTTGGAACCTAAATTGATTGAGGTGGGCATAAATTGACCAATGCACAGCACAAAGTTGCTTTTTTGTCCAATCAAGCAGAGAAATAGGCATATCATCAAATGAAATTCTATATTTTTGTCGAATACAACCTACTTATCACCTTTCTACCTGAATCCTGACATTTGCAATGTACCTAGTTGCTTCTAATTCCATTGGGTGCAATTGATTATTACCCTTGTGAATCTGCAATCCAGCCTCAACAAGTTTCACATAGTTCCTGTATTGAAAAATCTGTCTGCTAGTATTACATCACCAGGAAAATGTCGTCTAGAAACTTTGAAATCATAACTACTTGCTTATCTGAAGTTCGTCCACAGCATGTTTCACTGATAAAATTTATAGACCCTTGAGGTTTTATTCCAATGAAATATTTCACAGTATGATGGGGTTTATAGTTTCACCAGCATTGAGCACTCTTTTGTAAATTGCTGAACTTGTTTTGGAGTGAATCTATTGAGAATCAATTCTAGCTTTACTCCAGTACAATACTTTGTCCTTGAATCATTATCTTTCAAAAACCTACAGCCCATCTCCAACTTTCGTAACTTCACTTCATCATGATTTGTGTGAAGTTTTCAGCTGTAAGGGCAGTCTAGTACTGTTTTTCATTTCCGAGATTTCTCGTTTCATTAGGTTCGACCTACAAAGCAAACAAATATTTTCAAATCACATGAATAAAGGAGGGTCATTGTGGAACATTACCTCTGAGCTTTCTGCTAGAATACTTTTTCTTTTCTCTGATCAAACAACTGCCTCATCACCATATCCCATTGCTATTGATCGAACTCAGTCAGAACTACCTTCATCTTGTATGCAGATGGTTTGCCTGAAATATATTCGCTGGATTGCAAAAGCAAACTAATGGTAAATAGAGAGAATGTTTTCCTTACCAGATAGAAAATGTTGCTGCATACTACTCTGCTATGTCCCTATTTTTTCCTGTTACATCTGCTCTTTTAATAGCTTATATCCATTTCTGGAGTCTGTACTTCGAAAGTTCGTTTAAATCTACTCTGCATTTCAAAAAATTTCGGTATATCGCGATCTCCACGGCTTCTGAAATTCACCACACAAGTTGTTGGCATATTTTTTCCTTGAGAACAAACAAAGCGAATCTGATAGCAAGACTCAACTTAAAACATGAAAAGAACTGAGAATAATCAACACAATAACAATTAAAAATACGCGTCACAAGTGTGTGCACCTTGTCTACAGGCGGTTATCTTGATTCTCCCTATCCTATGACATAATTGAAAATTGAGGTTATATTCACGAGATTAGGAAGATAACTACGTCAAAAAATCTTTGTTAAATTTGACTGCGTCCTTGACAACATTTAATACAGGTTATTTCGTAACCGAGACTGAAAGTATCCGATATCGCTGTCATGTATTTAACGTTGAGTTAAATAGTTTAACTTCGGATAGAAAGTACCGGCCCTAGGTATTACGTTTGGGTTATCATCTTCGACTAGATAAATTATGTCATTGATCTCTACAGGCAATTAAAATTGAAAACTCTCTTGAAATATCGCTGAAATTCGTCTAGTATCACTTTGATGTCTAATTAATTCAATCATCATACCTACAAGAAATTATACAAATGGCGAGCTCGACGGAAATCATAAAAGTAAGTCATTTCTTAATATAAGTTACCTATATAGATTTGCAAATCGAAATAATAGAATACCTAATTTCTGAAAAATATTCACAATTCGAATTTCATGTGGCACGCCCATTATTTCAAAACATACGAAACAGGTACTCAGTCAGGTAAGTCGCGCATGCTCAGGTGTCAAACCACCTGTGTGAAGGATTTGCATTTTGTCGGTTTTTGCTTCGCCTTTCTGTTAACCCGTAACCCCTACCTGAGTCGTTGACCATAGTTGAAATACCTATGTTACATTTTTACAGTTTTGTACTTGTCAAAATTCCTGTTTGCGACTGTTTTTATAGTGTGAAACTGTGAATTTTACGTGTCGTACTTAATAATAAACGACAGTGAAGAATGCTAGACCTATTTGATCTCGACTCTCTCGATTAGATAAAACTTCGCATATTTGTTTTGATTCTGTGTATCAGATTATAAAATACATAATATGAGTGTCAACGTTGCAGAAGAGAAAATAAACAGGAAAATGCATGAACTATTCATGCAAGTATTGAAAAACAGGGACCTCTCAAAAGCTGGTGATCTTTTTTCTGTTCCAGATTCTGTTATTGTCAATGACTTGACTGATGTGGTGAGAATATGAAAAACAATATACCTACCTCAATTCAAATTAATGATAAATGAATAAAAACATCTTTGAAAGACTTTCAGACAGTGTCATGTTATCTGCTGAGTTCATTTTATAATAAAATCTGCACTACACAAGATGTATAGAAAAAGGTCATTCATGTGAAAGTTGTTTATAGAAATTGAAAATCTCTGTTGCATTTCAATAAATTTATATTGACAGAAAGGATGAAGAGAAAATAAAGATTTGTATTGGAAAACTTCTCATAAAAGTGTCTTGAATTCAAGGTCTAGAGAATAATTCTATCTTGATTGCATTTTTTGATAGAGAAGGATCATAAAATAATTCATGTAGGTAGTTTTTGGTTTAACATTCGATCTTTGGACTCATTTTGTAAGCAGAATGAAGCTATATATATTTTTAAGGCATTCGTCCTTTCACTCGAAGAGCGGAAATGCTAATTTTCAATCGTAAGCCATTCCATCAGTGATGAAAAACTAACCAGCAGAATTATTAGTTCTTATTTCAGGAACATACTTAAAACCCGACTCTCACAGAAAAATGTACATTGTATTATTCAATTTTAAATAGTTTGGAGATGAAAAATAATAATTGATACATTTGATTGTTATTGGAAGTAAAATACATTGTTTAATGCTTACTAGGTGCAAATAAAAATATTTATTTTTCAGTTGAGAGAGATTACAATTATTGCTTCTTTTCCTGATTACGTAAACAATGACAATGATCAAAGTGTGGTAGAGATATGTGTTACTAGGGTCACTTCTTGTATAAGAGAAACAGGAAGTGTGGAGCAGCATTGTGAAGCCCTTGTTACTCTCTTGGAGTCATGTCTACATCACAATCTACAAATTTCTGCTAGAGATGAAGATCCCCCTCATGCTAAGATCTCCAGCGACATCATTTCTTGTATATTCTTGGTAAATTATTTCTATGATGTGTCAATGAATTATGATGACTGATCAACTCATGTTTCAGAACTACAGTAAGAAGTCAGTTATGCAAAGAGCCTTGCCTGTAGCAGTTAAATTTTTACATAAGGGAAATAAAGAATTATCAAGAAATATGGCCTCATATTTATCACTAGCAGCAATGGAACATGCCTCTCTACTAACTCCACATGTTCAACCTATTATGGATTCAATCATTTCAGGTGACATATTTAGATCGAAACTTTTCACAAACCCTCTCATCTTTCAATGATGATTTTGTGATGAAAAAGTTACATGTAGTCATGAAAAATTATTGTAGTCTGTCTTCCTATAAAGTACCTACCCCAAAGAAATGTATTGAACACTTTTTTTCACAATTTCAATTTTCTGTTCTTGTATGACAACATGTTAAGTATGTACGTGGAGGTGATTTTACAGCTGCAATAATATTTTTTTTTATTGATGAGTCAGGGTGAGACTGTTAATATCCAAAGATTCGTTCATTCAGAAAAACTAACTATAAAGTGGAACTTTACCTTTTTATTATTTTTCAAAAGGGATTTGTATTTTTATCATAGTAATAAAACCAAATATATTTTTATACCAAACACCATCATCCTTGTCTGAAGATCTTCAGCATACATGACATACCTAAAAAGCAGCATGGTTATTCACGGACCCATCAACCATGAAACGTGGCAGAGTCATTCACCATGTAGAACCCACGACCTCTCAGTCATGAGCCGGTCATACAACCACCTGCGCCAACTCGCGTGCCATAATAATTATTATAATATACAGATGTCATTTTTTCAAACTGATTTCTTGATTGAGATATCTGTCATAAACCGGTCCAAGATTCTCATTTTATGGTAACATGACGTGTATTGAGTAGAGAAAAAAGAAAAATATCAGTTATAATATCAGCTAGCTAGAGAAGTGTCAAACTTGTTTATTTTGAGAACAATGAAATGTGTTCTTAACATTGAAGATGTGTCTAGCCCACGAGAGGAAAATCCTAATACATTTCTATGACTGACTTCGCATAGGGACAAGCAAATAAATGCACTTCATTTTCTACCTCAAAAACCGTTCGCCGAAGGAAAAAATATAGGAAACCATTTTTATGAGAAGATAGAGGACATTGGTTTGAAATAAAATGGGTTTCTTTTAAACAACTGATGCCCTCTTACGAACGTCAATATTCTCAGAAGTCTTTACGTTCGAGCAATGGGTTTACGAGGCATTAAGAGATTTTTTCTCAAAATCATTCAAGGATTTAGGATCGGCATTCAATTATGTGGTGGTTTATATATATACCGTGTGACACAGACTCATGGTACACCCCCGTTTTCTCCTTTGTTTTTCTAGCAATTTTTTTGAAATTCGGAAAGTTGAATATGCTCACTGAACAGCATTTCTCGACATATCTGGAAAAAAAACAACTTCCAATTTTTCCGGAAATGACATCAACTTTCGATTCTTGAATGGGACACCCTGTATATTGTTACATGATCGGTTAGGGATGATCATGAGGAATCCAACGAGACAAGGTTTTATGGTGTTATCTCCGATGACTACGGAGATATCGCCATTAATTTTATTCATAAGCTCAATGAGTGGGAGAGAGAATTGGATTGACCCGCCAGAAAACGTTTCTCTCTCCTACTCGTTGAGCTTATGAATAAAATAAATGGCGATATCTCCGCAGTCATTGGAGATAACATCATCAAACCTGATATCGTTGGATTCCTCATGATCATCCCTAGCCGATCATGTAACAATATACAGGGTGTTCTATTCAAGAATCGAAAGTTGATGTCATTTCCGGAAAAATTGGAAGTTGTTTTTTTCTTTCAGATATGTCGAGAAATGCTGTTCAGTGAGAATATTCAATGTTCCGAATTTCAGAAATATAGCTAGAAAAACAAAGGAGAAAACGGGGGTGTACCATGAGTCTGTGTCACACGGTATATATATATATATATATATGCGAAATTGGGGGAGTTTATCCGTTAATTTGTCGAAATTGGACTTCGACGTTTCGCCAACATCTCAGTTGGCATTTTCAAGAATGTTACTGCTCCTACTGGGTGCTAGCAACTGTTCAGAATGAAATGCCAACTGAAATGTTAGCGAAACGTCAAAATCAAATGTGTGTGTGTCTGAATATGAATCATTCAAACATATTTTTCAGGAAATTATCCTCTTTGTAGAGTTCTGCCTAACATCTATGAAGTGTCTCCTGAACCATTTCAAGGACATGCAATGGCTTTAGTTTCTCTACTTCCTCACTGTGATACCCAAGAAAAGTTGGCCCTGCTACAACTTTTTTCTCTGATTGCGAACGATAACCCATCAGTAAGTATTATACATTGAGTTTCTGATTTTGAGTAGGAAGTCGGAAGGAGAATCATAGGAATTTTGCACCCAAAATGTAATTTCGTCTGTGGAAGGTATAACAAAATCAAACTTTTGAAGATACTGGGCTATCAGAGATAATGAAGATTTTTTTTTTTTCGGTTCTGGGCTATTAGGAAAAGAATAGGGCGAATTTTTTAAATTTTGTTTCACGAGCAAATTTCGAAATTCCATCCCTTAAGTATCAAAAGTAGAAATATTGTATAAAAAGACTTTTTTGTTTCCCTATGTTCTCTATGTTGCTATATAGTCGAAAACATTGTCATATTCCGAAAATTGAACATATCTTACCTGTGGTCCAATATGGATGAGTAAACTAATTTATTTGCTTCACTTCAAAAATACATATATATGTAGCATTCAAATAAAACTTCTGTTTCATTTTAGTATATTTTCTCTTGAATATTTAGTAGGTACATTATGAAAAGAGTGCGGTTTTGTTCTAAATGACAGTACATGATGTTTAAATGATAATTCTTTGATTTTCTAAACACTTGCAGTTTATTTCTAATAGAAATTGTTTTCAAGATGATTTGTTATAATTGAAGTTCCAAACATTATTTTTATAATGTTTCGTTTGATAAATTATGTGATTTCAAACCAAAGTTCATTATTGGAGAATAATCAATTAAACCATATATGACTCTGTAATTGAGATGTTTAAAAAAATCAAGCATGTTGTTTAAACAGATATTTGGTAATAAAATATAATAATAAACAATGAACAAGAGGTTGATAAACAATTTCAAAATCTTTGAAGAGTTCTTCATCAGGAATAATTCCAAAAGATAATGAGAAATACATGGAAACGATTCGTAAATATTGTAGGAATTCTTAATGGGTGTTGTGGAAAAAAAAGTAGAATCTATTTTAGCTTGTATTTCAAGTCCGCCGTGAAAAAAAAGTTCTTGATAAAGACTCCAGCATGAGAGTCGAAACGTCGAACATTTCAACAACTCGCACACGGATCAATACCCAAAAGTATTACCTTCAATATTTCAGCTTCCGTGAAAACATTCATCTTTAGTAAAATACAACATGGTTCAGATAATTGGTTTTCTGGTCCGTCATTTTTGGCATAAGATCAAAATACATAGCGCATAAGTCATACATGAGAATATAAACTAATGCGAATACTTAAAATATCGTTACCTACTCAAATCATCATAATACTGGCATTTTCTGCAACATTATCGCCTAAGGGAATACATGTGGAGCCTACGTAAGGCAAATTCGTGGCTCTCATCAACGTGAACAATTGTATCTCCGCCAGGATTGCGAACACCGCCGGGAACGAAGACGACGTTGAAAAAGAATGACATTCTGGGATTCTCCAAACCCGCTTCGTATATGTCATCCTTTGTGGACCAGATGATGGAAAAGAACCAAAGAAATTAGTTAACATCGACCCAACGATATTAGAGAAGTTCCCAGAAGCGAAAGAATTCCTAAATATCCATGCCGACATTTTTACCACAGAAACCTCAACTGGACGAACGAATTTGGTGAAACATCGAATAAAAACAGGTGACGCTCAGCTTATCCGCAAGCCCCAAGGAGACTTCCGTCCACAAAAAGAAGAGAAGTAACGGATATAATAGACAACATACTGAAGGATGGCGTCATCGAAGAATCTAGGAGTCCTTGGTCATCTCTGGTTGTGCTCGTCACAAAGAAATATGGTTTTACCCGCTTCTGCATAGAGTATCGGTTAGCGACTAAATGACTAAGAATCGATGACACTTGAAACACACTGGCAGGATAAAAGTAGTTCTCTACCATAGATCTGAAAAGTGGCTTCTGGCAAGACAAAGTGCACCCAGATGACAAATAAAGCCGGCTTCTCCTGCTGGGAATGGGCTTTAGCCAAATTGAAGTCCTCCCATTCGGACTATGTAATGCTTCTGCTACAAGGAAGCAAAACTGACTGACTATTTTGTCAGTTATATATCGTATTTTTTATTATTCTCATTTTCAGAGGAGACAAAACCCAAAAAATGGATTCCAGGACATTTCAACCTCGTCCAAAAAAATTCAAACAATATTGATATATAATGATATCATCAAAAATTACTTTCTGTTTATCTGAATCATCTATGATCTCTTCATTCCCCAGAATTATTGTTGGTTTGAAAAACAAAGAAGTTACGTTTGATAGATCATCAGGAGAATTTGAATTGTTAGAAATTTCCCGGCTTCTGAGCCGTGGTCCGCAAGTTTTAGGGCCTGACGTTTCGTCTGCATCTGCGGCAGACATTCTAAAAGGCGATGCGGAAATGGTCGAAGTATCCTTCTCAGCTGCGAGGCTTTTATTTGATGTGGTTCATGTTGAGTATATAATTTGTATATAGTCAGTTAGGCAATACTTAGACACGTATAGCTCCAAAAATATGATTTTTATTCAATAAATCAGACTGACAAATATATCAATTTATTTGACATTACTCTCTTTTTCTTATCAATCAGAACTAAACTCCATACAAAGTGAACAAAATAAACGAAACTATACAAAAATAACTTTCTGGATCTAACAGTTCTCCACCCCCAAGGATATTCTGTGAGCATATCAAGTGAGGGATGTCGGTAGTATACACAACTTTGACACGGGTCGTGTGAGAAAACCTTTTTTTGTTTTCACTTGGGCTACTCTTATGACTCCATCTTTACCAGGATATACGTGTTCTATTCTACCCAAGAGCCATTCATTTCTTGGTAATTTCTCATCGACTATTATTGATATGTCACCAACTTTAACTGGCACAGTGAATGAATGCCACTTGGACCTCTTTAGGAGTGTTGGTCGATACTCCCGAATCCATCTCTTCCAGTAACAATCTGCCAACGCTTGCGAGATTCTCCATTGTTTCTTGCTGAGAATAACATTATCACCGTGAGAAGTAACCCCACCTGGCCGTAGGAGGAGAAAATGGTTCGGTGTAATAGCTTCTGGTTCCGCAGGATCAACGGATATGTGCGTCAAAGGTCTGGAATTTATCATGTACTCTGCTTCGTACAGTAAAGTAAGTAGCACCTCTTCTTTTGGATTGACACATTTCAAACTTATTTTGAGAGCAGTTTTGAAAGATCTAACCATACGTTCCCAGACTCCGCCCATGCTCGGTGCTCCAGGTGGGTTGAATTTCCAAATTATTCCTTTGGCAGATAAATTATCAGCGATTTGTTGTTGATCTAATGATTTGCTCCATTCTCTCAACTCTCTTTCCGATCCGACAAAGTTGGTGCCGTTATCACTGAAGATCTCTTTAGGCTGTCCTCTCCTACATACGAATCGACGAATGGCCATTATTGCGGAGCTGGTAGTCAAAGACGATGCCAACTCAATATGTACCGCTCGAATTGTAAGACAAGTGAATAGTACTCCGTATCGCTTTTCAACCCTGCGACCGATAGATACATTCATTGGCCCAAAATAATCTACTCCAACGTATGTGAATGGAAACACAGCAGACTCTATTCGTTGTGTAGGTAAATTTCCCATGAGTGGAGCTTCTGGCTTTGCGTGTCTGATTTTGCAAGCTTGGCATTCTCGAAAACTTCTTTTCACTGCGGCTCGAACATGCAATATCCAATACTTCTGGCGCAAATTATTCACAACAGTTTCGATGCCTACATGTCCAGCTTCCTCATGATAGTGATTAATCAGAAGCTGCGTATATTTATGCTTCGGATCTAGAATTATTGGATGCCTCGAGTCATAGCAGATGTTGGTTTCATTTGAAAGTCTTCCTCCAAGCCTAATTATACTGGATTCGTCCAAAAATATTGAAAGTTGAAACAGACGGCTGCATTTGGGAATTGTTTTCTTCTGTTTCAATTGACTCAGTTCTCTTTGGAATTACTCACTTTGACTCTTCAGAACCCATAGAGTGGAGGCTTCATTTATCGATTTCAATTCGAGGAGTGGTTGCGGTGGTCTCTCATTTTTAGGAAGGCGAATTACTTCAACTAAATGTAAAATCCATGCAGTAGATCGAACCAGTTTCAACCACTTTGAAAAACGTTCGATATTTGGAAGCTCTCTTTCAACCTCTACTTCCACCAAACATAAATATTCCTCCTCCACTTGATGACAATGTTCTTGGGGTTCCTCAGGCCAAAACTCCTGACTTTGCCGAAGGAATTTCGGTCCTACCAGCCAACAACTATCAGTATCAAAATTCACGTTCTTCAGGACTTTGGTGGCTTGATCTGCTACATTCAAATCTGATGGAACCCAATGCCACTGAGACACGTCTGTATCTTCTTGAATCTCTCCTATACGACATGCAACAAACATGGGAAATCTTCGAGATTGTGATCGGATCTGTTTGAGGACCACCAGTGAGTCTGTCCAAAAATGAATATTCTTTATGCTGTAATCCAGTTCTTGTTGAATTGTTTTGGCTACTCTGCTCGCTAACACAGTTGCCTGAAGCTCAAGCTTTGGAATTGTCTGTTGATTCAAAGGGGCAACTTTGAATTTCGAGGAAACGAAAGATGTATGGTATATCGCATTTATCTCACATCTCAAATAGGCTACAACAGCGTAAGCTTTATCACTTGCATCACAAAACAAATGAAGATCGACTTCTTTGACGGATACATGTTTTGGAAAATAATATCTTGGAATAGTTATTGGAGAATGTGACTTCAACTCGTCTAACCAAATATTCCACGAAGTGAACAAACTTTCAACAATTTCCGTATCCCATTCTATATTCATTTTCCATATATCCTGCATCAGTAGTCGTGCCTTGATCATCAAAGGTGCAAGGAAGCCGAGTGGATCGAATACGGACATGACTGTTCTGAGTACTTCTCTCTTCGTGGGAATCTTGAGTTCATCAATAATTTTGGATGGTGAATTCTTCAGGTTCATAGTGAAAATGAATGAGTCATTATGTGGGTACCAATATAAACCTAATACCCTTTCAATCTGCTGTGAATCAATTTTCAAGTTATCTTGAATAGGGGCTCTGAGATTCTCTGGCACTGTTAGAATGACGTTTTTTGAATTAGAGATCCATTTTGTCATTTCGAACCCTCCCTGCTGGTGGACATGTATGACAGATCTAACTCTCTCGATGGCTTCTTCTTCACTGTCACAAGAATCCAAATAGTCATCGACGTAATGTTGTTTCTTCATTATTTTCAGAATCCCTGGAAATTGTGACTCATATTCCTCAGCATTGCGGTTCTTGACAAATTGGGCGACAGATGGAGACGATACCGCACCAAAAACCATGACGTTCATCTGATATACATCTGGTTTTCTATTTCGATCAGTGCCACGCCATAAGAATCTTTGAGCGCACCTGTCATCTTCTTTTATCATGATTTGATGAAACATATCTTTAATATCACCATTAATCGCCACTTTCCCTTGTCGAAAACGCCATAAGACCGAAACGAGAGATGGTACATAGTCTGGCCCTTGTAGAAGAAAATCGTTGAGGCTATACCCATGATTCTTGGCAGCTGCGTCGAAAACAAGCCGAATTTTTCCGGGCTTATTGATATTCCAGACTGCAAAGTGAGGTAGGTACCACGTTTTCGGCGTGTCTACAATATCACAATCGTTCAACTTACTCGCATATCCCTTTTGTACATAATCTTCAATTTTTTCACAATATCTCTCTGCAAAAAACTGATCCTTGTCCATTTTTCGTTCCATACAGAACAGCCGTTTCATAGCATTTGGTCGACTATCGGGTAGAGTATAATTTTCCTTTTTCCATAAATGACCTATCTCATACCTATTTCCAACTCTTTTAATCGAATTTTCCATCAAAGTTACTGCCATTTTGTCTTCTACTGACTTGATCAAATTATCCTGCAACTTCACACCGAAAGCTTCAAGGCGAAAGCTGTCCTTAACAAGTGTGTGAAGTTCTTCATCGTGGACATCTCGACAGCAAAGACTAACGTGAACAGTATCATTAAATTCTGTGAAATCAACTGGTCCATGGATTGTCCATCCTAATTTGGATTTCGACATGATAGGTAAATTTACTCGAGGTTGGATGATATGCCTTGGTATGATGAGACCGCAGTTATCTTGGCCAATCAATAACTGGGGTTTCGTATACTGAATTGATTTCAAGATATCATGGTTCAAATAAGGAAATTTTTTGCATATTTCTTCAACATCAATCTCTTGTATGGGTAGACTCAACTTCTCAACAGTTCGTACGTTTTTCATTTTATAAAATATAGATGAAATATTAACAGCAGCAATTTCAACAGACGTCATTCTCGAATCATCTTCGTGATGTGTTATTCCGTTGGTCCACTGGTAGCAAAATGGTGTAGTTATACCAGATAGTTCGAGTTTATCAGCGAGGTCTTTTTCTATCATGGAACAAGTAGAACCCTCATCAAATAGAGCAAAAACCGTGATCTCTTCAAATGGACCACGGAGTTTTACAGGCGCAACCCGCAGTAGAACCGTTTGATGTTTCACACTTAGCTTGGCACACACATCTGTAGGTATATGGGATTCTTCATTGTTGGTGACATTCCGCTCAATATGAAGTAATTTATTGTGTCTCCCCCTACACCCATTTTGTCCACACCTTTTCTTCTGATGATAACATCGATTTGCCATGTGACCAGGTGTTAAACAGATAAAACAAATTTTCATATCTAAAACAGCAGCTCTTCTTTCTGCTACAGGTTTCTCGCAGAAAACACCACATTCTAATATATTATGGTTTCCAGTTTTACAGAAAAGACAGGTATGTGATTCATTTTTCCAACCTTTTGGTGAATTTCTCTTCGTAACCATAACAGTTTCTCTTCTACTAGATCTTATGATGGTTGGATTGTGAATAGATGCCATCAGACTAACCTCCTCTTCCAGCCAGTTCGAAAAATCGTTCAAGGGAATCTGTTTTGTTTGAGCCTCAAGTGTGAGCTTGTACTTGGCCCAATCGTGTTTCTGGATAGAAGGAAGCTTCTCTACCAAATTATTCAATAGTTCTGGGTTGTAAAGATAGACACCACAACTAATGTTGTTCATAGAAGTAACCATATTGGTAACGGTATTAGAAAAAGCAATATAGTTTTCTAATTTTTCATCTCTAATGGGACTCATCTTTTTTGCTTTTTCCATCAAAGAAAGAACAATCCATTCAGATCGACCAAAATTCATTTCCAGCATTTTAATTATCTTTCCTACATTCACTGGTGATATCAATAATGCTTTAACCGCTTCTCTGGCTTTTCCTTTCAGCGCTCTGTCCAACCGCAAAATGTTGTCCTCATCAGTTAATTCATAAAGTTCCGTGGAACGTTTGAACTCATTGATAAAAATGGGCCAATCAGTGAGTTCTCCAGAAAAATGACTGAGATCTCTCATTTTCTGACGAAAGAAAAATTTGTTTATAGCAGAAGAAGTGTCTATGCATTGTTTGGTACTTTTTTCCAAAGGCGCTGAAGATTGGTTCGGGTGTCCATCGGAAAACCTAGTATCAGAACCTTTATTAACATTGGAAGTACCAATATATCCAGCTTCAGAAACAACACATTTCTTGGCATCGTTCACCCATTTATTCAAGTAACTGCCGCTACTGTATAGACTCTTCACATCATCTCGTTGACTTCCACTACGTGAATCACTTTTTTCTATCAACATTTTCTGAATATCCATTTCTTTCATCATATTTTCTCGTCTTTTTTCTATTGCTCTCAACTTTTCTTGAGCTTCTTCAAACTGCTTCTGCTTCTGTATCATCTCTAGCTTTTCTGCAACTTCTTCTTCATCTAATTGTTTCTGCTTTCGAATCATCATCAACTCTAGGTTTAACTTAGAAATGTCAGATTTCTTCGAAGATACTGACTCCTGTATGTTTGCCTTGGCTGCCTCGAAAGAACCATGAAATGCAACATCAGATTTACTTTTACTTCTTGTACGATCCAGCATATGATTCCCAGACATTTCTGTTTCAGATGAACCCATGTTACCTTTACGTTCTCTAGTTTCAACAATACTAGTAGAAGGTACATTTGGATCAGGTTCTCGTCTGTTATCCAGCAGGAATTCTGAAAACCACTTGGGTGGAACAGCTCTAGTAGTTCTGTTGCTTCTGCGTTGACCTCCAGCTTCGATGTCTGACTTTGACTCCATAGCACGTTCTTTTTATTTCTCGAAGGACCAATGTTGAGTATATAATTTGTATATAGTCAGTTAGGCTAAATACTTAGACACGTATAGCTCCAAAAATATGATTTTTATTCAATAAATCAGACTGACAAATATATCAATTTATTTGACATTACTCTCTTTTTCTTATCAATCAGAACTAAACTCCATACAAAGTGAACAAAATAAACGAAACTATACAAAAATAACTTTCTGGATCTAACAGTTCAGATGACGTGTCATTATTTATTGGACCTTCCAACAGAGCCTGTTCGGCCACCGCCGATTTTTGTGTTTGGCTATATCGACAACTCCTTTTGTGTTCGGTTAACCACTTAATAGTGGACATCATTGCTGCTAACTATATGGGAGATTGAAAATTACATTTATATAGTATTGAGCTAGTGATTCTTTCATGTAACGGCGCATTTTCCCTATGCTTAGGCTACACGAATTCATTTGCAAGAAATTAAAGAAATACATCTTACAATGGACCCTATAGACTATAGAGTTTAAAAAAATCACGGTAAAATATTTCACATCTAGGCGTTCGGATAACTTTTTATCTGGCACTGCAACTGCTCAAACTATTGAGAGAAAGAAATGAATGTCGAAGGAGGTCGTTTCAAAGGTACGTCACTGAAAGCGTAGAACAAATGGATCAGAGGAGTTAACTGATTCGAATCTACTAGAATAGAAAGGAATAATACCGTTGGGAAAATGTTGATCGACTTCTTCAAACAACACGTCCCTGTTTCTGATACAGTTACTATTATGTCCATCCCCACCGGAATCACTGGAAATGACAAATTGTTTCGATAGAAAAAGGAAGGACAGAATAAACGCGAATTTGAATTATTGAGGAAAAATAAAATCAATCCTCTATTGGCAAAAAATAACATAAATGACCATGTTATTCCTGTTGATCCATTGTTTGTTTCAAAGTATTTGTGTTTCGAAAAAAAAGAAAGTACTTGTGTTAGGAACTGGCAACAGACTTGCTCTGTTCGAAAGTTGGAAGCGAAAGACTGCGAATTATACTGATGAATAATTTTAATCTATGTTAATTATGACTGTCCTAAATGTTTGGTTTTAGGTAATAAATGTTATAATAATAAAGAAGATATGTACCTTTCACATAGCTTTTTTAAATTTATAACAAATTTTATGCATTCAACCTCATGGACACTGTAAGTAGTTTTTTCAAATTGACAAATTGTAAAATATTGTAGCTTTCCCTGAAGATGACAATAAATATTGTCGAAATATTGGAATTATATAAATGTGCTCTCCTTCTGTTGAGTCGCGCAAGTCTTGATAATGGCTCCAAAGTGGGAGCCGAAACGTCGACAAAATAACGATTCCAGACGCGGTTTAATCGGAAGTTCCAGTAATCATATATATTTATAGTTTTTTTCCTAGCTTCAGCAAGTAGTCCAAATTATAAATATACGAAGAATTATAACACTGCAATTGTAATGATTTATTCGATATTTTTTGTAGTTATTGGAAGCCAGTGTTCCACAACTTTGTGAATATTTAAGCAGCCCAGTAACTGTTTCCCCAACTTTAGAAGTGTTTCTCCATATGGCTGAAAAAAAGCCCGTGCTATTGGCTGATCATGTGAATGCTTTGAAACATTCTGCAAAAAGACATCCTCAAACTGTATACTTAACAGCACAAATTATCAGTGCTGTTGGCAAGTTGAGCAAGGTAAGTGTCTTTTTAAACTTTATCTTAAAACTTCCAAAAGTTGTAATCGTTAAGATTGGAACCTTAAACCTTGTTAGTGAAACGCACGTCGAGTACGAGTTATATCAATTTGGTTTTGATTAATTGATCCCTTTAAAATATTTTGGAAAGCTGTAGTTGGTGTTTTTGTGGTTCATATACCAAACGTCATCGACCAAATTCCTACAGCAATTGAGCTATATAGTACTGCATAACCCTAACCTCAAAAACTACATTGTTAGTGATATATGCAAGTTAACAGCCTCTTTTTGTACAGTTACTGTGATAACTTCTACATCTAAGTTCATTATTGGAAAGGACAGTTTGCGGTGGTGCATATCACTTTATCACTTCATAACCTCGACCAACCTCAGGTTCATTATTGAGGAAAGTTCGGGCACTCTTGATGGTTTTCGGTAAACTCTGCTTCGATCAAATGTCAACTGCGTTTCCCCTTGCGAATTTAGTTCAAGTTATTTTTGCAGTGCAATACGAAGGCTGTTTTGTTTCAATGTAGTATTCATTATTCAACATTTCATGATATACGACACATGAAACGTTTTAGGTGCATTATAATTATTATAAAGTTATATAGTAAACAAATATTTATGAGATTAAACGAACGAATGAAGTTCAGTCGTGATTATATGAAGCCGCTCGTCCGAATATATCACTAGAGTAGTATATCCGTTCTGGACGACCACACTTTGAAGCACAAAACAAAGAAAACTTGTTTTCGTGTCTATATTGGAGGCATAGCCACCATACAGCGCGTGCGTCGTCCTTCTGTCATTTTTTCAAAGCATCCTGAAGCTAGAAAGTTATACCACAGATGCCAATGCAATATGTGGTTATATAATTGAATTGTTATAAATGTTTATCTTCATTTCGGAGTTACACTCACGGTACTTGTTCTATTGTTATACTTCAATTCAAAATTGAAACTTCCATAGGGCGGCACTCTGGGTGCGTTGTGATGAATTCGGACGAGCTGTTTCATATAATTATGAATGAATTGTATTGTACAGTTGTAACCAAGTAGACATCAATTGGCACTATCATGAAAGTCTGCATTCAGGAGCTTCACTTTCAGTTGAATTAAAATTGCCGCCATTGGCTCCTTTGGTGGTTGTCGGCCCAAAACTTTCAGGAAGGCGGCTGTTGCATTTTTGAATTTTTTCTGTATTCTGTGAACCAAACTGAAAACATTCGTACTTCATGTGAGTTTTGCCAATAAAGTTGTGAGGTTTGATACTCATGAATCTTTATTCTTTTCCTGTTTCTTTCAGGATCGAGCTCAAGATGCATTGAATTTTGTCTTGGAATACTTACCCAAAGCAGACAGGACTTCACAAAGTGCTCTTTTGAGAGAGGCAACTTTACTATGCAGTTCTTTTCCAGTGCTCTTCACAGACAAAGTCCTAGCCGGGGTTAGATACAGACATCACACCAGGTATCAATTTTGTTCTTCAAATCCATACGATCTTAATTCAATATTCAATATATATTAAATTACTACGGTGATCAGTGATTTTGCTACATGATTGTTTTTAAATGAATACTTGTTACAAATTAGAACTGATTTGGGTGTACATTTTTTGGATTTTCTCGTTTTTGGCGAGATTTTAATTTCCTATAAAATTTTCTGACGATTACGAAGGAATAATTGAATGAAATTTGGGTTTCATTGAAATATTCAATGCTCCATATACCAGGTGACACAGGATCATGGTATACCCACCGTATCTCCGTTAGTTTTGAAGGTAATTGATCGAAATTTCGGATATCCCATATACATAATAAGCCGCACTTTTTGACCTAAAAATGATTTTTTTTATTTACGGTTTCGCCCTGTATAATATAATCCAATTATACAACATTAGTGACATTTCGATTGTCAGATTTTTTGATAATTCATTTTTTAGTTTTCCATTTCAGTGTGCAAAGATGGTTACGATTTATTCCAATTGACCCGTCTAATGGTAGAAAAATCTAAATCCTGTCAAAAATACTAAATTGCGTTTTTTATGAGCAAATGAAGTTAATTGGAATCGATTTTGGGGTAAAACTCATTTTTTTCAAATGCAGTCATATCGGTACGGTACCATTTTTTAGTACTATTAATAAGGAATTTATTCATACCTGTTAATGAAATGTGCGATGAAAACAATCAAAATTACAGCTGAAGGAAAATGCAATTATTTTTTCCTGATTTAATAATAAGAAGTCACTTATGAGGCTTTGAAAACAATGATATTACTCCTTCAGATTGTCAAATAAATATTTGTTTGTTAGTGTTTCTATTGTGTATGGGAAAAGTCATTACATTTGTTGTTATTTTTATTGAAAATACCGCAAATTTATACAAGTGATGATACTGTGGACATGTTTATTATTTATGGGGAATGTGGAAAAAAATGTCATTGCGGCTAGAAACCTGTATAACCTGATAGTAGACAATGACCAGCTAGAAATTATTTTAATCGTCTTGAAAATGAATTTCGATGAGTTCCGAACCATGATCCCGAAGAAAACGTTATAAAGGAACGGAAATTAATGTTTTAGCTCGAATTGAAGTTGATAAGACTGTCTCTTGAAGGCAAATTGGGTTTGAATGGGAAATTAGTCACCAAACGGTAAGCCGAATCTTGCACAAACAAAACCACTTTTCTTCGGGCTTGAAGGCCGTCGTTCTTTGGAATTTCTTCCTAACGTTTCGCTAGCGCGAGTGGCCAGCTTCTTCAGAGGCTTACGCATTTCCTCTGAAGAAGCTGGCCACTCGCGCTAGCTAAACGTTAGGAAGAAATTCCAAAGAACGACGGCCTTCAAGCCCGAAGAAAAGTAGTTATACTAATAACCTCGGCCGCGAAAGCCTTAACCATTTTGTCATAATTATAAATCATTGGTCTAATCATATTTGAAGGACCTTTAACTGGAGCTAAATACTAAGGATTTCTGCAAAATTAAATTGAGGACAGGTTAACTGTCCATTCACGACAGGAAATATATTTCCAACAAGATGGAGCTCCTCCCCATAATTCAAGAATAGTAACTGATAAGCTTCAATACAAGCATTCGAGGAAAACGTAATTTCGAAAAATGGTTCTGTGTGATGGCCTTCAAGGTCACCCAATTTGACACCTATAGATTTATTTGTTTGGGACGATGTGAAAAACATTGTCTGTGCTACCGCCGCACGTTGGGGCAAAATACATCAAAAGCTGGCATAAATTCAAAAATTCAAGTATGGAAAACACACTCTATATAATCTTACTACCTCAACCAACATTCACAACTACTATTCAAAAATGCATCTTGCAATCCGGAAAGCCCTATTAGGCTGACTTCGTTTTTCGGTTTGTAAGCAACATTCTGTCAGTTGTGCCGGCTTTTGATTTCGCAGCTATTTTAAAGTGAATTTTGAACATTATTTTCTCACTGAATTATCGAAATTTCGTTAGTTTTTGATATGGAGCCATCGACTTCAGGTATGTATTATATTCTGATCATTTATTTTCAGTAACTAGTTGTTACCGGAGGGAGAGAATCTTTTATTTTCCAATATTGTAAAAATAACTTCATGAGTCTATGTACTCAGAAGTAGGTGGTCTTTTAGTTGTGTATTGGGGAATATCCAGCACTTTTATTGATAAGAGAAATTAGGCAAGCTCGAATTTCTTGTGTTTTTTGCGATTTTGAAATCTTTTTAATTATTAGTTCAATTGCCCAATTTAAAAAAAAAAAAAAATAATCGAATATTACTGACATTATAGATTTTGCAGCAAGTACCAACATTGTGGTAACAAAGAGAGAACTTTTAAACATAATGAGAAGATCTGGAGAAAAAGAAATTGATGAAAAAATTGATATTCCGATATGTATTCAACTGAATTAAAAACTAAAATTAGTCACTTCAAGTCCGAATGGTTAGATGTTGGAAGATCTTATGGAAGATTAAAAAAAAATATTCCAATTGGCTGATCAATTCAATAAGTTTCACTCATCTACTGTCAAAATAAAAAAAAGGGGGAAATTAATAAAACTACATCAAGAGTACAATTACATCGTAAACCATACTGTGGAACGAATCATTAATGCTCAAGAATGTGTCATAATGACAATCGGTAATGAATCTTCCGAAGTTTCTAAGAAAGAAAAAGAGAGAGTTGATGAAGAAATAAGATATCTACTGAATACAAATATAATATTCAATGAAAAGCAGATTTCAGTAGGTCACAATTTGATTTTCACGATGATAGATATGGATACCGAGGGGGAAACATATTCTTTCAATCTTGTACACCTAAAAATTTTAAGTAATTTAAGTCATCGTTTTGAGTCTTTAAGTCATGCGTTTAAGTCTTTAAGTCATGCCTTTAAGTCTTTAACGGCCAGTTGCACCGCTTTTCTTGAGTTGTGCTTTATCTGAGCCAGACTTTGTTGCTATGCATTTGCCAATCAGCTTCCTTGTTCCTTAACGATTGAGCCAAGCTTAGTTGAATCTCTGCTGAGTTGAAGCGGTGCAACTGGCCCTAAGTCATGCGTTTAAGTCTTTAAGTCTTTGAAAGATTTTAAATCTTGTACAGATTTTAGCTAGTTGTTTCCCCCTCGTAAGATACGTAATGCTCTCACAAATAACTCATCTACTCAAAGATGTTACATTTGTGGTGCAACCTCTAAACAGTTCAGAGATATAGTTAGAATGATCAGTAGAGAAATCACAAGTGAGAATTTGGAATATCACTTTTACATGGATGGATAATATATTATTTGAATGCCTATTATAATTGTCTTATAAACTTCCAATAAAAAAGTGGCAAGCTAAAGGGAATGACAAAACAATCGTTGCAGAAAGAAAAAAGACATTCAAAAACAGCTGAGAAGGAAAACTGGATTGACTGTAGATTTTTCAAAGCCTGGTTTTGCAAATTCTAATGATGGGAACACGGCAATTGCCAAAATCCGTGACAGATTCATTGGAACCTCCTACCTTGATGAACTCCACGGAAAGAGCTGGAGGTGAAGAAGGAGCTGAAGAAGAAAAGGTATGAGGAAATTACCAACAAGGAAATTTCATCAATTGCCAAAATCGGTGACAGACTTATTAGAACCTCCTACGTTGATGAATTCCACGGAAAGAGCTGGAGATAAAAAATGCTGAGGAAGAAAAATGTGTGTAGTTCAGATGATAATATTCGATCAAAATTCGACAAGTTATTTTTTTTCCATTATTGTAAACAAATCATAATTCAATGATTGAAAGATGAAAGAGTTGAATATATTTATGTCATTCACTATCTGAATATTATAGGCAATCGATTCAATGATGAATTGTATTCATTTTTGACTCTCATGATTTAATACCAGCTTTTGGTGTGTTTTGTCCCAGTGTGCACCGTTACAACTCGCGAAGACCTGGAGTTGCGATAAGACGCGCAATTAATAGTATAAAGGCCCAGAAATTAGCGAAAGTTCTTCGAGAAACAGCTATACAAGGTCAGACGTGCATTGAAGTTAATGAGCAGCATTTCGTTAAATCGTTGTAATGTTTTGTGTTAATTTTTTGTATTTTTAAGCCACCTTAGTAATTTCTTTGCATTAAATTAGAAGAAAACATTCGTATTTTCTTATAGCTGTAATTTTGATTGTATTTATCGCACATTTCATTACCAGGTCATGAATACATTCCTTATAATACTTATAAATGGTACCACGTTACCAACACGGTTCCATTTGAAAAAATTGAGTTTTACCCCAATCTCGGTTACGATCAGCTTCATTTGCCAAATCGGAACCATCGTGGTACACATGGAAAAATAAAAATCAAATCATCAAAAATTTTGAAATGTCACTTGTGTGGTATCATTGCATTCAGACTATTATGCAGATTTCAAAAATTGTATGATACACAGGGTGTTCCATTTACAAATCGAAAGTTGATATCATTTCCAGCGAAACCGGAATTGAAAAAAATCATTTGTAGGTCAAAAAGTGCAGATTATTATGCAAATGTGATATCCCAAATTTCAATCAATTATCTTTAACACTAACGGAGATACGGGGGTGTATCATGATCCTGTGTCACCCGGTATTTGAACAGAGGAATACCAAGATGCTGTGATCAATTTTCAGTACGAATCAGATCCCTCAACCGTCCACTCCAACTAATCAAAACCAGGTGACATCAGATGGAGTAACAATTGTGAAAGTAGGTGGCATACCCACAGTAACCCCTACTTCGACAGGTGGCTATACTCGAAGAGCCAAACTTGGAGATTCCCGTAGCACAGGAAGACTTCACACCGCCTCGAGTACCAATACTCACAGGAGCATGACAAGGCTGAATATTGCTGGGGGTTCTGTGGGGGGGTTACACAAAAGCATGACAAGACTGAGCTCCTCCCAGCAGATCAATGCAGTTCCTACACCACCTCTCTCCAATAATATTACAGTTACAGGGGCGAACAAATGGGCGGGTTTAAATAGTAGAGTATCAAGTGGTGGTGTGACTGTAACGACTATTTCGCCACCTAAAATGCAAAGACCACTGAGTCAAGGACCACTTGTTCTGCTCTCAAATCATTCTAATCAGGTAAGAATATAATGGGTAATGAAAATGAAAGAATAAATTGTATGTAAGAATTCAACACGATTAAATTTGTCAAATTCCTGATATTTCCGGAAATGTGTCACGAAAAGTAAAAATTTTCACTAACGAAAATACAGTTATGTTGCCATAGAAAATAGTCTTCAGAAGTAAGGATTTTCGAAAGTAACAAAACAATCAACACTTTGCCAAAAAAAAACACTCATTTGTAGTAGTAGTAGTATTTTTTCCGGACTCATTTCTCTGACGACTGGCCTAATTGTGACAACTTCAATGATCCAAAACGGACAAAGAATAGATTACTGAATAAAACTGTCTATCTTGGTTACTGAGAATATTTTTTGCATAAAAAGTACTGCAGCCTCAATTATTTTGAGGAGAAAAATTCGAAATTTTTAACAAGGTGGATTCAGTTGAAAACTAAGCAGAATTTTCAAATTAAGAAAATTAGACGATACTTACGAGTCAGTCTCGGATACCTACATAGTAGGGTTGTAGGCTAACATCCGTTGAATCATATCCGACGGATGCCAGTGCAGAAGAAACTCGTGCATATGTTTTTGGTGAAACTTATTAAGGGTAAATATTGATTTTCTGGGAGAAAGTTTTTTCTAGATATGTTATTGATTGTCAAATTGACAATTACTCGTCTAGTTTAATTTTGATGTGAATTTCAATTTTGGCTATATGTTGCCTTTGTTCCATTCGGACTGACTTATATATTCAAAAAGTTAACCTGCCTTGAACTTCAATTATGGATATCTCTATTTTTTTTTCAAGTTCAATATTTGAACGTTTGCTGCCAGTCTGTACTGAGTGAATGAATATACAAGTTCCTATTTAATGAAGGGTTCTAATATCTATATATTTATATATATTTTATATATCATTATTAGTTGAAAGCAAATTCTAGACGTGAAAGATTATACATTTTTTCCCTCGACTCCAAATTTGATTTGATTGATTTGATAATTTTTTCTAATTTTTTTGAAAATATTGATAAAAAAGAAACTGGCATATAATTGTCCATAATATCCATTGTGTTATGCACTGTGAACTGATTACACCATCACATTGGATACAACGGGTGTGTTCGTTTATATCAGTGAAGCTGATTTGACCAGCTATTTCCAAAAGAGAGAGACAGCATGAAGTACTATAGTGTAGCCGCTGAAAAGATAGAATGATCACGTGAACGGCACGCACTCTTTGAATGTTCCTCTCCCCAATGTTACAAGTCCGATTCACACCACTCAACAAAAACGTCGCCTCAGCAGTGAATTAAACAGCATTTCCCTGTTCTCCCATAAACTCTTGGGATGCTTTTTTATAAGTGTTTATTATTACACCTTTTTCTTCTACAGTTACATGTCTTTTTTTTTATCTTTTTCTTGCAGGTGAAAGAGTGTTTCCATCCATATTATTTAATTAACGTAACACACGTAAATACAAAGCACAAATGAGTACAGTACAGTGTAAACAGTTCTTCATTTATTTCAGTTTAGAAGGCGTGGCTAAATATAGATGCAGACAATCACTGTTCACGCGTCCTTGAATTCTATCTTTTGAACGGCCCGACTATAGTGTGTGAGATGTACAGATGTAAAATAGCTGCTTAGATCAGATTTATTCACACAAATGAACAATTAAAATAACGTTTTCAACTTTTATGGATTGTGAATTGAAGTACTGAATAATTGTGCTTATGCGTTCACTCAATCCACCTTTATATTCTGTTTACACTGTATTTTGTATTAATTAAAAAAAAATCCGATGTTCATTATCAATTTGCTGCAATTTTTTTTTGATAGATTACAGGAAATCCAATATCTATACTACCTTCTCCACATCACACAACAAATGCTGTAACTGTTAGCTCTGGATACACAGGACCTATCTCTAGCGGTCAAGTCTCTATATTGACAGGGGTCAACAGCTCAGCTACCCAGACTATACCTATAGGAAATAGCATCGTACATACACCTCCACCTATGCCAGAAGGTCACAGTGCCACAAACACTCCCATTGTTGGCAATAGTGAGTTTAAATCAGAATTTGATAGAATTCTTAGTATCTCAATGTAAAGTTGGATCAGACTTTGAACCCGCTTCTTAATCCTCTCTGCTAGAAATCCTTTTGAACAGTCTGAGTAATGTATTGTCTTTATCAGTATTATGTTCCAGATATATGATATTGCAATGAATTTAATGAGATTTTTAGTTGGAATTTTTTGTCTCATATGCTGTAGATTCTCACCATCATTTGTGCAACAGCAATACAATTTTCGCCCTAGTATAAATAATGGCAGCAATGTCCGATATTGCTCGCGCCAGGCGACGCTTTGACACTTGGGGTGAAGATTTCTGTGAGTTCTATCAGTTCTGTGGGTCAAACAAACTTAATAAGCCAAAATAAACTGTGAACGACATTGACATTTTGTTAGATTTAGAATAGAAATAATGGATAAAGATGATGGCTAACTGTCAAAGCATCAATAAATGAATCGATAAATACAAAGTTAATCACTTTTTGAATCAATAAAAAAAATAAAACAAGATGACATTTGTCATAACCTCCATCACATCAAGCGCCATCTGCCTCGAGCGTTTCAGAATACATGCCATTGTATCATAGGAACAGTCTAGATTGCCTTTTTGTATACTTAAATGGGGGTTTTGTAGTAAATACAAATCTGACAATTAGATACACAAAAGATTTTTCAAAGCTCATTAAATCATACAAATTCTTTTCTGGTATATTTCCAGGTTGGGTAAAGGGTTTCAGGTTAATTGGTCTCTAATGTCGGTTTGTACATGACCGATGTGTGAATTTCAATTTCGTTCTATTGAAATCTGAATTATAAAAGGGTGATGGTTTGAAAAATTAATTCATATACTCTTGAAAAATTCATTCAAATTCAAACCAAGGAAAATACTATAGTTGTTACAAATTCTGTTGCCATTCTACAATCTTTGACGAAATATCTTACGACACAAGTGCCTCCACTATTACCGTTGATTCGTGAATACGATGCGGTTACTAACTTTCTGTAACGGTCCGTACAACGACAAAAATACTATAAATCTCCGTAATCTGAAGTATTAAATTTGTTTTTTTTTTACTTTTTCCATAGGTAATGTAAATATAAGTGGCCCTACTACTGTCGTATCACGTCGTAACAATAACACCAGTGTCACCCTGATCAATCAGAATTCGGTAGCAAATCAGCGCATGAGTGTTTTTGAGCCATATCCCATGAGGGATACCATTCAACACTTTTGTGAAAAGCACCTAGACAAAATCAAAGCATATATGGAAAAAGTTTCAATGAGAATACCATCACCTGCCAAATGTACTATAGAAGAAAAAAGACAAAAAAAGTCTGCTAAGTTGCATTTTGCCTGCCAAGCTAGAGGTCAGCACTGTCTGTATTCAAAAACATTCTTCACTATGAGAACCCGAAATCCAAGAATCTGGATACATTTGATGTTCATATCTTTGCAGGTGAGAACATTATCTTTATATTTCTTATTTTTCTGTTGCCGTGGGGTAGATAAATGATATTGAAGTTATATGTTCAGAATTACATGATTTGTCTTAATGCCTCTGCTTTTACATATATTTATATATATTACTCAACAAACAGATTTCCACTAACAATACACCTGATTCATCAATCGGGTTAGGTAACATTGGGTATCGCGAATTAGGATAAAACCTTTTCCAGTTTTTCATTTCTCATTCGCACATATTGATTGAGTGAGATCAGTGTGTATGGTCAAGAAACATATTTGAATGATCTCCTCTTCATTGAAGGAAATGTCAGAAGTGAAGATAATGTATTTTGAAGGTTATTCTCGATAGTGGTATCCACTGAAACCAAGGGACATGTCGATTGTACCGTCAAACTGAATTGGCATCAATCAAAAAATTCATGTCCCCAATTCGAATGTAATTTTCAGGTGGAACTTATTGACTTCTCAAGTTAGTAGATAATCCTTACACAAACAAGCAAAAATAATCCGTTTCAGAAAGAATGATTGGAATCAATGCAAACAGAAAATGATGCACATTTCCATCGAAATTACAATTTGCATAAAAACTCACCTCCAAAAACTTGTCGATATTTTGAAACTATGATCTGCCATTGTTGTCAATTTGCATTCCTGTCGTTTTATGTGTAAATGTCATTTCCGGATATTCTACGCCTACTAGTTGGAGACAAAAAACTCCGTTGTGGAGAAAACCATTCAGAAAAAACATGCCATATTTCCAAAACCGAAACAAAATGTATGAATTGCATATACTCGAACTCGCATTACAACACAAAATTTAGCATTAGTCACTCAGCATATGACAAAACTTGTTCAGTGCTGAAATACTATGAGGCCAAATTATATTCAACAATTGATTTCAATGGTTGACAACGGCAATGTCAAATGTTGTGAAATATCGTCAATTTCGGAAGTTCGTTGTTCTGACAATAAGCATCTGAAAATTGTTTATCTCAATTCAAGATCTCTCAAAAATAAAATGAATGAATTGGAAATTATGATCAATGAACTGAAAGTTGATATAGCTGTTATATCAGAAACTTGGCTGTTGAAAGAAGAAGAAATATTTTACAATTTTGAAGGATACGTATCCATTTATGCTAGCCGAAAGAAACGAGGAGGTGGAGTAGGTGTTTTTGTCAAGAATAATTTAAATTTCGAAATAGAAAAAAAGAAGATCTACTGATATTCGTTGCCCTGAAGATCAAGTCACCTAATTGTCTTTTATGCGGCTTATATCGACCACCTAACGTGAATAAGCAACAATTTTTTCAATTTATGGATGAAACACTTGAAAGTTTAAATCACTTTAAGTGTGATATTTTCTTTTTTGGTGACATGAATATAAATATTCTATCTGATAACAATGATACTAATCAGTTAATGGATATTTATAGATCCAATCATGTATTTTTAGTTAACATGCTCATTCCTACCAGAGAAATGAATAAAAGTGCTTCTCTCATTGACGACTTTGTCGACTTTCTAACCAACTCCAGAAAAGATATAAATCTCTCCATAACAAACATTTCACTAAGTGACCATAAAATTTATATATCGTGTATAAATACTTCACATAAAATGAATACACGTTTAATCGATATTATAAAAAATAAACCATTTGAATGTGAAAAACTTTAACAAAAATTAATTGAACTAAACAATTCTATTAATCTATATGAAAATCCTAATAGTGCTTGTGACAAATTAATGGAAACTTTCAATTTGTGTTCTTCTTTGAATACATATTCACATCAAAAGAATTCGAAGCCATGGTTTGATAATCAATTAGCTAATTTAATAAAAGAGCGAAACAAATACTTCAATAAAAAAAAGAAATTCCCCAGTTCCGAATATTTCTCAGAAAAGTATAAATTTTTCAATAATTTAGTTAAAAAAAACCATTCGGCAAAAAAAAGTATAAGTATTACCAAGAACTATTTAGCAACACAACGCCTAAATTAAAGTGGAAAGGTATAAAATCTTTATTAAATAATTCATCCACCAATAATATAAAAATCAAAAGTTTGAATATAGATAACAACAAAATTGATGATCCATTTGATATATGTGAGACAATTAATTAATATTTTATTAGTATAGGAGATAAATTATCAAATGCAATTCCTAATACTTCTGAAATATCTGATGTCCTTTCAAGTGTTTCCTCTATTTTTTTTTGAACCTACTTGTGTATCTGATATAGAAGAAATTATCGATCAATTGAATTCGAAAAAGGCCTCTGGTTTTGATGAAATTAGTGTACGAATTGTAAAAGCAGTCAAAATTGAAGTTTCTCCTATTTTGTTTCTAATTATATCGAAATCTTTTGAAACTGGTATAATACCTGATAAAATGAAAATTGCAAAGGTTTCACCTATATTCAAAAGTGGCAAAAAAATGATCCAAATAATTACCGTCCAATTTCAGTACTCCCAGTTTTTGCAAAAGTTTTGGAGAAATTGGTACATATCAGGCTTATGAATTATCTTGAAAACAATTCTCTTTTATACAAAAGTCAATATGGTTTTCGAAGGTCTAGGGACACAGAGTCAGCAGCTATGGACGTTGTTTCAAACATTCAATTAGAAATTGATAAGAGCAGAGAATGTTGTGTCCTGTCTTTGGATTTGTCTAAAGCCTTCGATACGGTTGACCATAAGATATTGATAAAAAAATTATTCAATGTTGGAATCAGAGGTAAACTCCTAAAATGGTTTTAAAAATTACTTGTCCAAAAGAAAACAATTTATTCAAATTGACAATGACAAAAGTTCCCTTCAAAATATAACTTATGGTGTACCCCAAGGGTCCATTCTTGGTCCAATACTTTTTCTTATCTATATCAACTCCCTACCAAATTTAACATTGAATGGATTGATCAAATTATTTGCTGATGATACCACTCTCATATACTTCTCAGATAGTTATGATGAAATTAAAGATGATATGAAAAGTAATCTGGATAGAATTCCCATTTGGCTTCATCAACATAAATTAACTTTAAATTTTGATAAATCTTCGTATATGCATATTCACGAACGATCAATCAACATTCCTACTAATCCCATAGTATTCAATAATAAATTGATAAAATACACAGAAACAACTAAATTTTTAGGTTTATATATCGATGAGAGATTGTCATGGCGAAAACACATTGAAAGAATTAGAATGAAAATATCTCCTCTCATTGGAATTTTCTACAAAATCAGAAACTACATATCTCTCACATTATTGAAAAATATATACTTCAGCCTAATCTATTCACAATTGCATTATCTCATCTCCATTTGGGGGACAGCAAGTAAATCTATTATCAAACCTTTGAAAAGTTTACAAAACAAAACAATTAAATGTATTTATAAGTTACCTTATCTAGAATCAACAATAAATTTATACAAACCGCACAATTTATTGGACTTAGATTCTCTCCATAAACTCAAAATTAGCTGTTTCATCCATTCTATCAAAAATAATAGTAAAAAGTCAGATATTATTTTCACTCAAATTGCTGATATCCATAATTACTCCACAAGACAAACAAAATTACTAGCAACAAATAAAACACAATCATATTTTGGAAAAAAGTCAATCTACCATGATGGCATCATAATATATAACTCAATTCCAGAAACAATTGAAGCATTTCGCTCAACAATGAAATTTAAGCAAAAATACAAACAATTTTTAATCAGTTAATGTACAATATATTTTGCATGTAGTCAACAGTTATGTTTTTTTTTACCTTCATTGGTATTCATCACTTTTGAAAGCCATTTCATTTTGACTGCTTACAAATATTTAATTTCGTTAAATGTATGGATTTTTTTTCCTTTATACTTGTGAAAATTTCATTTATTGACTATGTACTTGTGTGTTTTAGTCCCTATTCATAAACGTGTAATGTTTCTTGGGATAATAAAATTGAATTGAATTGGATCTGTTAAATGGTCGAGTGAATTGCCCATTCCATCTCATTTGAATTATTTTGAAGTTTTCTTATTTGTAGGCTAGACATTCTCATGCTCTAAGCTCTCGAGATACCCAGGTTGCGAGTTTAAAGCACTGTTGGGATATATTGAAGTGCGAAAACAAAACCTTTCTCACCGTTGTGACGAGTGCGTTTCCGTGTGCGAAGGATCAAGAATCTCTGCTCAATGAACTGAGACACTCTGGATATTTCGATGTATTTCAAATATGTCCACCGAACATAGGCGGTTCTGCTGATACACTAGATTCAGGTTCAGGGGCAGTTAAATGGGGTTGTTTCCTCTGTGCTCATCCCGAACGAGCTGTTGGATTTTTAAGAGGTTAGTGAAAGTTTTATAATTCACCTGATCATAATATATATGACAGGCGCGTATACAGCTCAAGTTTATAGGGGGGGTAATCACTGAGAAAATTATGCGTTTCCACCATTTTATCAAAACACTAATGCATATCGGCCATTTTACAAACTTACCTTTCACAATGACTTGAATTATTAGGAAACTGTGAAAGAAAAACGTTCATTTTTTTTCATAAATAAAATTGGAAAGTATGGAAAACAATAATTTTCGATAAAAGTAAACTTCAGACTTTAGAGATAAATAACATTTGTGTTGTCAACGTAAGTAAAAATAAACCGTTATAATGATATTCGTTCATGTATTTATCATACTACATATCAATATGAGTAGAATGAAAAGTATATACTTATTGAACACAAGATAATGCAACAGAAAAATTAAATAATAAATTTGAATTTCTGTTTTTCTCATCAACATAACGATTTATCAATGCATCAGCTTCTATGGTTAAGTCCCAGGAATGAATGTGTTATAGTGCTAGACCAGTTAACCGATACTGAGATATTGTCAGACCAGGTCGAAGTCAATATAGCATGCATTTTTTAATGAGAGGCATAATGTTAGAATCGCACTTTTGGAATGCGGTATCTATCGAGGTGGAAACGCACGAACGTATTCTTCCAGAACTGTTGGTGATAATCAATTTCTCCCAAAATACTAGACTATATAATCTGAGATATTTTATAATTTTAATAATAATTTTGAATTTAATTACTGGATTCTGAGATCTTACAGGGTTACAGGGAGTGAAGGTGAAATAAATTTGTGATTGATTTTTCATTCTTTCATTATATATATAAATATATGTAGCTCAACTTGTCAATCGTGCATATTATTCACTTAAAGTTATTTATGGCAACAAATATTTTTTACCACCTAAAGTGAGGACAACATTATGTGAAGCTTTGGTCCTTTCTGTTTTCAATTATGCTGATGTATTGTATGGCCCATGTTTAACTGTTCAGTTCAAACAAAAAATTCAAAAGGTTCAGAACTCTTGCCTACGATTTATTTTTGGTATCCGAAAGAGAGAGAGAATATCTCACAAATTGAAAACTATCGGATGGTTAGACATGGAAAATAGGAGAAAACTACATGCTGCAATTTTATTTCACAAAATAATCATGGAAAAAAACCCTCCTTACCTGCATGAGAAGATTTCTTTCAGAACTGACGTGCATAATCTCAATATAAGGCACAAAGGCCGACTTACCCCTCCAACATTTCGTTTGGAGATTTTTCGAAGATCTTTTACGTACCAGATATATGCTATGTATAACGGTATTCCTGATTCAATCAAACAGAAAAATCTATATCGGTTCAAAAATGATTTCACTGAATTTCTCTTGCGGTAACTGTTTCTGACGTTCAAGCCACCTATTTCATTCCTATCTCATCCCCATGTTAAGATCACCCCTGATCATAACTATCATTTATCGAGTATATGATATATTATTATTATTATTTTATGTGGAAATAAATGATTACCTTTATAGTTTTAAAAGTAGCACTCAGCGATATGTTCGAGGTTGAGTGGAAGAGCAATTTCCATGGTGATTCGTCACTATTGAAATTGAACTCCGCCTTTAATTTTCTTCCAAAGTTGAATATGTTATATATTTCATTTTCACTTAAATGACTGTACCGTTGAAAAGGAAGAAAATAATAAAGACGATATTATTATTATTATTATTATTATTATTATTATTATATATGTATGTACATATATACATATATATATCATAATATGTTATGTGACTGACTGATCATGGGGTAATTACCCCCTTCACCCCCCCTTGTATACGCGCTTGATATATGATTCCTTTAGTACAACCCCTTATGTCTACGTCGTTAAACATTCACAAAACCGTCACACGTGTTTCACAATACAACAGCTTCTTCACAAAAAAGTATTTTTTATTCACCATCTAGTATTGGTCAATTCCATTAGTTACATGAAACTATTTCAGTTGAACGAAATACGATATTAATATATTTTCTTGTTTCAATATAAACGGTTTTTCTTTTTATTTCGAAATTATTATGAGAAATTCTGATTATTTACTTCAACCTCAGTTTGCGATATTTTCAGATGGAAGTTATTTTCTTCAACTGCAATTTTTGATATATCCAGAAGGTGGTAATAATTGCTTTGGGTATAATTTTGATTTTTTTTAACGATAATTCAGAACGGAGAACGAGTTAAACACGGTAATAGAGTACAGAACTTACTCCTGAATATATATGCCATTCACCTATGGCTGTTTGAAAAGGATAATTCCGTAATTCCTTGCGTTTTGTGAACCTATTCAAATTGAATTTCAATAGAAAACTAAAGTAAGATTTTATGATGGAAGATGACCATGAATATCTCATGGAACATATTAGTTCTTTAATCTTTGATCAAATGGCATATATTATTGAAAATACTGAACTCAACAATCATTTTGACAAATGAGTATAATAATTTTTTTTTATAAATACATGCATACAACAAAATAAATTCACCAAAAAGTTGGTACTGATGAAATAGCGAATCTTGAGAGTTTCACCCATTTGTTGTTCATTTATATTCGTAGGTGATGCTCAACCAGTAATTGAAGGGCAATTGAAGGAGAAAAAAGGTCGTTGGAGATTATTCAGAAGATGGAGAACAAGATATTTCACTCTGTCGGGCGCACACCTATCTTGTAGAGGCTCTGTAAGTAATAAGGTTATTTTTTTGCTTTTCTAAAAAACCGTGGAGTCACTAGGACTCAAAAAATTACCTTGATTATTTATCTGTGAGTCACAGATTTCCTTAAGAGAATGGAATGTTTTTTGATATTCATTGAACAGATTAATATGAGTGTATCATAGTTCATCATTGGCGAAGCTGATTAGTAGCCCTTGGTTATCACCCTCCGTATTGGTGACTGAAAAGGATAAATGTACGAGATGGACAACACCTTGAACATTCTAGCTGACTGCAAGTTGTTCTCGGCGCTGGATTTAAAGAGTGGGTACTGGAAGTTAGCAATCCACTCTGAGAACAACCTGCATTTTCTCTTGGCAGTGGACTGATCCAGTTCGAGGTTATGCCCTTCGGATGTACCACCCAATGTACCGGCGACATTTGAGCGTTTGATGGAACTGGTACTTAGAGGATTCACTGGGTAACATGCCTTGTTTATCTCGATGACTAATGATAGTGACTGGCAAGAATTTTGAGGAATATAGCAAAATGCAAGGTGTATTCAAGAGGCTACGAAATACTGGCACCCTAAGAAATGTTGCCTCTTTCAGAAGAAAGTTAAGTGGATAATGTCGTGTCCTTGAACGGAATTGCAATCGCTCCCGAGCTAATCAAGGCGGTCCAAGAGTGGCCACAAGCCAAGTACAAGCATGATGTAAAAAGTGGGACTCTTGAGAAGAACTACCTGCTTTTCTAGACCTCTCATTTCATTTCTCAACTCCTCTCACATTGTATGCACTTCTCTTTTGACCTCATCGTCGATTTTTTTGACGTTTTCCTTCAGTTCTCCTTTTAGAATTTCTTTTAGTTCTTCCAGAGCTTCTTTCTTGATGTTCTAGAACCTTCTGGAAGTCTGCTTTTCGTTGTTTTTGTATTTGCTCCAATTCATTCTTTTGTTTTTCTAGAATTTTCTGGAGTGTTTCTTTTCGTTCTTTCTTTTCAAGTTCTCGTTCTTTCATTTTATCACGTCATTTCTTTTCATCTTCAAGAATTTTCTGGAGTCTTTCTTCTTGTTCTTTCTTTTTTTTTCTCGTTCTTCTGTTTCATCTTGCCGCCGCTTTTCTTCTAATTCTTTTTCCTCCTGTCGTCGCTTTTCTTTTAGTTCTTTCTCCTCCAGCCGTCGTTTTTCTTCCTCCTGTCGTCGCTTTTCTTCCTCTTGTTTTTCCTCCTGCCGTCGCTTTTCATAATCCGCAAATATATTTTGGATACGTTTCTTCATGTCCTCCATCGTATCGCATGACGTACTCATATTCACCATAAATAGTTTTTTTTATCAGGAAAATTCCACTTTTGACACCACTTATTTTGTCCTTGGGATTCGTTGATTAAAACTCCAAACAACACTAAACTACTTTTATTATAACTCTTTGTCACAACACAATACAATACGATCACTTAAACTGCTCCGCTAACTTTTCAACGCTCTATACTAAACACTCTGATAAACTCTCTCTAATACAAACTCTCTATTATACAAATTCTACACTGTGACTACTTGCACTTAGCTCCACTGAACTCGCTCCACTTAGCTCTGAATAACTCTGCTCTGAATACAAACTTGTCTCCGTCGCGATGTCCCGCTGCTTATATATCCGCGTACCTATGGAGAATCTTCGAGAGAAGCCCCGATGACGTGTCTCGAATTCTCCAGACGGCAATCAACAGTTCCTGGAAAATGACGACGCGACCCCTCATCTGCGTATACATTCTCGTCAGGACCGACGCTAGGAGAGCGCTAGGAGATTCGTAACAATATTGTATAACCAGTGGCGGATCCATATATATATATATATATATATATATATATATACATAACAGAAAATTATGAGCTACCGTATAGCACAAACGAGTCAAGATCCAAAAAAAAGGTCAAAGAGATTGATATGAGCAAAATTTGAAGGTGTAGCCAGGAGGTAAAGTAGGTTCGAAACTTAAAATCGAATCGAGTTGATTTAACCTAATCAACAGCATATTCTACTCATACATAGTATATTCAAATCGTTACCGGCATACACAATACTCATCACAAATGTAACAAGTCTGATTTTTCAAATACTGCGCCAAAAAGGATCCAATGGCAGCACTGTTAGAAATTTCTCGAACTTTTCCTCGATAAGCCTGACAAGTGTCAATTTTCTTTAAAGTGTCATCGAGAAAAATTGAAATTTGATAGTTAAAAAAAAAGCATTTTATTTTGAACCTACAACATGAAGAGGACTCTATTTTCATATTTTACTCGGCTTGATCCAGCGTCTGAACCGACTGAACCAGAAAAAAAAAGGAAAACAATCGGGGAATCCAAAAATTTCAAGCGAAATTTGTTTGTTTGTTTGGGTAACATTCGATCCAGATCTTGTTTGTACTATTTTTAATTGTTGAGAATTATTTTATTAGAAATTTTTTTAGGAATTGGAGGATTATTGAATTGAATGAATTGATGAAATTGGTTGTTGAAAAATGAAGTTCAGATTAGCTCAATATATTCTGTTAACATTTTTCCTACACATTATTCACATATATTTGGAATGTAATAATAATTATTAAAGTTCTTCAATTTTAAAGCAAAAAAATGTATTCTATTTTATTTTTTTGTCTTGCTCATGTGACATTTTTTCGTTCCCTTCCCTAAGAAAATTTGGAAATTAGGAGCCGATAAAAATTTTAAAAAAATCTCTTATTTTCCCAATGGGGGGGGGGTCCGGACCCCGAACCCCTTCCCCCCCGTGGATCCGCCACTGTGTATAACATTTCTGAATATTTTTTATATATCTTTGAGACGTCTCAAAGAGGTCTGAAAGATATTTATCCATAACATATATAAGATATTATAAAATAATCTTTTTTGATCGAATTAAATTACATAAAGAATGGAATGATTTTTTTGATAAAACACAGTAATTAGGTACTCGAAACGATTTTATTGAAAATGTGAACGCCATATAATCATTATATAGTCCAAGTGAGATAAATTATTTCAATTAAAAAAAAAAAATTGTTAACAGCACTTTGATGGTGGGGAATGGTTAAGTGGTCAATACTCAATTTAAAAAAATGAATGCGTGACTTGGGGGTTGGAAGTAAATATTTGAGGGGGGTGTAAAGGGGTGAAAACGATATAGTCGCAATTTCCGACGAAAGGTGACGTATAAGGAAAACGTGTTCAATGGAAAAGTTATAGATCTTGAAAAGATCACTCAAGAGAATAAATGTTGTACATAACCTCCAAATAAGCAAGAAAAAAGCGAAAAACTTTTTTTTTCGTTTTTTGCCCTTCATTGCCACAAAGTCATCATATTCCAACATAAGTCGCTAGCAATATACTTTGTAATGTCTTCAATGACTACATTCATTTTTTGGAATGATAAATCAAATGGTTTCAAAGATAATGAACTTTTTCGCCAATATTACATTTTTTTCAAATTAGATTTCTCCTTCAGCGATTAATCATAAAATTATTATTCAAGGTTCGTTCTCCTCCTTTTCATCTATAGTTCCTGAAAGTGAAATGAAAAATGATATAGAATCCATTCGAAAACACACTCAAAAATGAAAGAAACCATAAAAATGGCCTCGGCAACTGCAAATTTGTTAATAAATATCGAAAATTCATTGGAATTTTCGAATATATCGAAGAAATAATCACACCATTCATTTCTACGGTAAAAAAAAACAAACAAAGTTTTCATTGTATTTTTTCCGTAGAATTGAATGATGTGATTCCTTTTTCGAAATTTTTTGAAATTCGAATAAATAATTGACATTTATTAACAAGTTCACTGTTGCGAAGATTATTTATATAGCTTCTTTCAATTTTGAGCGTGTTTTTGAATGGGGACTATCTTTTTTTATCTGATTATTGGAAATTATCGATAAAAAGGAGGGTGAGCCCAGAAAAAAACAATTTACGATTACTGTCTGAAGGAGGAATTGAGTTTGAAAAAAAAGTATTTTTGACGAGAAAGCTATTTGTTTTTGGAACTATTCGATTCATCATTATGAAAAAAACTGGTTATTAACGACATAAAGTATATTTCTACAGAATTTTATCGAAATATAATGATTTTTGTGGAAATTGAAAATAAAAACGAAAAACCACCAGTTTTTCGTATTTATCTTGGTTATTTTGAGGTTATGTGTAAAATTCATTAATACAAGTGTTCTAAATCTTTTCAAGATCTATACCTTTCCTATTGAAAATTTTTTTCTAGGACGTCACCTTTCGTCAGAAATTGCGACAATATCGTTTTCATCCCTTTACACTCCCCCCAAATATTTACTTCCAACCCTCCAGCTCACGCAATAATTTTTTTTACATTCAGTATTGACCACTTAACCGTTCCTCATCATCAAAGTGCTATAAACAAATTTTATTTTGTGAAAGTACTACTTGCTTGGTCTAATAAATAAGCACATCATGCTTAATGGCCCAACTAGCTGAATTGTTTCTTGAAGATATTTCAGGTAAATGGAAATCAACATTTTGAACATTGAGGACTCTGTTTCAGAAGTTTATCCGTTATCTCATCTTCTGAAACCTCAAGATTCAAATCACTAATAGAGCTGCTTCCCGAATTATGGTCATTATCAATTTCACTATTATAAGGTAAAAAAGCCGAGAATCGGAACTAGATTTACTGTTGGTTTCACTTGAGTTCAGCTGCATAGCTCTTTTGGTCTGCATTTAACATTTCTGCAAACCACTTCTTTTAATTTTCAACTTTATACTCACAGAATAACTACAATGCACAGAATATTATAATGAAATTTTAGTTTCGAAGTCTTCCGTGAAAAGGTTTGCAAGGACTGGTGAAAGTGGAGAACCCATGGGGGCGCCCTTCACTTGTTCGCAAAATTTACCTTGGAAGAGGAAGTATGTATTGGACATACAGTGACTGATGAGGTTGAGGGTGCCTTTGGAAATTTGGTGTTACACCTTTCAGATCATCTTGATGAGGGAAATAGCATTTCCGAAAGGTCGACTATATGGCGACCTTTGCCCAAAATTGAACTTATTGACTGCATCCTCAAGATGACACACATAAAAATTTATTTTTGTTCACGTTAATCATTATTCATTGGCTCCAGATGTATACATACAAGTATTTCTGTTGTGAATGGGCTTACTTACCAGAAAATGAATGTTGGTGAGGCGACCTAATTTATTTTTTATTTCCAGAGCGGAGGTGAATCCATTGATGTTAACCAAATCAGATCAGTTAAAGTATCAAGAGGAGCAAGGAATATCCCAAAAGCTTTCGAGATATTTACTGAAAATCAAACTTTAATTCTGAAACCTAAAGATGGTAAGAATGCCGAGGAGTGGGTGCAGTGCTTAAGTATAGTTGTTGCTCACTCTCATGCCAAGGAGCTGCCTGGCAAAAGCAACTCTCTGCCTGCAAGAGGAATAAGTTCTAGTCGAACAGCTATGTAACACAAATTTTATATCAGTGATGTTCTATATTTTTTTATCTCAAATTTTCATATCATTTCTGTTTATATTTATTACGACTTCCACATTTTTGTCGGAAGACTATTTTAATTTAAGAGTGATAAAATCAACGTAGTAACTAGGTAAAATAACTTATTTATTAAATTAAGATCTGATAAATGAAACGTACTTACTAGATATATTTATATATTCGAATTGCTCACATTTTTATGAGAAATTATTATATTTTTAGGTGACATGAACAGCACGAAAACCGTTTTCAATTTGTTTTTTGTATTGCTGACTTCAATTCAAAACGAAATTGTTCACCAAATCCTCATCCTCAGTCATAGTGTAATTTCAAATAATATGAATTTTACACTAGATTTCACAAACGCATAAATGTATTGAATCACTGTGACAGTTTCGGTGTTTTTGAACTCGTTAGCACAGCAGAGGTTGACGCCGGGATTCACACGTTGTATCTGTATTTTCCGTTACGATGGCAGCGAGTTCTAAATTCGTCGTCTCGATTGGCTGTTGAATACTTGGCTGACAGCTGAGTTTCCCAAAAGCTGTGGTGAAAAAATATAAATTTTGATGAAGAAATACCTCTATGACATTGCATTTTTGAATATTATATTTCGAAATATAATAATACTTTATTTTGAATATCAGGTAAAGATCAGAATAATACTGAATTCAAAACTAAAGGAACTCGGTTGCGAATAATCATGTTTCACCGAAATTGCTACTGTAATCCCAACTAACATTTTTTTTCTTCACATGCCGGGGAGAAATGTCTAAAAAAAGGATAATACTGGTAGTACAGGCCTTGAATATTTAACTTCAAAGTATAAATAATTTATAAGTAGCAACCTTGGTTAATTACAGGAAAGTAATCACCAGTAAATCCCCTTCAAATTCCATAAGCCACTTTAGAGCAAGAAAAATTTGAGAAATTACCTATTTTCTCCTTCAAAAATGACCCAACCGTCGCGTCGCAAGGATTGGGGCTTGATATTTACTTATTTCTGACCAATTTCATGTCAAAATTACTTATTGTTACCCTCAACCCCTAGTAAACTAAATGTCCAAATATTCCAATTTTCGACGTCCAAATTACTTCGAATTTTTTCCCCACATTGGTAATTACAAGGTAAAAATTACGTAATCTAGTCTTCTTTCAGAAAGGTCGCCGACCTGATCGAAGGTAAGATTAACGTAATTATAACTAAAAATGTTAGTTGGGATATCATTTTAAACTCGTATACCATTAGTTTTCCACTTAGTTGCTTTCTATTTGTGAGCCAGTTGTTGAATTTGAATGACGTTTTTCTTTGAAAATTTCTCAGCTAGTGATGTATGAACTTCGGCTACAACATATTCAAGAACAACTGTCAGGGGCGTGGTTCGACTCATATAGTATACAATGACCATACCATAAGAAGCTTTAAGGTCACAGCTCATTAGAGCCACCCGGCACCCACTCGGCACCGCCTCGCCTCCTGCGGCTAGTATTCTTTATATGGACTTGTATGGGTATGCGCTCACTATATCAACTCCGTAGCGTCACCGGATCGCCTCGGTCGTAAGCCCTCCACGCGCGGACGGCGGGTGGGCCACTCGGTGACAACTCTCTGCTCGCATGCTTGCCTTGCGTTGACTGCGCGTTGCCAACGCGCGGGTCCCGAGTGGACCGCGCGCTGCCCGCGAATGATTCACGCGAGGACGATACTTGGCGATGCGCCACTCTACCGCTCCACCCTCCCTTCATTCCCGGCCTTTCTTTCGAACGAGTCGGATGTATCGTTTTTGCTTTCAAAATGAATAACGAAAAACTTAGAAAAACCTGTAGACCTAGTGCCAATTGTTAACAGAATACTTAAAACTCCGTGGACCAAGCGACGTCCACTCGTTGACCACTCGGCGTTCACTCGTTGACCGCGCGGGGTCCACTGGTTGACCGCGCGACGGTTATTGATGATAACGCGGCGTCCACCTGTCGACAACGAGTGGACGCCGTGCGACGAGGCGGTGCGGGGTGGGTGCCGGGTGGCTCTAATGAGCTGTGACCTTTAAAAAGCTATTGCATAGTGAAACACGTGTAGCGGTGCAGTGAAAAACGTGCTTTTTTAAAATTACGTCATATAGGATTCAATACATACGATTAAAAATATAGCTGAAAAAACTGTTTTCAGGCTTATTTGTCAAGAGGCTGAAATGTGTTTGAGCTGAAATATCATTAATTCAAAAAAATGTGAATACCCTTACTATTAACCCACCTATTTGAAAGATAAAAAAATTGTTCGACTTCATATAAAAATCAGCTTGACTGATAGCTTTAATGACCGATTTCAGATATACCGAACACTAGATAAAATTCTATAAAGGTGAACTACGATTGAATTAGATATTGTTTAACAGTGGTACTTAGTACCTTTTATCAACATACATTCTGTTTTCAAAATATTGAAAGAAAGTGCATAAGGAGTTGAAAGAGTAGAGAATTACTGCCTACAATCGATATCAAAATGAATTTGGATTTTTATACAGGTTTTGTTAATGTGTATAGTATTTGCAAAAATATATATTTATGAGATACTACTCGTATGTATTTTATAAGAACTCATCAATGATTCCTATGATTGCTATTTGAAAGTTTTGTGCTGAACTGGCTGGAAATCGGGAAGGGAGAAGATTATGAAACAACTTTTGATCAAATGTTCCCATTGTTCTAAATTCGAATTCAAACTGGATTTTATGATGAATTAAAAAAATAATCATTTCATAATTATTCAACCTCTTTATCCATAAATGCAGTTTTGATCTAAAACAAAATATAAATTGTGTGCAATTGTCAAGAATGAGTTAAGCAGATTGTAAACGGGAAAAGTTGGATTATGAATCACTGTGATATATTCTGAAATGCATTTGTTTGGTGACTGTTTCCAAATAGAACAATGTTTTATATTATTTATTAAAGATAGATTCGTCAGTAGTTCGACATCTTATGTGGATGACTTCAATGTGATCAAGATTCGTCAGTAGTTCGACATCTTATGTGGATGACTTCAATGTGATCACTTAAAAAATACATACAAATATGTTCAATCGTGAAAATAACATGCATCCAACCCAAACTTGAATAACACTTTACTATATTATCACTGTGTCCGAGAACAATTGAAAATTTTTCGTAGGTTCTAGGTACTGAAAATAATGTCATTTCAGAAAGTATTACATGCTTTCAGTTTACGAAAACAAACTCGTACTACGTAATAATGAAATTTACCTGAATATCACCTAACTTTTGAGGTATAAAATTTTGTAAATTTTTATACATTTTATACTGCCTTTTATATATCGTTCTTGTTTTGTTTACGTGAATACATTCCGGCTTTTTGTAAGAAATATATTTTATTACAACTGTTATGCAATAAAAAATGCTTCTATTTCTTTAAATATTTGTTGTTTTTGTTCTCGGTGCCGAATATATTCAGCAAAAAGATTCAAGAATCAATTATTTTTGTATGAACCACGGAGTTGAACAATGATGTAGTAATCTATGTATTTGATAACTTTTCATTTCAATGAATATTTCCCTCATATATAAAATGTCCCATAAGAGCAATGCAAGTATCGAAAACTTACAGCGGTAACTGCATTGTATCGAAAACTCACAGCGATAATTGCATTGTATCAAGTCACCATAACAACACATTTGAAACCGTATCGCTAGACGTCAGTAAAGTACACAAATAAATGTCAGATAGACTTCAAAAATAGAAAAACCTTTTGCGTTTTGGTGAGTGCTCAATACAATCTCTAGAGGAAAGTATAAATGAACAAAAAATAACATTTCCTTGAGAATTTCTTTATTCGTGAAATATTCCAATGAATTTCATTCGTGCATAAAAATAACCAGATAATTTTGCATTCAAGCGTGATATCTTAAATAGAAATTGCATTCGGTTATTTTCATATTTTGTAAAAGAGCCCTCGTTCTTCGGACTCGGGCACTTTCGCCAAAATATGAAAATAAAATCTTGCAATTTTTAGATATCACGCTTTCTCGAGCGCTTTCTTGCAAAATTATCGGTAATTTTTATGCACTCGTGCAATTATAGGCAAATATTTCATTCTTCAGAGCTATCTTCAATCTATTAGAGGTCCCTTTTTCATATACAGGCTTATATGATTATTGGAGATATATATCTTTATTTTCCTTCATTAGAAGATTTCAACTATTACGGTCAGAGGAGTCTTGAGTCTATCTACAGTAAATGAAATAATAACGAAAAAAAAGACAACTGATAAGCTTTGACAAACATTCATAATTTCCCACTTTTTTCAAAAGCACTCGAGCTCTTCCTTTATTAATAATAGGTCTTACGGAGGGAATTGTTAATTATAGCTAGTAAAATATAAAAACGTAGGCATACATGCGTTTTTTTTTGTCGCGGTCTATTGGAATGTGTAGAAAATATTTTTGGCAAGTGTTGACATTGAGGATCTCGAAGATATATAGACAAGGCAGGGTGTTTTGAACTGCGAGTTTGAGTCGAGTTTTACTTCTCTGTGTAATTGATTCCTACCATACTGTGAATATCATTTTTTTGTGCCACAAACAATTCCTGTGCATGTGTTGACCAACCCCAGAATGACTCTTCACAGCTAGTTGCAGTTTTTTTTAAGGCTGAGATTTTACATTTTATAGGTAAAAGTATTCAACTTGGGAACTAAGTTGTCACAGTGGCACTTGAAGTTTATACAGTGAGGTCCTGAACAGATACATTCATTTTCTACCTAATTATGAATGCAAATGAAAAATCCTCGATGGGCGATGGAAAATTTTAAATGAAAAGGTGTAGCGTGTGACAAGTATTTCATAAAATTCTAAGCTACGATTAGGATCATCCTCATTTAGTTCCTGATCTAGCTAAATTTTATATTCGAAATTATCAATAAAGAAGATTAACTGACATCATCGCTAGCTACCTCTCTTGTAGGTTATCCTGAAAAGTTGACAATCTAGCCAATTTCTTTTCAATCTCCCAGGATCGGCATGATCTTCGACAGTTCAAATTTCACGGAATTTTTTTGTCTTCTCAACGTATACTGGAAAGTGTGACGGTCAGGATACCTCTATTTAAATATTCTCCATACCGCAGATAACATTCTTGTTACATCACCTACTCCAATTAATATTACATACATTTAAGAAACGTGTGATCTTTTTCTGACTTTCAAATGTCACAAATAGATCCGATATTCTTTGACAAGATAACTAATATGCAGGTCAATAATGACAGGTATTCGACTCGAGAGCTGTTTGTTTCTATAAAATGAAAATAATACCTTTTTTCTTGAGTATCCAGATCCTAAAACCAAAAAGCGCTATATTGCTGACTAGAGAGTTGAAAACTTTGAACGTGATATCACATATGCTACCCCTTTTATTTTAAAATTTCACAGTTGAATAATTTTATTGATTTAGTGTATTTTCATGGGTGAAAATTGACTTGTTTTGAGAAATGAATTTATCTTAAACAAAGTGATGGATGCCCACTGTACGTGTGTTGCTCTCAATTGGATTTTTTTATGGAATAAAAAAAATTCTAATTTGACGAAATAGAAATGAAGATGTTTTCAAGTCAGAATAGTATTTTGTACAAGAATGGATAATTAAGATAACCATATCACACAAGGACAAAGTTTGAGCCCGACGCATAATGCCACGAGGAAAAATATTCAAAACTAATCTTTGAATTTTTTGAATTTTTGAATGATGTTTATTTCCCAAGAAACTTACAAGTTTATAAGAGGGAAAAATTAAAAACAAATGAAAAATGAATCAAATAAATAGGGAAAAAAAATAAAGTAAGATAATGAAATCAGACTTTTCACAGAAATAAAAAAAAATAGTAATAATGAAAATAAAATAAAAATGTCCTTCACCTATCGCAATAAATGTTTTTTCAGCTTAACTTTGAAACTGAATTTTCCAAATTTTTTTATTGCATCAGGTAATCCATTATATAACATTATTCCGTTGTAATAAATTGATTGTTGTCCTATTTTTGATCTGAATTTTAACGATCAATAACCGAAAAAGCACTGAAAATGGTTTCCCATCAAGAAATCGGATTTCAAATTCGTACTGGGACCTCTTAGTCAAAGGCCGAAAACTTTTCCACTACACCAGCGGGGGTAGTAGTTAATATCATTAAATTTTAACATAAAAATTGACTGTTATTTTTGTCTTGGTTCGAAAATCATAACATTCAAACATAAGTAAATTAATATTTAGTGAAGTTTTGTTTACAGCTGAAATAACAAATTTTCAAGATATGTTGAAAAATGGCAACAATTAATTTGACAAATCAGGACGGTGATTGTTTGAGCACGCGGTTGTTTCTAGTAGCGTAACAAAGTGTTTCGTTCTCAGTGGAGTTCATATCCTACCCTGTGTGGATATTAGGGAATGTAATCCCGGACCGGGTACGTCCATTGAACATCCTTGGCGTACGTACATAAGATGTTATATCCAATGTATCTGGCCTTTAGCTGTACATATGCCGGACCTTCATGGGCGCAAGCAGAGGTATAATGGACGTATTCAAGATCCATGTTGTACGTCCAATGTACGTGTATTTGATGTGTTTCTCATACATCCAATGGACATTCTTTATATACATCCATTGAACATTCTTGGCGTACGTACGTAAGATGTTATATATAGTGTACCTGGACTTCAGCTGGACGTATTTCTGGATCTTTATGGACGCATTTCTGGATCTTTATGGACGCAACCGGATATAATGGAAGTATTCAAGATCCATATTTGTACGTTCAATGGGTGTTCATTGTGTACGTCCACTGAACATCCTTGGCGTACGTACATAAGATGTTATATCTATAGTATACTGGAATTTAGCTTGACCAAACCGGATCTCCATAACATCCATGTTGTATATCCACTGGACCTCCATCATACAAACATGTGCTATATGGGATGTAGTCTCTCTCCTGTGTATTCTAGAAAACATTTTGGCATCGGGAATATGATTTGGATACCGCTCCTGGTATATCCGCTAGCCATAAGCGGATTCCCGTCTGTAAATCGGTATACATATATCTTGGACGGACGGCTCTGGTAAATAATAATAAAAAATATCCAGTATAGGCCGAAAGTTGAGAGGTTTCGGACATGGTCATATGAACTTCTCTTCTTAAATGAGCTAAGGAATATTTTCCTATATTTTTCGCCATCAATTGAAGTACACCCTGTATGTTAACGAAAAAAATGGAATTGGCAACAACCCGAGGTTCACCGAATAAAAGGTCGAAATGTCGACAATAGCCTATAAGTTCTATTTATTTGCAATCAGATTATAATCTTGGTTCTGAAGGATGTTGCATGAAAAGTATGGAGTTATTTTTCATGGTTTATCTAAGCTATAAATAGTAAAAACCTGATATTAAAGTACTTCTTTGAAAGTTGTTTTTCAATAACGGAATGACACTAGTAATGATTATAAAAAAATGGCAAAATCTTTGACGTCCTGTGTATATACCAAACCTGAACTACAAAATATCAAAAACTCCGTAAGTCTGACCAAAAGCCACTTCCCATAAGATCGGTGCAATTTTCTTCAATTGGAAAGTCAAAATACCACATTTGTATCCATTCAAATAAGCTGCCTCATCAATTTTTAATTGATTCAGTTTTGACTCACGTCGTACTATTTGAAACAGAGTATGCCTTCAGTATTTTTTCAATTTGTAGGTACGATGTTTTAAATGTAATCAATGCAAGGCAGCCTTTGAAATTTTCAAAGTACCACGCAGCGCAATTTTTATCACGATATATGACATGTCAAGCTTCAAGTATTTCGAGGATTTATTTTTTGGTTTTCTTCTCCGAATCAAAAAATATAAATTACTTCTTTGAGAGAAATGAAATAAAAAAAATTTACAAACATTCTCTGTAGATAGGTACGTGTATATCTTTCAAAGGCGTTTGATTCATTCACAAAAAGGAAGAGAGTTCATCTGAAACTGCTACTCCCCTGAATATATGGACGGCTACTGCTTACATAGAAATAACGTTTTCTTTCTCGATTTGTATACTAAGGGCGGGTACCTTACGAGCTGATTAACAGTCCAAAAATAGTCGGTGCTGAGAAAAGACCACAAACTGACAATTGCAAGAGCACACAGCCTAAGCATCCATTATTTTAATCGATTGTTATTCAGGTCGTAAAGTACTCGCACTAAGCATATGGAAACCGAATCAAATAGATAGCATACACAGGAAATATGTACGCAAAACAAAATAGAGAGCTATTTGTACAAAAAATCTCACTCACCAGGATAATATTTCATTCCAGCCCGGACAAGATCTCGTTTCGCTCAGAGAAAATTATTTATTTCTTGATTCGGAGAAGGAAGCCAAAAAAGAAGTACTCACTTCATTCCCTCCACAAAAATACCCAAGCTCCTAATATTCAAGTATTTCCTCTGTCGAAGGAATACTGTAAAAAATTGGTCCAAAAAAATCTGTCACTGCACCGCTCGGTCTGTTGGTATATTCATCACAGTTAAAAGTCAAATATTCTGAATGAACAATTTGTTCGGGCCAGCCTCAAGTCACCTACACTGTAGGTTGACGGACTGACACCTAACAGAAAACAACTACTTTTCTATCTACCACGACGGGCATTGGATTACATCCAACAGGTGTTAGCGCAGGATTCTTCACAGAATTCCTGCATATGCCCTTGGCGATAAAACTGCCAGAATATAAGTGACATTCGTTATTTCCTTGTACTAGGAATTGGGCCATGCGGATATACTCTTGGTTAGTTCCTAGTCTGTGGGCAGATGATACAACAACGGCTATTTCGCTTGTTGTTCTTATCAACCAGCCGAGATCTAGGGGAGATACTCTGTTGGAATATGATTTTTGATTATGGGAAGTCATCGTCTTATGTTGATGATGGCACTGCCTTGCACTAACGAGAGGCCAAATAGCCCAAATCCGGCTGCACGTGTGTCTCGTGTCCCAATAATTGAAAAGTAATTCTAGCAGTTGCGTATCACCAAGAACATATGCAGGAATTTTTTCTGTAAAAAATCCTGCGCTAACATCCTGTTCATTTAGATTATTTTATTTAAAGCCAGTCTTCAAGTATACCCATGAATATTTGTGATAGTTGAAAGTAATTCAATTCGAATTATAACCTTCACTTTAGTTTGTATGTAAAAAATATTATATTTTTGTGAACCCGCCAAGTGATTTCGGGTTGTATTTTCATGTCTTAATGTTCTATCATTTTTGAGTAAATTTCGATTGATTCACTTGTTTTTTGAGTATTACGAAGTGAGGAGAAAAGATTTAGGGTACTGTATAATAGTTCAACAAGACCTTTGCTTCGTGCCATAGCTGAATTCAGTTCTCTACGAACTTTTTTTGTGTATTTGATCATTTTTAAACATTATTTTCTTTGATTTTTGTCTGTGTATGAAATTAATCTTCTAGATCTTTTTTCTAAATTTGAAAGTAACCTGCTCTCCTAACAGAGTGCCACTTTCTGGTAACAGCGGCCCAATGAAATAATGTTTTCACATATTATTATCAATAACATCTGTTAGTTTAATAAGTAAAGCAGCCTAGAGCCCTTTTCCCAAAGGGATGTGTATTACAATAACGATGGAAGAGATGAACTAGGAGTCCCTTGAATTATTCATTTCATGTGCTAATAGGAGAGTGACTACAGAACTATGAACAAATCTCCCTAGAATTTTCAATATACTCTCCACCTTTGCAGATCATACAAATATTTGCATGTATAGGACATTTTACTGTAACATATACAGTGTGTCCCAGCTAAAACTTGTCAAAACCCTAATCTCCAAAATTGTGAAAAAAATTGGAAATCGCTCAGACCCGTCGATTTTTATTTCAAGGAAGAACACTCTCACCAAATAATACATCATCATTGTGTTGTCAACCCCCTCACTCCCTACTTCAGAATTTTCAGTGGGACTAATATACTTGTGATAGATCAGTTTGAAGGGAATTCAATACCAAATACATGGGTGTACTGAAATTTACGATCGATATCGTGTTGAAGTTTCAATGAAAACTAAGCTGCATCAAGTTATTTTTATTTTTCACCTAAAATGTTATTATCGTAAGAAATGTTCACTGTGGGTAAGCCACTGTATTGAAAAATAATATGCTTTTAGTAATAATCAGTTTAGAAATTGAGACAGACGTTTTCATAAAAACAATTGTCGCCATGTGTTTTTGTATACGCATTTTATTTACGCCTTGGTATATTCACTTTATTCAAAAATTTGAAAACTTTCGAAAATGGTACAAGATAGAATATCCATTGTAGCTGCGTATTTTGAAAATGGACAATGCGTTAGAGCTACGGCTCGAATTTTCAATGAAATCCGTCCAGAAAAAAACACATCATACCAGTACATGATGACATGATTGAATTGATGAATAAGTTCACGGAGTCTGGATCAGTGGTGAATAAAAAACATGAACGGGAGAAGCCGATGAGAAATGAAGGGGGTCGCTGTTGCAGTTGATGCAGTGATGGACAACATTCAATATTTAAGACAACTTCCCGGATAGCACAAGTACGTCCTGTTGACGTACTGCATATGTACGGTGAGGATGTATTGTACGTATTTGGGACGTACTTTAGTCTCCAACAGACTTACATAAGACCTCCCTGGAACTTACCGTTTCCGCATAGTCGGTAATCCCAGGTACGTACTTTTCTAGTCCACACAGGACCTGTAATGTACAGAAAGGGGAACTGTTTGGGACATTCCGAAAACGTACCTTCTTGTTAATGATATATCGACGAAAAAATAAATTCAATTGATGTCACTTCTCAGTTCTCATATTCGGAATTATTCATTTCTTCTTTACCAATTAGTCCACTTGAAAATTTCACTCATGCACATGTACTTACCGAATACTAACCTGGAAAAAAACTCTGGCTGCTGCGGGACTTGAACCCGGACCTTCACTTTGAATATTTCACTGTTTACCACTACAACGCTCTACGGTACGGAGAGACTTGTTTCTAGAGAAGAGTTGTGTGGTATAGATGTGCATTCGACATTGGGAGCGTAGAATAAAATATTGAATTATCACATTAGGTGGCATTGGCATAATACTGCAATATAGATATGCAAATTCTGATAATGCTTGAATATCGTTTTCAAAGTAAAATGAAAATATTCAACTCGTCATTTTCGAATCACAACTGAAAGGGGTATCGAGATTTTGAGAGTGATGACTTTAAAATATTCGAACGTATATCAATATTGGTAATGCAATATTCATGATGAATTATTCCTGAAAAAATTTGGAAAAATTGAAATATCGACGTGGTGAATTTCAATACCAGAAAATACGGCCAGAACTTTTTGCACAGCAAGTGTGATATTCCACATCGCCATCGCATATAAGACAGTGATCCTTCACTGTTTCTTCAAATATATTTTCATTGTTACTGAACTTCCTAAAAAAAATTTTATGTTGTCTCGAACATAGGTAACTAAATTGAAGTCACCATATGATGTGCTACTTGGGATAGCGCGTTGGGCCTACCTGACAGGGACGGTAATGTACGTATGTGGGACGTTTCTAGTTCGTACTTTTTCGGCCCATACTAGACTTGAGGGGATCTAGCTGAATGTACAAAGTAGGTTTCTTGGCGTACGTCAAGGAGACGTCCAAATACATACGATTCCCAAAAATGTACGTCATCACTATGATCCTCAAAAGTTTCAAAAGATACGATTTTGAAAGGGACCCAATATGTACGCACCTGGAAGGTCCAAACAGTACGTGCATAGCCCTTCCAAACATGTACGTCAATGATACTTATAAAGAGTACGTACAAGGAATTATCAAAAAAGCACGTCATTGGTATGTCCCTAACTCGTTCCGAAATGTACGTACCTGAAAAGGAGTTATTATGAACGTACCCGGGACACTTACTACAGTACGTACATAGTACTTCCAAGTATGTACGTTTTTATTACATTCCGATTGGAACGGGACCAAATATGTACCTACATGGGACGTCTATATAGTACATACATGAAACATCCGGAAATGTACGTTCTTCGAATGTCTCCCATACGTCCCGGGACGTATCGACGTAACTGGGACATAAATGGTTCGTCTTCAGGACGTCGTGTGCTATTTGGGTTGCAACTATTTCTGGAGTTTCTGAAAGCAGCCTACATAAAATTCTGAGAGCAGCAAAATTTCATCCTTATAAAATGCAGAATGTACAAGAATTAAGTGAAGATAAGAGTTTTGTGAAATCGTGAGACAATTATAGATTGATGATAAGGTACAGGAAAACTCATTCACAAACTCCTCAGAAATTGAATGTTTGGGCTGGTATTCTTGGAGATATTTTAGGGCCAAATAATATTGATGGTAACCTCAACGGACAAACGTATCTTGAACTTCTTGATACAACTGTGAACCCCAGAGTTAATCAGTTACTTGAAGACGATGATAGTCTACTTGTAGGTCAGCTCACCTTCCAAAAAGATGGAGCTCCCCCACATTTTATTGCACCTGTACGTCAATGTTTAGATGACAAGTTAACAGGAAGATGGATTGGAAGGCGAGGACCAATAGAATGGCCGGTTAGATCTCCTGATTTATCACCATTAGACTTTATTTATTGGTTCATTTGAAATCCAAAGTTTATATCACACAGCCAAATTATCTTGTAAAATGTAACGTAGTCAATAAACCTTGTGTTGGATGTTTTACGCAGAATTATTATTGTCGTGCAGTGACTCCAGAAATGTTGGAAAATGTGCGACGATACTTCGAAAATCGCTTATACTTCTGTATGGAACTTGATGGTTCACATTTTGAACCTTTCATATGACAGAACGCCTTGCTTTAGCACTATTCGTTTAAGAAACCCACCTTTGCCGGGGGAGTAAATGGAGTTGCGTATTATTTAGCTTTTCATTATGGTGTTTAACAACAAGCTACCCGTTTTACTTTCAAGCGATACACAGAAAAAGAATTTGTTTTTTTTTATATTGATATATTTTCGAAAACAATTTGGGATTTTTCATTGTAACTTTCAATGTGCCATAGAAATATGTTCAAGAGAGTATTTTATTGGGTGTTATATTCCTTGAGCTACGTCTAGCTTTAATTTTCAATATGATGACTCAATATATTATCGCATTCATGGAATTGTGATGAATTAATGATGATGCACCAGAAACATGTTTTGGGAACTTTCAAAATATCCTATCTATACTGATGATGACAACATAAAGATGAGCTACATAATACACAACTTTGCCTTCACTCTTCTCTGTAACTCTTACAACCATTGTTTAATCTTATCTTTGAACAATGCTTAAACTTTGAAAGTCGGTTGAATTACAATATAAAGCTTGAGGCGTTTTGAAAATATCCTTTGAAAAGACGTTACCTTCGACAAAAGCCACCTTCAATTTTATTTTTCAAATAAGAACCTACTTTTTTCTCTAAAATTCTCAAGTCATTCCTGTATCGCACTTGATGTTTTTTCAACCGTTTCAGTCCACGACAACCGGTTGGAATGGTTCGGCGGATTGAAGACTTATAATATAAAATGCAGAGCTGATATTGACTCTCATATTCTGAAATTCCTATTGCCCCAACGTCATTTACCGAAGAATTTCTCAAAATCTTCCATTGGTGTAACCATACACTCCTTTTATGGTTTGTTGAAAAAATGGGGAAATATGAAATTATCTCAAGGGTTAAGAAAGATTACGGTGACATTCACAAGTATTTTTAGCTTTGGTTTAGATCCGTATTTCAATCATGTCAAAAAAACAGCATTCTTCCTCATTTCGAAAAAGATACTTGAACTCGGCTGGTGGACAGTACTACATAATTCACTGTAGCATTCAAATGTAAAATAAACCCGATAAGCAAGAAAGACTAGACAAGAGTAAAAATACCGGGTACCCAGCACTTAAGGAAAACAATAACAAAAGATTTCAGTTCTGGTATTCATCTTAAAGTTGAAAGAAATGTTAAGATCCTTGGTACCTCAATTGATTCAGACCTCAGATTCAATTCTCATATTGAGTATGTTTGTTCAAAATTGAATAAAGCCTATTTTGCAATCTTTCAGATGAAACCATATCTAGATGAGAGAGGATTAACAAACCTGTTAAAATATGTATCTAAACAGATGATATACAAAAACGAATCTACGTTCCCAGAAAACTCTCTGATAAGTGTTAAAGGAAATGAATTAAACCGAAGGGTCTTAATTATTTATGACCATGTTTATTTAGGATAATTGTGCATTCCTTCGTGCGTCGTAATCTCATACTTATGGATTTTTACCATGCCCCGAAATAAGTCTGGGGTGTGAAGATATTATCATGAAAATCTAGTAAGTCGTTCTTATGTGTCTAAAGAAGAAGCACTGAAATATACTCTCGTGTTCTCCTATTCATTGTGTTTTCAACCACTGATGAACTGTATCATTTTTCAATAAAACCTATACTACGCTTTTGCATATAGTCACATGTCCTACAATATTGTATCGTGGGGTCAGGCAACCGAGTGGGAGAGTTTTTATTGCACAAAAAAGGATTATCCGCCTCTTATTCAACATCAAATATGGTGATAGTTGTCGTAACATCTTCAAAGAGAAACAAATTTTAACACTTAGAGGTATATAACTAGTGTGTAACTTTTTTAAAAAGTCACATGGAAGAATATACTTCATCGATGAATATGACACAAGACATAATAAACTACAAATTCCAAAACATCAACCTACAAAAAATATCCTTACTATAATTGCACTCTCTTCAATTCGCTTCCAGACTGTATCCGTACTTTTTCTCTTTTCTTGATATAATGATACTATTGTAAAATTTTAATATTTTATTGAAAATGAACAAAGTTTTGGTGAATCTTTTAACATAATACTTTAGTATTTAGTTTTTGTGAAATGTATTGTGACTTGCCATGTGTACATACTATGTTATATTGGTAAATAAATATCTATCTACATTAAAAGCTTAGCGTATCGAAGTGTTTTTTTCAAATGGAACAATATATTTCTTTCCATATTCGGATTTATCTTGAAAGAACGAAAAATGATTCAGAGATTATGCTCAAAAGAATGTGAAAAAGCAGACACTTTATTCCAATGGAAGTGCCGAGTATGCTGTCTGTCATTCATCTGGCTGATTTTCAATTTGAATGCAATAGTGAATTTTCAGCGAGTTTTCAAGTAACTTTTTTGCAACGAGAAAGAATGTTTTTAGTTCGCCTTTTTTAAATCAGTATCTATAAGAAAATCACAAAAACTTATCCTGAATTTGTTTTGTTATTCTATAATTGTTAGTTCTGTTATATATCTGACGAACACCAACTCTCAGAAGTCGACTTGTGCGAACAATGGATCAACGAGGTCTTACCTTTTAAAGTGCGATTACCCAGCAAGGTGGCCTGGCGGGGATTCGAACCCTGGTCTTCCTCTTGAAAGGAGGGCGTGCTAACCTCTACACTACCGAATGGCAAGTCACTCTCCTCTTTTGGTTATCGTTCTTTACCCGAGACTTCGCCATTTATTCAACAGAAGTCCATGGTTATACCCAAAACAGTTGGAAAATTTATTTGAAATCTCAAAATTCGAAAAAAATATATAGAGCACAATGACCGGAACTAATAATCCCAAAAAATATTTCAAAACTGACAGCATTTCTAAAGCTCACTTTCTTTCAATGTATCTTGTGCTTCAAAAAAGGTAATCAATTGGAGTATTAGTAGCCTGAATATTTAAAAATATGACTTCGAATAATAACGCTTGATGTTTTTGTTAAGGTTAATGTGTTTTTCAAGCGTTTTCTTCAATTATCGAACCGTTCGGTATACACTCATTTAAACTTATATTTTTGTTTAATCTACACGGAAAATAAATTAGTGTTCAATTCGAAAAAAAAATTGGTTGTGAGTTCTGATTCACCAGTATTAGAAAGAGAGAACGGCCAATTACTCAACAATGAATTACGCTCTCAATCAATGCCCTGTATATTGGTAAATAATTCAAAAAGGCAAAGTACGATATCTAAAACTTTAAAAGGAAGCATTTTTTGATAATTTTACTCTACCCCAATTTTCTAATGAGAGTTGGCACATAAAAAATTTTCTCAGAACGTTTTTTATCAAAAAATAATGATCAACTCGATCGTGGTGCAATTTCAATGCATTACAAATCTTCGAAATAAATAAACATTTTTATAAAAAAACTTATTTCAATCGTGTTCAATTCAGCCGTATGGTCAGTAAAAACAATTCTAATTGAATATAAAATTTTATTGACGTAAATACACAAAAATATATTTACTTCAAACTCAAACAGTTTTTTTCGGTTTCTATCAGATTTAAAGTCTAATGATTTTAAAATTATTCCAAAAAAATCATCTACCCAAATGTTGCAACTGTTTTTCAAAACCAGTATTTGGTTTGATACAGTTTCTAGCTGTTTTGACAACATCATATGCTTGTTTATAACTATAATTTCTATTTATCATGAGATAACCTATTACGACAGATGATGAACGGCTAACACCTGCATTACAGTGAACTAGAATATTACATTGCTGTTTTACAGCTTGTTCTATGAAAGGAATACACTCTCTTAAAACTAATGGTAGGTTTGTTTCCGGCAAATCCAAACAATCGACAAATTTATATGTTATAGAATCATATTTGATTGGAGCTTCTATTCCTACACTCAGGATACATTTGATATTGAATTTACTGATAACTTCAATTTCACAACAATCTTGAGAACCTAGATAAACATATTCTACAATTCCACTTGGAATCTTGTCTGGTTTCTCATCAACTACAAAACCACATTGTTTCCCGATAAACTCTGGATGTTCATTATGGCATTCTTTAAAAATTCGCCCATCAGCATACTTCACAAAAGTTTCAGTTTTCTTCAAATTTCCCTTCGACAATTTGATAGACTCTATGAAATTCATATTTAAGAGAGTGCATAGGGTGTTGCATGAATTTATGAAAAAACTTCTCATAATACTCCAAATATACATGAATGATTAAATATGCTCAACTTGTGTTGCAACTCAGGAATTCGAATTTTTTTCACCAAAAGTAATTCCTAACAAAAATGAATTGCAAATAGAATACAGCTCAAACTCACTTAGAACTATAACCGTTAAAATGTCTGTTGTATACTACTGTTAAATTAAACACATAACCGTTTTCCTTGGATTAAAAATGTTCTACACTTAGTTAGCTGAGGGAGACCTACTTCTGGACTTGCTTCTACCTTTGCTAGCGGAGCGTGATCTGGATCTGGACCTGTCCTTGGATTCTTCACGAGACTTGGAACGCTTGTCAGGTGTTGGTGAATGAGACCTAGAGCGGGAGCGTTCTGCAGACTTTTTTCTAGAGTTAGATCTAGAGCGATCATTCGATTTCTTACGAGAGTTAGACCTTGAACGAGACCTAGACTTGGACTTTTCCCGGTCTGCTTTGGCACTACCTGAACGGGACCTGGACTTGCTTTTGGAGCGGGAACTACGCCTGGATCGGCTACGCGACCTAGAACGTCTTGCTGATCGACTTCGTGATCTACTACGGCTGCTGTATGAAGCTGAACGCCTGCTTTTGGTTTTTTTGTCTTCTACAAGACGAATTCGCCTGCCATTCAACTCGGTGTCATCAAGTTTCTCGATAGCAGTTTTCATATCAGAATACGAAGCAAACTCGACTACACCCTCATTGCGATGCTGTTTATGAGCATCTGCATAGGTAACCTCTCCAGCCTGGCGCATATAATCTTTCAGATCCTGCCAACTGATGCGGGATGATAGATTCTCAACAACTAACCGGTAGTTGGTGCGGGTAGGTGGCCCATACCTTTCATGGGAGCGGTGGTCATTATTGCGGCTGCTGCTGCTGCTACTGGTGGACCACTGATCTCGACCTCTGGGTGTCCCTCGGGCTCTTTCCACAGTCACACGCTCCCCTAAAAGTTTTTTACCGTTTAGTTCATACACAGCATCATCTGCATCTCTATAATCGTCAAACTCAACAAACCCGTATCCGTTTTTGATAAGAACGTCCCTCATTCTGCCGTACCCTCTGAAAAAACGCTCTAGATCCCGCTCGGTGGTCCCATAGGGCAGCCCGCCAACATAGACTCTAGACCCAACCATCCTGAAACGAAAATTAAACCTCTCCTGTTGCCCTAAAAGTGTCCAAGTCCTCTCTAGCGTACTCGACTTCGCAAAGATATAAACCGTGTGCCGGCAACGTAGATATCTGGGGGTACCACGAATGACGTGAAGGAATCTCCAGCATAAACTTAATATCTCTAATTGCGACTTTACCTTGTGCTACCGCAATCAGCGACGCCACCGTCCTTCGGACCTGTATAGAAAAAAAAATGCTTTACTCTAAATACCTTTCCAACGGCTTTACTTGGAAGCCATTTTGCAATGTTTCCCTCCAAGTCCACCGGCCGCTTCTAGGTTAAGAAACGTGTCCAAATTATAATCACATCCAATTTTTCAATAAGGACCAACTTCTACATAAATTTATATCAAAAGATAATTACTTGCGTTTGCTGATTCTGATGTTGCACAAAAAAGTCGAGTGTAAACAATTTCTAGCTCTTTATAACTTGACTCACAATGCTCATTGAACTGAACGTCGATGTCGAAAGAATTTTCTGGCGCGTCCAATGTTGCCAACTAACTACAACTACGTGATACATGGGACCATGGATTGAGATGCGATGCGCGATGCTACCATGCCAAAGTGTTCATGCTTACCATGGATTTGTTCCGCATAGTTTAGGTTGAACAGAGCGAGAGCGGATCTCTCTCTTTCTTTCTACGATATTGGCTGAGTCCATTCAAGAGAGAGAGAGGCCCGCTCTGGTTATCCGAAATTTTTTACGGCTCATATCCAATAGAGAGCGTACACATTCCAGATTTTGAAAGAAGTTGAAGCTTGAAGTCAATGGCCGCGTCTAAAAGCTTACAGCAGTTAAAGCCGCTTCGCAAAATTTGACATTTCACTAAGGTAAAACTGTTAACAGCGGCTTTAAGCGTTGTGAAGTGTTAGACGCAGCCATTTTTTATAACGAACTTTTTATCGAACATGAATTTTGGAATGAAAATTCATTAATTGCTGTGAATGGTTAGTGAAGATTTTTAATGATAAATGAGACAACTGATTATAATTTCAAGTTAAAATTCTTGTGCTTTTTTTTAACAACAGATCAGCTTCTCAAGCATTCTCAACACACAATCACATGCACACAATAAGCAATAAAAAATCAGTTCATCAGGAATAATCAGGATATTTCATGAATATCACAAAAATCCAAAAATAGAGATGGTTTCAAGACATGTTGGCATCCACAGAACGTCAAATTCTGATAGGGATTTCAAATTAATATAGCAGCGCCACATTTGCTGCTCTCTTTTTGAGTTTCAAGCCCCGGGGCTCTTAATTCTAGCTTTACTATTGGGGGAATTTGACACTTATCATGTTTCAACCAAGGGTAAAGCTAAAATTAGCAGCCCTGGGGCTTGAAACTCTCAAAAAGAAAGCTGCAATTCAAGAAAACTCCAACTAAAGGTGTTTTCTGGCGCTCATGTATTTAAAACGTATTCGTCTGTGTCCTTCTCTCTCACTTACGGACAGCCAGATAGTGAGAGAAAGATGGGGAGACGAATACGTTTTAAATGCATGAGCGCCAGAAAACACCTTAAGAAGCACCACTTTGACAACTATTGCTATTTAAGGTTAGGACGTTGACGCTGTTGGAAAATTTCAAACCGTAAAATTTTGTTATTAAATAATATGCAATGAATATAGTCGGACTGTTGACCTGTTTAACACGACTGCATCTAAGATCAGGAGGATTTTGGATGAATTTAGTTTGACCTGTTTAACACTACTGCATCTAAGATCAGGGGGATTGTGGATGAATTTAGTTTAAATGTTCCTAGCTGATATGTAACAGATCTGGTTAGGAGTTGCTGTTATTTTTGCTATCTTCACCTTCACATCTCTGTGAAATAATGTGCGAATTGTCGAATGTCATTTCATTATCACTAGAGAGTTTTTGCACATCATCTGTGGCCCTATTCTTGAATCTTTCGCAGTTCTGCGTATTCGCTGTTGCTAAGCTGCGACAGATCTGATGCCTAGCAACAACGTATACGTTCATCAGCGATTGTATGTTTCGAGAATTGACCCCCTGGAGTATACGGTATGCTTTACAATAACATGTACGTATACGCAATGGTTATTAAAAATTTGTTAAGTTATATGTACATCGATATATAGCGCTAAGGTATAACGTTTACGGTATACATTCTGCAAGTTTGCAACAACTCCCTATCTCATATCACTATTCTGTTCATTATGTTGTGAATTGGGTTCTCCCGTTTAATAAATAAATAAACGCGGTCATCCCTTCAATGGCATGTATTCTAGAGTTACTTTCGAATATTTGTTTCAATACTAGAGTGAAGCTGGAGAGGAGTGCATGTCAATCATTCCAGAGTTTCAGGCGCCATATGGCATTTTTTTCATTTGATATGAGAGAGATCAATTTAGTATTTATCGAATCATTTATTAATGCTCTAACGGTTAATCATCTTCTTTTTTCATTTTCTCCCTACTAATTTTATCAAAATGCCATGCACAGTTTGTTTTGATTTCTAGAGTTCATTTGAATTCCTGTTTGGCACTACCACCATTGGCATGCATCCGAATTTCGAATATTTTGTCCGACAATGTCAAAGTTAAATTTCAATGGACCATATGCACATATTTTTGGTTGGGCACTTAATTCAGGATTCAATGGTTGGCTTCACTGAAATGTTCATCTCGTGACATATAACAAGTGAAATGAAGGATAGATGTCGCCTTAAAAATTTCTAAAATTGACAAATTGAAATTTTTGGTTCTGAGATATTTGTGTTTCTCATACATACATTATTATTACTTTGGATAAATATAAATCTAATTTATATCTATCTTATCAAAAATCTGTGGCAAAGCGAATATATATAATTGAACTTAACAAGAAAAAGGTGGCGACATCTATTCATAAACTTGTCAATTTAATGTCACGTGATCAAAATCTCACTGATGCCAACGATTGAATCCTGAATAAGTGCGCAACCAAAAATAGATGCATAATTGAAATTTTGACATTTCACAACATCCGAATGCATGATGAGGATATGGCTGCAGTGTTTAATATTGAAGGGCAGTTTTTTCAATCAACTAAGCCTGAAGAAAAATATGAGAAATCCAATACACTTTCATCAAATGGACTTCGCCTCTTCTATGATAATGAATATCAGCAGAATCAGGAAAAACCAAATGGAAATGCATTTTCGTTTAATGCATTCAAAACAAAAAAAGTGATTAAAAAACCTATTAAACTATCTTTTTTCTTATTTGTGAAAACTTGGACCATACTTAAAATTTTATACAGCCACTAAGAAACGGTTGCTACTCAAGGCGTTTTTCCTTTCCCTTCCACTACCCGCCGCCGGTGTTACCCTCTATTCGATTGCGGAAGCTGGATTGCATTATGAAACTTTTTCAATGAATTATTATTATTGTTCCCCTAGTATCTTGGAAAACAGACCCAGCCATATTCACAAAAGCTACCTTTGTTGTACTCTGTTTATTAGCCCCTCATCAGAGGACCTTTCAATTCTCCAATTCCATACAATATTCTTTCTCCTACAGAAAGCATTGTCAAGGGAGAATCAACTCCGGAATCGGCTATTCCATTTAATGATATGTGTGTGAAGTTAGCAAGGGCAGCGCAAGGGCGCAAGCAACAATAAAAAAAGATCAGCTCTTGGTGATGTAGGAAACATTCTAAACGAATGTTAGCCATGGGACCTCTAGACAGAAGGTGAAGTGTGAACAAGTGCTCGTAGCATTTTGTAGATGAATACGTTTTGGTAAAATCTTCGGGGGGAAAATGGGCGATGGAGGGACGGCACAGCCTATCTGATCGGTGCTCTCAATTTCTCTTGAAGGCACTGCCAGCAATCAGTTGCAGTGGTTTCAAATTTCAGACAACCTCAATCGGGGGTTGAGCCACCGCTGAATTACAGAGGAACGAAAGTCCTTTACTTTGATGCCCAGGAAAATAGATATTTTCAAGAGGACTGGGAGAGAGTCACCTTTGGCAAGGTGTGCGGAGATGGGTCCATCTTCCTTACATATTACTGATGTGGAAAATATTTAATAGTTCATGGCAATTTAAATGTATTTGGGAATGCATGTGCGATCGAAAGCAGTTGATCAGCTCAAAATTATAGATTTGGTCGCGACAGACTATCCATTAAGCTAATGAACTACTCTATATTTTCCTTCATTCGAGCCAACCTGCTTCCTATGTAGCAGTTGTTTGCGGTAAAAAGTGCACGCCGGGGGTTCAATAGGATAGTTATTGATATGCCCGTCTAGACCAAATTCTCTAATTGTTACCTGGTCGACTGTTGCTTCACTTAGACCTGCATTGATTTTGTATGAAGCGATGATTCTCAACATTTTCACTTTATATAGCAGAGTCAAAATGATAAGGTGGTACAGAAAATCGATCCTGAAGGACAATTTTTATTCACAGTGATTACATCTGTTAACTCTTGACCTCAAGAGATCAAAGGTTCAATTGAAAATTGGCGAAAGACGTTCAAAATGCTATCAGATCAATTCATACAGGTTGTTTCATATCCACTAGATGGGAGCATCTCGTTGCACCCACAATGCGTTAGACCCACATTTCGATACACCTACATTACGTAATCCCCACATTTCATAACACTCACATAAGATGTCTATATACTGGTGTTTCTAATGTTGCGATATTGTTTCAGACAAACCTGTGGACAAGGCGTTCTAGTTCAACAGTGGCCATGAGGGGCGCTGGTAATCAAAAATTTCTATTTATTTTCGTGATCACTCGATCCATGGAACACGCTGTTGCCAATTCTGATGTTTTTGTTAAAGGATAGAGAATTTATCGGGACTGGATATGTGAGGTTATTGAAAACACCACACGCACTAACGTGAATATTGGGCTGAATAATAGTGTTACTACTTCTTAACCGAGATTTTGAGTTGAGATCTCTCAGATTATGCATAAAAGTTGCTTGAAGGAAAATGTCAACAATCAACTGATTTTTTCAGCACACACTTGGCAACACAGGACTGTCATCTCCACTGCAAGAGTGCTGGTACCTGGCGGATTTTTTGCAGTACTAGAACGCCTACATCATCAAATTTTTCATCAAGTTGGCCATATCGGTCGTCTGATTTGCTGACAACCTCTTATATGGAGTGAAAACACCAGTATATAGCCACCTTACACTCACACTCCGAACTTACCCGAATGATGCGCTGTTGCCAAATTCATCCTTCTTTTAGGTTAGGTTAGTTAGGTTCAGTTAAATTGGGTTAACAGAAAATTGCAGAATATCCGGTAAATTTTGCAACAGTCATCATTCGGGTATGTTCGGAGAGTGTGGGGATAACGGAATGTAGGTGTATCGAAATGTGGGTATTACGCATTTGTGGGTGTTACGAAATGTGGGTGCAACGCAGCGCACTCCACTAGATAGGGGCTCACGAAACATAGGTATCCAAATGTCACATTATCAAGGCATGAATGAAGAGTGTTTTATCTGTTCCAAATAATTGAATAATATGTACATTTCTGTGGACGAATACCGAATTTGACGGTAATTGGGTGTTACTGCCTTTTTCAAAAAGTAACATTTTGTCACTGAAATAACGTCAGGAACAACACTGCAATAGAGTGATTTAGTTTATGTCTCGTCCACAATTATATACATGTAGGTCGTAAGATACAACATGACCCAAGAGGTTCCCTATCTCTCTAATTTGGTTGGTTAGGAGAGACGAATACATGAGCGTCAGAAAGCGACTATAGTAGAACTCCACTTGATAACTTGACAGGAAATTATGACATGTATCTTGAACTACTACCTACTTACCTGTTTGTATAAAAATCCTTTGGATTTCATGTAAACGTCTAGAAAAATATAATTCTGAAGATTTGGGTCGTCAATCAAGGAAGGCCAACTGTAAAGACTATAACCAGTCCTTTCTCGTTTTATAATTTTTATGTAATCTATATATCTTCTTGTTATTTTTTCAAGATCAAAGTCTTTTCCCTTAAAGGTTCTGAAGTCATGGTATCCCTCGAATAATTTTGCAGCTTCATTCATGAGTTCAAGATTAAAATTATCTGCACTAAAAGCATGAAATAGTTAGTATCTCAATTTCATATAATAGTGCGCAAATAATTTCCTACCAATGAAACATACACCGATCCCATTCTTCTATTGGAACGTAATTGATATTTTTATTGCAGTTCAAGTTGTCACATTTGGTTATTATTAAGCGATACAAATATGATCTGGATATAGCATTATGTCTACAATGGAAAGTTTCAGGCACAATGTATGTTTTCAATATTCGAATTGGTACATCCTGTTTCCTAAAATATTTATTTAGGCAAAGAGTAACTGATTTGGGTTCATAGGTTAGTCCATTTCTGCGGTATAGATCGACGTGACAAGTAGAATTGATAGCATGAACACCAGAGTCAGTTCTAAAAAAAAACAATGGTTACATTTATACCACATGTTTTGTATATATATGCAAAACATAAAAAAACACCTTGTCACTTATTGGACTTTATTGAATATTATTAAATAGCTCTATCATGATAAATGAGGACTAGATTATATGATTTATATTCCACTTGAATTATCTGCCAGAACATAATATACAATATATGTATGTATACATATATATATATATATATATATATATATATATATACAAAAGTCCGGAATAAAATTTATATCTGTTTAACAGTAATTTAGGAAAAATCGCTGAAACACGTCAATTGATTTCAAAGAGTACGCATATTTTTTGACAATAAAATGAAAGATTTCTTTTCAACCCTTAAGTCGTGTATGGGCTCATTGAAAATCTCGTAAAAAATGGAATCTGACCATATACTCTTTTTTTTACCCATGTGGTTACCACGAAATGAGAAAAAACTCTTAAAAGTTAGAAATACGTACTTAGTGCTATCTACAGGTAAATTACCATTGCAAAAAACAAAAAAGTGGCATTCAGCATATGATGATGTACAATGCTCAACAATTGCTAAGGATCACCAGAACCTAGGTTCTAAAAGTTCACAAATTTTAAGAACAGACCAAACTGGACAGGCACCACAACAAATTTTATTGATTTATATGTAAAACTGATAACGTAATCTAGCATCAACATTCTTTGGAATTCATTTTTTCAAAATTTATATAATTATTTGCCAATAATAAGATTTTAGAGCCTTGAAACATCTTTTCAGTGTGGCAGAATGTAATCTTATATTCAAGAGGAAAGAAGATATTCAATACTGCTGATTAGTAATATGCCGAGAAGGTTCCCGAATGAAACAAGAAAAAGTAAAAAAATTTGGCTAAGCTTAGTCCTTCAACAGCAAAGTAGTACATGTCAATCTTTAAAATTAATATATCAATAATCTCCTTGAAGTATGATCTTACAGACTAGTTTCAATCAGCTTTTTCTAGTATAACCAACGCCCTTATCGCTTGCAGGGCAAGAGAAACAAGTTTTTCATCCGTACTGTAAAAGCTGATTTCATGGACATGTGCTCTTTTGCTTGTTACCTCCTCATTTGTAATCTGCATTCCTATGGATATGTATGAATACGTACCTACTTGACAAAATAACGATGGGCTTATTGCAAGGGTTCAGTTCTCTTAATGCCATTTCTAGCCTGCCCTGAACAGTTGAAGGATCATCTTCACAGCTATCCCTCTTGACTTGTAACTGAGCTCCCCTAATGAAAATGGTGATACAATTCCTAATTAATGTTATTTGAAACATACCTGAATGGTTTACCTATGTATGCAATATTCATTAAATATCTATTCAAAGCCATCGCTAGTTTAATTTTCCGTAAACCGTGTTAGAAGTCACTTCCACTGAATTGTGCTAGTATACAGGCCACAGGCCTAGTGGTGAGACTGGTCAAGGCACATGTCCAGGTTTATGCCCTATGGTTTATGTTTATCATTTCTCCAATGTGTTAAGCCCAATGTGTAAAAATCCTTGGAACTTAGTACAACTCTTCAATCAATCAATCTGCAAAGATAAATGTTCAGAAATACCTCCTTTTGTTTGGGTTTCTTGTGAATTGTTGAAAATCTTTGGTTTTCATCAACAGAGAAAAGGATTTTTTAGACCTATATTTGTTTCTAGTATTGATTATTTTTTTATTATCGAGAACTTTGAAAGTGAAGTTGTATTCTGATCAACCACAAAAAATAGAGAATTACAAAATGAGAATACCCCGCACATTCCGGCAACCGTTGAAACAGTCTGAATCTGAACTATTTTTAAATGAGTAAAATGGCGACTGCGAGAGTTTCGAGTGCTTTAAAAATTACGAAAAATCTTCACACCCCACTTATAATTTGAATAATGTGATGAAATTATTGACTTATAAAGTGTCTTTCACGAGTAGTGCTCTAGTGTAATTTCAGGGCTAAATTGATAGTTCGTAACTCTTGCAAGTTTTGGATTGCCTGATAAAAATTGGTAAGTCTACTACTTATTTGAAAAGTAACACCTTTGATATGGACTAGATATTCAACTATTCTTATAAGGCCTTGATGTTTGCACTGGATCTAATCATTTGTGATAACATTTGATTATCATTTCCTTATCGTATGTTATGTCAAAATGTTATATTTATAGGATGAGGTTTATAATTAGGTTAGAAGACATTTTTACTATTCTAGATCATTTGTTGTCAATATGTTTCTACCATTCATTATAATATCATTGAAGAATGTGTATGTCTTTAACTTCGTAATATTTTGGGTTTGGAGTTATAATATTTAGTTTTTTGCAAAATGTCTCCTCCACCCACTCAAATTGTAATGTGAAATGGGTGGCCTTTGGCATTGGACTTTTTCAGACAATTCTCACCTAGTGTGTGGTTCAACTTCATATCTATTGATACTATAGGTATATTGTACTATTTGTTTACCATTTCTGTTGTTGATATTGTGTATATGATATCAGGTATTATATAGTTCTTGCTAAATTCTTAACTTTTATCTATTGGGTTGGGAGGTTGGTGCTTATTTCTTGAATCATTATGTATTTTGATGATATCATGTCTAGAGTTTTTCTGAGAAAAACGATGTAAGTAACAAAGAAAAGAACTTTACATGTTGTTTATTCTGGTACTGAACCAACAAGAGATACTTCCAAATTTGGGGTCGATATAGAGAGAAATGTCTACCTATAATTTGGATAATCAAATCCAATATAGAGCACTATACAATTTCAACATAGCATACAATTCTTCTGAAAATTTGAATCTAATTCTTCAATCTCTTGATTCACTCTGATGAGAAAATTCTATAGGTAATCTTCAAAGAATATTGGGGAAACTAAGGGCAAAGAAATGAAAATTAATTTGTGTTACTTTTAATTTTCCTGAAGATTGTAAGTGAGCTGTTCTATTGTTTAGCAAGCTCTTAGAAAGCTATATTCGTCAAACCTCCAGGTTCCAACATTCAGGAGGCAACAATATATAAGATAATGATATAAGTGAAGATGTGAGTGAAGCATATCACTACTGTAATGAATATCTCCTTCATAATATAGAAAGCAGTTTGATATATGTCGAGATATATGCTTAGATATGTTTTATGGATAATGCTTATACCAGAGGAACCGAGTGGAATATATTACACAAACAAAATTCATTTCATATCTTAAGACAGGCATGCAAGTTTGGTGCCATGCAAAAAATTTATTTCATAAGTCATATAAAAAAGTCATGCATTAAGTATGATTTTCGTGTACAAGATTCATTTGTTATTTTTTATGACAGTACATTGACCTAAATTAAAATTTGATTGTTGGTTATTCCGAATTTATTTTTGTTACTCATTCATATTTCATGAAGAAGAATGATTAACAGAAGTGGTATGATAATGCAATAACAAACATGAAACAAATAGTAGTAGTAGTACCAGGTTCATTGACCTAATAACAACTGGTGATTTCCTAATTTGGGCTGGTATTCTGATTATAACTATAAAAACTGATAAGTAGTCTTGCATGGAAATTAGAGCCGTTTCTATTTTCCCGACTTGCATGAAAATTGTACGCGCACAAGCGCATTGTAAACTTTGAACTTGCATGTGCATGGCACTTTCATTGTATGAACATTGCATAATGTATGCCTGTCTTCCATTCCTCTTGCCATCGGTCATACATTAAGACAGGCGTACTTTATGCAATTTCCATGCAATGCAGGTTTGGTGCTATGCAAGAAATTTCTTGCACGGCACTTGCATGCCTCTTGCCATCGCGGGTCATACATTATGCTATTTCAGTGCAATTTTGATTTCATTTGACATTGCAGCCAAACAACATCACTTGAATTAATAATCATGTGAGGTTAGGCTTGCCACACAAAAATTATGGGGATGCGGGAGAAATATGTGCAAAAAATATCCCAAAAATTACAAATGTTGATTCTTCAAATGGGTTCATCTTAAATATATTGATAACACAGCTCTTGGGATCCTAACTTCCACAAAAAATAGATTCAAAACTAAAAAAATGGATCAAGAAACGTCAAGAAATTAAAAAGACGGATATACTTTCCTACACCCGACTGCAGAATTGAAAACAGAAAAACTGAGAACAATTGTTAAGAAGTAGTATCATATACCTATCTGAAACAAAACTATTGGTAAACAATTTCTGAGTTCGAGATAGTAGAGTAGGTTAGGTGGTTTCTGCTTCACAGAACATCCTACTTAAACTTGAATTAATCAAAGTTAGATAGTTGATTATTCCGAATTTATTTTCGTTATTTCATGACAAAGAATGATTTAAAAAAGTGATAATGCAATAATTACAAACAGGAAGCAAGTAGTAGGGGTACTGGTGATTTCTTAGTTTGGGTTGGTGTTCTAATTATAACTATATAAAAACTACTAAAATTGCAGGAGCCTTGCATGAAAATTAGATCCGTTTCTATTTCGCCCGAATTTCAAGGAAATTGCACGCGCACAAGCGCGTTGTAAATTTTGGAATTGCGTTGCATGCAAATTACATAATGTATGCCTATCTTAATGTATGCTTCCATTTTGATTTCCATGAATCCACCTTGATTGGAAGTTCAGTGAAATCTATGGAATAGAGGACCAGGTACACGTTGCAGATGCTGAGGGTTTATTTACACTACCTAGTGATCTAGTAGCTAGTACCATTGTTTAAAGAGAAATATGATAGCATTTTTTATGGAGTTACATTGTCATTTAACCATATGGAAATATCATTCGAAGGGATACTACGGGAAGATGACGCTAATGATTTCGTTTTCAAGTCATGTAGTTTGCTTGATATTACTTGGTCTTGGTTCCTTCGAATTATATTCCTGTATGGTTGACTAACTATGGTCAGTGGCGTAAATAACGCCTTGGCAACCTTGGCGGCGCCAAGGGGCGCAGTGCAGGAGGGGGCGCAACAAAAGGCATTCAATAACAAAAAAAAATGATATCTGAAATGAATAAACCTGATGAATGTCATATAGATAAAGATAGAGGTACACAATTGACAATTGAAAAAAAATCAAGAAATGTGCTACTCATTAAAGAAATTTAAGTAGTCTAAGTTCTAACTGATTATATTAGGTGGAGTGAATAAAAGTGAGCATGAGTTCAAAATATAGATCCGTCTTTCTCATACCCCATCAACCCGTATAGGTTTGTCCCAAAGAAATTGAGCAAAAGCTCGCACTCAAACTTTATTCACTCTACCCATTATAAGTTGCGTTCGATTTGACGCCCGAGTGCCCGAAACAATCCGGGCGCGTTCTCAATAACCTGAATCACCTCGTTGCATTTATTTTCAAAGTCGGGGCGAGTTCTGTTCCATTGTTTTCAATAGCATTGAGAGCTGGTAGTGATTACTTATTTTGAATTAATTTTAAACGGAAAATTTTGGTGGAATTTACGTATTTTGTCGTCCTGAAAAGCCAAATGAAATTTTTGAGGCTCCCAACTCGTTTCGGAGATACGGCCCCTCAAAGACAGGAAATCGGGGTTTTACGCCTTTGTTTGTTTCTCAGTCAATTTCGCTCGAAATTCCTCCTTTCTATCAGCACAATATACACATTATATACCACCTTCTTCGTTACTTTATAACCGAATTATAAGCATTTCTCACTACAAAACTCTTTAATGTAAATCGTCATAGAAATTTTAGAGTTTTGTAGTGAAAAATGGAAAAATTCGTATAATTCGGTTGGAAAGTGATGAAGAAGTTGATATAGAATGTGTATATTTTGCTGATAGAAAGGGGGAATTTCGAGCGGAATTAGCTGAGAAACAAACATTGGCGTAAAACCCCGATTTGAGGGGCAGTATCATCGAAACGAGTTGAGAGCCCCAAAAATTTCATTTGACTTTTTTGTTCAGGAGGCCAAAATACGTAAGTTCCACCAAAAATTTTTCATATTCGAGGCGTAGCCCGATTAACGGAATTTTACCATATATATATATATATCAAATATTATTTATAGGGTGGGGGGGCGTATAGCCTATGTTTGCCAAGGGGCTTGGCTTACCTTAGTTACGCCACTGACTATGGTCTCTATAAACGAACTTAGTAGCATTGTATCATTGTATTCAGACAAAGTAGGACAATCTTTTGTAACTGGCTTGTAACAGAACCGGAGTCGGTTAATTTATTTTACTGTATCTCTCCTTTTATCTTTCACTTGGATTTATTCATATGTTTACGTTAGTCGATCTAAGAAGTTGAGTCGAAGAATGGTGTTTAATATCATTACAGTTAGAAATTCACGACCAGTTGATAGTTGATATTATTCTAAAATAAATCCAGTATTTTTCAGAAAAATTGGAAAGCGCAAGTATATATTTATTATTGGGTGAAGCAAGTCTGTAGGTCAGCAAATTGTTTCAAGTAATTTTGAAATTTGACAGAAAAAGTTTAAACCCTCGACCCCCTTTGAGAAAAGAATTTTCTGATAGCGGATAGAGGTTGCAGGTTAGCAAAGGGTGTGGTGTAAAGAGGTTAAACTCGACCATATAAATGTATTTTTCATCAAAAAATTTCTGATCCCCCCCTTCGATTCCTCGAAAATGAAATGATTTGATATGGATATGAATTTTCGACAAAAAAAATGTTTCCCGTTATTCTTCCGAAAATGAAAGTAGGAACTTTTGATGGAGAATCAACGTTGCAGATTGGTGTGTACGGCGGCGGAGCTCAAGTATATAAATCATAGTTGGACAAATTCACTATTTTCGTTAATTGAACTCACAAGTCACAATTCACGCAAAAAAATTAATTGAACTCATGAATTGATAATTCATCAGAAAAAAAAATGAATGGAAGCCACAAATTCTCCACTTCGACTTCTGCACTAAGCAATAACAAAGCTCTCTCCACCAAGCTCCACTGAAATCCCTAAACTCTCTCTCTGAATAACTTCTCAAGAACTGTTGAATAACTGTCTATAACTGTCACCTTCGCGATGAAGCGTCTCCTTTTATACCTGCGTACGCCTATGGAGAATATTCGAGAATGATGTGTATCAAATTCTCCACGCGAATTATGAGTTCCTGGAAAAATTACGTTCGCTCCTCGTCCCCTCAAATTATTCTGCGTTTATGACCGACAGAGCCGGCGCTAGGACATTTCGTAACATTATCCCCCTCTCAATTTTAATCGTCCCGATCAAACAATATCTCGTTATTCCCATTGTAACATTTGAGTCTCTTTGGGCGTACAACTTTCATTTTTGTATTAGGCCTATGTTGAACCCTGTACACCAAAACATTCATCCTACGACAAGGGTTGTACAGCCACACTCGATCTCCTTCTTGAAATCTGCCAGTATTTGCCTTAGTGCCGAGCTTTCCTCCTGTTAATACGCTCAAGAATCTCTTGATGTTTACTGAGTGGAACTCTTGATGGTTTGTGAATCGATTGGACTTGGCAAGATTGACTTTCTGTTTGACCAAGTCAGCTCTTCCTGTTGTTTTCAACTCGGAGATGGCGGCTCTTACAGAGATGACTTGTTTTGTCTTCAGCCGGTCTCGTGCGAAAATCGAATTGTTGGTGGAATCATCCAATGGCCGGGTACTGCATTCAAGGTCATTATTCACTGTAACACGAGCTACTTCCTTCGATAGTGCAGATTCTCGCAGTTTTCGGTAATCGCGGTTTTGCAGGCATCTTTCTCTGTCCTGGAGTTGTAGGGACAAATTCTTCTCCTCCAAACTTCATAATCTTCTCCTCCAAACTTCATAATCTTCTCGTTGTCGGATGAAAACCCATAGTCACTGATCAAATCCATTCCGAGTATAAATTCATCTTCTATGTCCTCGACGTACACTGTATCCGTGATGGTAAGACGCCCAAGAATCAATGTAATTTCAGCCTTTTCTCGATTAGGTGCGTTTTCACCAGTGACTGTTGAAGCACGGAGTTGGAAAAAATAGGCTTCACGCTTTCAGGCCGAAGGGTGTCACTGCGTACCAGGGAAACTGCAGCACCGGTGTCTATGGTGCATATAACGTCCATTTCATTCAATTTTCCTGGTATGGTCAGACTATCGGTTATTCTCAACCTGTTAACACAGATGACCCTCGATGACCTTGACCTCGCAGGTGATTGCGAACTTGGCGGCGTCCTGGCAGGTGAGTTGGATTTTGGTGGCATTCTCACCTTGCAATCTTTCATGAAATGCCCTGATCTTCCACATCTATAACATTTCTTCTGTGGTTCTCTCCCTGCACTCTTTTATAAAATGCCCCGGTTTTCTAAATCTATACCAAATCCTCTGCGGCATTTTCACCCAACAGTTTTTTTAAGATGTTCCGGTTTTCGACACCTGTAGCATGTTCTTTTCTTCTGGGTGCTCATTCCACTTATTAATTTGATTTCTTCCAGAACCTTCTCGAAAGAACCAGCCTCTGCGTCTGAGCGTTGTTCAGGATCTTCTATTGTTACCTCTCGCACTTTCGGCCTCGAGGTGATGAAGGCAGCCTCCACTTCTAAAGAGCGAACCAAAGCATCGCTACTTCTCTTGAAACTTGTCAGACGTAAAATTCTTTGGATCTCCAGGTCTCTTAGTCCATCTAGAAATATCTGCACAGCCAGCTGCTCCTTGAAATCTCCGGGCGTTTCCTTGCAATCTTTCATGAAATGCCTGGATCTTCCACATCTATAACATTTCTTCTGTGGCATTCTCTCCCTGCAGTCTTTTATAAAATGCCCCGGTTTTCTACATCTATACCAAATCCCCTGCGGCATTTTCACCCAACAGTTTTTTATAAGATGTTCCGGTTTTCCACACCTGTAGCATGTTCTTTTCTTCTGAGTGCTCATTCCACTTATTAATTTGATTTCTTCCAGAACCTTCTCGAAAGAACCAGCCTCTGCGTCTGAGTGTTGTTCAGGATCTTATTCTATCGTTACCGCTCGCAGTTTCGGCCTCGAGGTGATGAAGGCCCCCTCCACTTCCAAAGAGCGAACCAAAGCATCGCTACATCTCTTGAAACTTGTCAGACGTAAATTTCTTTGGATCTCCGGGTTTCAGTCCATCTAGAAATATCTGCACAGTCAGCTGCTCCTTGAAATCTCCGGGAGTTTCTGGGTACGCCAGCTGGATTAGTCGTCTCGCATCTGCCTCAAATTCTTGCGATTCTCACCTGATTTTCGTGTGCGAGTCTTCGTTTGGGCCCGGTACAGCTGTTCTCGGTGTTGATCGCCATACCTCAACTCTAATGCAGAAATCAGGTCCTCATATTTCGTTTGCTGTTCGATCGGTATCGTCTGCAGTATACCCAAAGCTGGCCCTCTCAGAGCTACTATTAGTGACTTAGCTTTTTTTCTTTTCCCCGTCCATAAGTCTCTGCAACTGCCTCAAATTATCGGCGATACATGGACCAAGATGACTGTCCATCAAAAGTGGGCAGATTTACGGAAAATCCTGATGTGGCAACCTTGTCTCGGCGATCGTTCTTGAGGAGAACTATCTGCTTTTCTAGTCTTCTCAACTCCCCTCGCACTATATGCACTTCTCTTTTGACCTCGTCGTCTATTTTCTCAACGTCTGCCTTCAGTTCTCCTTTCAGATTTGCTTTCAGTTCTTTTTCCAGATCTTCTTTCAGTTCTTCAATTCGTACTTCGGTTTTGTGTAACACATGCTCGAAGAACTTGTCCTGATGTTCTTGAACCTCCTGGAAGTCTGCTTTTCGTTGTTTTTCTATTTGCTCTAATTCATTCTTTTGCTTTTCTAGAATTTTCTGGGATGCTTCTTCGCGTTCTTTCTTTCTATCACGTTCTTTATTTTCATCTTCGAGAATTTTCTGGAGTCTCTTCTCGTTCTTTCTTCACTTTTCCTCGTTCTTTCTTTTCATCTTGCCAACGCTTTTCTTGTAATTCTTTTTCCTCCTGTCGTCGCTTTTCCTCTTCTTGTTTTTTCTCCTGTCGGCGCTTTTCTTGTAATTATTTTTCCTCTTGTCGTCGCTTTTCCTCTTCTTGTTTTTCCTTGTACCGTCGCCTTTCATAATCCGCAAATAGATTTTGGATAAGTTTCTTCATGTCCTCCATCATATCGTATGACGTACGTATATTCACCATTAATGTTTTCTATATCAGCAAAATCCCACTTCTGACACCACTGTCACGATCTTTCCTTGGTTTCGTTGATTAAAACTCCAAAGAACACTTCACTACTTTTTTACAACTGTTTATCACAATCTCTTGAATTGCTCCACTAACTATCCAACGCTCTGGGTAGAAGAATACTTGTCTTCTCTGACAAAACGAGACAAATGGATGAATGATTCTGAACCACTTGCCGAAGATGATATAGTGATTATCGTGGATGAGACAGCTCCTCGAAACCTATGGAGAATGGGAAAGTTGGTTCTGATGGAAGAGTCAGAGTGGCAGTCGTCAATAAACAATTTTGTATTTCTCGACGGCCTGTATCGAAACTTTGCCGAATGAAAATTGAAGATAGTGAAGAAACCATTTGAAACGTTTTTCACTAGGAGGGGAGAAATGTTGCTGTTGGAGTTCACATTAAATAATTTTGAAATGCTCTGTAGAATGAAAAAAGAGTTGTTGTTGTCATTCTTTGACAAAAGAGTTAGATATTGAAATTAATACAGTCTTTTGTATCATATGAAAATATCTATTTTCAAACTGATTAAAAAGACACTACTATAGATATGTCTGAAGAAATCGCGCGTTTTCCACTACTTGACAAAATAATGTATATATTGTTCTTCAATCTGGTGAAATATTAACCTGAGTATAACTAAACTATTCATAACTTTTCTCCAACAAGTGCTCACTAACGGATGACAAAAAACATATGAACAAATTTACGATCCTGTAATTCCTGAAAATACGCAGACTGTAGGTGGAGGAAATGTCTGCATGTGATTTGAAATGGTCGAAGCTTGAAAGATGAAACCTTGTCTACTTTTTTCAGCGAAATCAAATTCATTTTGAACAGCTGAACCCTAACTCATGTGTCATTAGATGCGAATATAAGTGATCTAAATAAAATTCAAAGACTACAAAATAAATCAATTAAAACAATCTTCTGTCTCAACTATAACACTCCTAGTGAAACGCTTTATAAAGACTATCCATTCATGAAGATTGACCGAGATTGACTCTCTGAAAATGCTTGAACAGGCTAAACTTATCCACAAAATAAAAAATAATTTAATAAAGACTAACGTTACACTTAAACAAAATAAAGACTTTCACAATTATAACCTAAGAACAAATGAACTAAGAAACAACTTTTCTAGAACAAAAAAGTCTCAAGACTCTCCTATTTATCGAAGTGTACAAACATATAATAAAATACCAGAAACTGTATTTGTTGGAAAAGAAACTGCAGTGTACCATAATCTCAAAAACTTTCTGAGAAGCAGAGTCTGAAAATATGAGGATGACTTATAACTGTTATTATTTGAATTATTTATTTTCTGTTATCTGTTGAATATTTGTCCATAAGGCCTCGGTGCCAGTTACTGTAACTGATTTGAGGTCTGAAATAAATATCTTTGAAAAAAAAAAAAAAATATCTGTTAAGGGTGTCCAAAAAAAATCAAGAAGCAACTGCGCTTTAGAGAATGGCTTGCACAAAAACAATTTGTCACTTCACTCAGAAAAAAATCGCAACTCACAATTCACTTTTTTCAATTGAACTGAATCCAATGAATTGAATTCATTTCAAATGAATTAAATTCACAATTCTGTCCATCTCTGATATAAATGCATATGTTTAGAAATAAATCAAACCCTCACTCCGTTGTTTACTCCAAAATAAAAATTTTAAGCTTTTGGTGTAGAATCAACGTTGCAGGTTGGGGTGTACAAAAGTAAAAATTGATTAATCAAATGGATTATTCACACAAAAAATTCAACCACCCACCCCCGTTATTCTCTTGAAAATGAGAAAAAACATTTTTTCTCTACTCCCACCCATAAATGTGCTCATTCTCAATAGGTTACTGAACGGATAAGTAGGCGATTCCAGTCAACTGAATCGTTATAATTTCATATCCACACAAGATAGGATAGAATTCCATCAATCACAGAGAACAAAATACTTGGTTACCAGCGACAACCTTGTAGATTCCGATCTACCTACAAACACGAAATCCAAGTTGTTTCATTTAAGCATAAATAAATGTACCTACTTATTATCTGAAATATTCTGAATATTGAATTCAATACAGTTCCCTTTCCCTTTGAGTTTTTTATGAATATCTCATAAATAATCTAAAATTGATTATATCAATATGATACTCGATACGAGACTCGATACGAGACTCGAAAGGGGGTTCTGAAGCGAGAGGGGAACATCTTCTTTCAATCTTGTACACCTAAAAATTTTAAGTCATCGTTTTGAGTCTTTGTCATGCGTTTAAGTATTTAAGTCATGCCTTTAAGTCTTTAAGTCATGCGTTTAAGTCTTTGAAAAATTTTAAATCTTGTACAGATTTTAGCTAGTTGTTTCCCCCTCGTTCTGAAGTATTTGTCTGATCAACATAATTAAAATTTCGATTCTTCGGGTTTCTGTAAGTTCATTGCCAGATTATAAGTGATTTAAATATTTTTCTAGAAATAATGTCAACCGCTTCAATGATACTTCACTTCAATGACATCGACTAATCTCAAGTAGAGTGTAGGACTTTTATCACCATTTCTGTTTTCTAATCAACAAAAAAAATAGATGACAGAACGAAACTTTATTCTCAGTGGCGGTCCATAGCATTATTTGGTTCAACGAATTACTATTATTTGTAATTCCAGTCTTCTGAATACAGAATTTCGGTTGACCCTGTATTAATACATATTGAAACAATTATACCGTTGAATAGACGACTAGTAGACCTTTTGAATGGGGTGCCACATGACCCCTGTTTGCATTTAAAAAAATTGTCGAGTACGTCATCACGCCAACACCGGTGACGAAACGTCTCTCATATGAATATCATGAGATGGGCCGTCAAAAATTAAAGTTGACCTGTTTTTGGATTTCGTCCGAAAGACGCTCATTTTTTAAATATCGAATTTATTCCATACATTTGCATCGTACTGTATATCTATACTACTATCACAGAATAATTGAACTTCTACACATTGAATTGAAAATTCACTTCACAACGAATATCTTCGAAATATTTTAGTCGAAGAACACTTAGTGTTTGAAATCACTCCATACTGTTATAGTGCTTAGGTGAAGAATGATATATATCACTATTGCTGCTGGGGTCATTTGACCTATCCCAAGGTCATCCCATCTCAAATCGTATCATTGAGGTTGTTGTGATGTTTAAATTCCTTTTCTGTATTTTTTTTCGGTATAGGTGTATATTATACGTTCATATTATATCGCTATTAATAAAATCAAATGAATATTTGACAAGGCTATTCAATATTCATTCTCAAGAAGATTGATGATCCAGAAGATGTTATCAAATGTACCGTTTTTGTTAGCTTAGGGTTCAGTGAATTTTACAGAAAAATAATTTAGTCATTTGTCAACGTTTGGAACTTAAATAAGCTCATCTTCGAGGCTCAACAAGATGAAATATTTCATAAGGTAAGAAACAGTTATGTGTGCCAAGGCGCAACTAACTCTGTATAAAGATAGTTGACAGAGTAAAAACAGATGAAAATTGTGTACATTCTGTCAGACATTTAGATACGGAAAAATCAACGATAACAAGCTAGGAATAGTAGGGAAACTCCTCTTTGGTACAATATAAAAAAACGAAAAATATTTGGTTATGGAAAAAAAAAGATGCTATATCTCTTTTGGCAAGAATAACACTATCTTGTTTGAAAATGTGGATCGTCTCAGTGAGGAGCCGTTTATTTAGGAAAGTTCCTCATAATTTTGATTTTGTGTTTGAAACTTATTTGTTGTGAGAGTTAATGAATCTTTCTGAAAGAGCGGGTTTGTGATACCAATCAACCCTTGATGTTTGGTTGTTCGCTCTTATTTCAGTGTCCAAAAAGAATGAAGAATGGTCTTTTTCATGTTATATGGTGAATCTGATTTTTGGATGATATATATGCAATATTTCAAGAATTTATGATTGATATTTTAGAAATGGAGTCAAAACGTCATCGACGTATCTTTTAAAGAAAGGGGCTAAGTGTTCCCTTTCGTCAGAAGACCAAACATCAAAAGTTAACTGGTACCACAAACCCACTTTTTCAGAAAGATTCATTAATTGGCTCTCACAACATAGTGTCAAAACAAAATCGATATTATAAGGAATCCGAAACCCAGAGCACTGGCAATTTCTGACAGCGAATTTTCTCTCTCTCTCTCTCTTTAGGTTATTGGCATTTGCTTCCTCCACCTCCAAGGCGCATTCAGCCAGTCAGCGAATTTTAAAACAAGAGCATTGGAATGATGAAAGGCAGTTTCATGCGAAATAATTACCCTCGCTTCTGCTTGAAAAAAATTCAAATGAAAAAAATCAACCCTCCCCAAAATCACAAAATTTAACATACTTTGAAATTCCCTTCCAGAAAAACTAAAATGGGTTTTGAATGAGGAACACCCAAAAATAGCATTTGCTTATGTCAACACAGAAGGTAGAAGAAAGTTTAATAACCTAAAACATAAACTCCCACTACACGTGCAATCTACCGTAGTCTATGAAATCAATTGCAAAGGTTGCTCAAAATGTTATGTAGTTCAACAGAACATTATTTGAAAAACAGGTTGACTGCACACGAAGAGAAAAATGTACTTACTCGTTAATCTACCAGTGTTCACTGTATTGTGGTTGTATGAGTTTCATCACTATTTGAACTTTGTTATCACTGATTTTATTCACATGAAAAAAATTTATGTTTGGTGACTCATTTTAAATTTTGTTTTTTCCTATGTGTCTGTTTTATGAAAGATTTTCTTTTGTAGAGCCCTGAAGATGAGTTTATTGCAGTTCGAAACGTTGGCAGATAATTTTTTTTCTGCAAAAGCTAGTGATACTCAATCCCAACAAACACTACATTTGATATAATGTTACTCAATTCTGACCGACGTTTTTTTAATACCTTCAGCAATCACGGTCAAATTATTCATCTTGTTCAGTCTAGTTATAGCTTCTTTCAACAAAAAAAAGTAACAAACCTAACTTTGATTGTATTTACATTTCTGTTTCTTGTACGATTCTCAATGACAATGGGTATACAAAACTGCGGTACGTGTTTCGCTATACAATAGCTTCATCAAGCATGATAGAAATGCATTTTTCCTTCGAGGATGCAATTATATTGTGAAGCACGTGTTGCAGTTTTGTGAATGTCAGTAAGAATCGTAAGGAAACTGTGATATTTTATGTTAATATGAATTTTCATCAAGTATCGGTATTTAGTGGTGGTTTGAGTTAGTAGATATCTGTTGGTATGTGTTTTCTTTCGATATTCATTTGTATCTACATGAGGTTATTAATAAAGTTATCCTCTTCAAGAGCTGAAGCTATCTAATGTAACCTATCTAACTTGATCTTATACATACTCTATCTGAGTGGTTAAGCACTCTCTGTCCCATTTCTACCTACCCCTTAGGCCTTGTTAAAATAATTTTTCTATCCTACCTGCGATACCTAGACCCTTCCATAAGTACTATTTTCTAATATATTTGTTTTCGATTTTGATGACAAACGTTTTTCTTGGAAGTGATGATTAATGGAGTCCTGTTGAAAGAAAGAAATGAAAAGTGAATCCTTCGGTAATGTAATATGACCTCAATAATCAAAAACAAATAGATCTAGGTAGCGCAGGTAGAATAGACAAATTTCAGCCTTGTGTTGAATATTGACTCATCGGTTGCATTCCACAGTCCCACAGAAGCAGTGTTCCAATTTCTATTGTTTTCTAGCTTTTTACTGCTGCAGCTGATCACAATCTCCCCTCGGCCTGACACTCTCTTGTACTTGGGAGGAACGACCTGACACCTGGTGGGCAAGCAGGGGTGGGGGTTATCTAAAGTTGATGATTTCAATTAGGAATCATGAAAAAAACTACATTCCATCATAATTTTGGTACAGCAGAAGAAATAGGGTGGAATTCTGCATTTTCTTGCATTTTTTAGCGAAATTTGAAAATCGACCTATTCTTCGAAGCGCCATATTTCGGTAACAAATTGACGCAAAAATGTTTGAAAAAACAAATTTTTAGGGAATTCAACGATCTACAAAAAGTAAATCAACGTTTTTGCACCAGAACGAAAGGCAAACACAAGGTCCTGTAGGTCCAAAACTTGATAAAATGTTAATTAACCATCCCTGAGCAACATCTTAAAGTTACATTAACTCCCGACCTTTTTCTATTTGTAACTACCTGTCGACTGAACTTTAACGTAATTTGAAAAAATATTGTGCGATTTTCACTAGACAGTTTACAAAACTGCTACACGTTTTTTCTCTCTCTCTCTCTCTTCACCACTCGGTTCTACCTTCTCTTGTCCTGGTGTAGGTGATGAACCATTTCACATATTATAACTGCACGATATGTTTTTTATTATTATTGATTTCTCAACGAAAGATTTTCTCATGAAAGCTGATGCATTGTCTATCTCGTACACGAGGAACGCCAAAAAATGAAAAGTGGAACCAAAGGTGAAAGACTTTAATTTTATAGATACATACCATACTTTAATTTAGATTTAGTTGCCTACGCTAGGAAAACTATTTTTCTTTTCGATGTTCTAAATCTCCAGCTACAAAAAAACATGAAAGTTAAACCATAACTCAATGAATTCAGTGTAACAGTCTAGAAGGAAAAAACTGTCACATTTTTTTCATAGAAGAAATGGGAATCATTGTGTAGGGTATGAATTGTGAAAAAAAAACAAAAAAGCTTATATTCAACTTTCAAGTCTATGCCAGGCTCTGGCCTATCTTCTTCCAGGTAGTCCTATACTTGAACTTTCTCTCCATTATTAAAATTTGTTGATTTTTTGATAATCAAATTTTCCTGCTTTATTGATGGTGCAATTGTAATTATTCAATTACAGAATCAAAATGGTGGTCGGAGAAGCAATAAACAACATAATGGGTGGGATCGAGAACACCGGAACGGTAAAACAACACAACCATAAGAAGAAACTTCGACAAAGGTAAACGTCTTGTTTCGATTTTATATCTACCTTATCACACACTCACGAATACTCCAGGAAGGCTGACCATTGTGCGGGAGAGAGACTGGCAAACGTTTATGCAAATTGTTAAGAAATGGCTCATTGGAAAGGATGTTTCATAATATTTTCAAATGTGTATCAAAAAAGATACCCTACAGCTATTATATTCTGTCATTTTCAAAATGAATCTCAAACTTGTAACAAATTGGAATTTATTTGCTCAGTTGTGTATAGAAGACATACCCGCTTCAAATTCCTCAATGACTCGTACATTTAAATTTCTGGGTTCCTACGCACGGTGGGGTCAGAGGCCTGTTTTATTAATTAAAAATCAAAATGGCTGACATTGCATGAACTCGATTAGGTAGGTTGTAAGTAGGGATACTGCACGGTGGGGCAAAAATAAATTTGCTCATGATTTCGATATTTGAAATAAATGCTCTCCCAATTCCAATGCCAAAAAGCTGTTTCGACCTGCTATGGGTGTCTTCGGCTGCACTCGACAGGACTTGCAAATACAAGGCATTTTGAATCATCTGCCCCATATATAACAAAAAGCTGAACTCTATTGCAGATTATCTTTGCCTCAAAGGGGCAATAGATCCACATCACAGTCTCCTAGATAATTAATCTCTCACCAGTATAAGCAGCATACCCGAATACACCATAGGCGAATATAAAGATCTACTGAGTCGTCTTGGTAGAAGTGGACTGACTGTTTTGGTAGTTTGGTGAAACCGGTATATGACTAGTTGTGTCTATATAATAGAAGGGGAGTGATCATTTCGATATCCTTTTGAAGACACTAGCAATCTGACCTTTTTGCAAAGGGATTTGCTTGGATGGCATTCAATGATCTGCGTGGCATATAGCTAGGGTAGTATGTAGTTTCTAGCAAATACCTGCCCAAACTGCCGCCTACACTGATGGTGATGTAACGTGGAAGTAATGGTAAAACATCACATTCACCTTTTCGAAAATATTTTCGAGTCCTTCAGTGAACTCAGGTTCATATGAAATTATTCAAACTTCTCGGGATTCGCGCCTTTTCCAAAATTCGAGTATTTACGAAAGGTCTCCTTGAATGTACATTTCCTCATTAACAGAGGATTTTTCCGCGTGTTACCGCTCACAACTTTTCCCAACATGCGGTTATAGCACTTTCTACCTTTTTTTACCTTCCGTTCAAATTCGTTGAAAATTCGGGATATACGAAATCAATTGTAAAGACTGCAAAAAGAACATAGTTTGATGTCGACTAGCTATAAAGTCGCGGTTCAAGGAGCATTATGCTCAGATTCCATACACAAAACTCCAGTGTTGCCCAACATGTTCTGGATGAAGATCACAGGATTAGTGAAAGCTGTTTTAGACTTATCACATATTTACATTACAATAGGCTCGTCGATGCTTTTGGAAGCCTAAATGTACCCCATTCAAATGCAAAAATGTGATTTTGTTACTGCAATTATGTATATTTTTTTTGTTTATTCTTTTATAACTGTTTTTGACCTATTCTCCTTGTAACTTCATTCAGCATTGTTTTGTTATACCATTTCAAATTATTTTATTTCTGATTGAATACCTTCTCTTTTGATCTCATTAAATATAAATGAAGTATTTTTCTGTTAGATTGGTTCACGAATGGAAATGCTACTATTGTAAATTAACTCAAATGTATTTATCTATCTTGTAATTGTTTTGTCCCCTTGATTTTCAGATTTGACATCATTAAAAAACTTGGACAAGGAACCTTTGGTAAAGTTCAGTTGGGAATCAATAAAGAAACTGGCCAAGAAGTAGCCATAAAAACCATCAAAAAGTCGAAAATTGAGTCAGAAGCCGATTTGGTGAGGATAAGGAGGGAAATTCAAATTATGTCATCAGTACAACATCCGAACATTATCCACATTTATGAAGGTATTTTTCAATCTTTTCAATTATTCATACATCATTTCATACTTTATTATCAAATGATTGGAGAAAGCATGCATATTTGATGTGAAGAACTTCTTTGATAATATCGTCGAGTTCTTAGTCATCAATGCAAGATGAAAGTCGGATATATAAAATTATTGGTTCATTCAGAGCATACTTTTGTTGGAGCAATCCATCGAACATACACTGATGGCATTGAAAACTCAACCAATTAAAATGATATTACCATTATACAAGAAAAGCTCAAAACTTTGAAGCAAGTATTTGACATTGACAAATGAACCTATACCTACATCGTATTCACATATGTTATTGAGGTATTATTGTCACTGGAATTTTGCTAGCTATTCAATAAATCTCGATTTTTATTCCCATTACAAGTGGTTTACAAACAGCAATAAGTATTATTTTCCTAAATTTTCGTGGCTTGCTCATTGTTTGTACTGGAACAATTTCGAGAGAATTCGGGCTGACATCATCTAAGATGGTTGTTCAAATGACTTTTAATTGAACCACATATTCTGGAGTCAAAAATAACTCGATTGGATAGAACTTACCATATTGCATATGCACACAAACATAGTTTTTCCAATATTTCATGAACTGTTTGACATTTTGTTATGAAAATGGATCCATGACTTTATTATCGTAAAAACATCTTTTTCATATAAAACCACGAAATCTGTACAGCCCATAAAATTTTTTATGGGGGTTTGAACCTCTAAAAACAACAAACTTTTGTATGCATTAAAAATTCGTATTGTGACACCATTGGTTTAGTACATCATTTTTGAAAAAATTTACGGCTTAGCATTTTTTAGAAAAGTTAGTTGTTATCGAGATGCTGCAAAAATTTTGGGTAACAAAGTAAGTTACCTATATTACCTGAGTATTCATGTTATTCGCAGATACAAAAAATATGTACAGATGTGTGGTATTTCCTATGAAAAATGTTCAAAAGGCCTCCATTATCGTGAATTCACATTCGGCATCGTTTCGACAAAAAATACCGAATTTTCAGATCATTGCGTCAATATCGATTTGCACTTGCAATGATTCGATGCCTCAGTTGTTGTTCGACGAATGCCAACAGAATACACGTCCATTTTCGTAAAACCCCAGAAGTAAAAGTCAATAGGGTTAAGATCTGGACTGCTGGCTGGCCAAGAAATATGTGCATCAGGGCCCCTTCCAATCCTACCACATATTTTGTCTTATTCCTAAATTAACCTCTTTCAAGTGCTCTGGGCTCTGGTAAATGATTTTGTAATAGCTGCTACTAATTTTTACTATTTGGAAGAAATACTGGTCCTATCAAATGATTATTTACAATGCCTGCCCAAACATTAACTTTGAAGGTCCTTTGGTGATTAGTCACTTTTATGACGTGAGGATTTTCTTCGGCCCATATGTGCGCTTAATGGGGATTTGTTATGCCAATTCCATTTAAGGTAGCTTCATCGGGGAACAAAATATGATTTATGAATTTAGTATTTCAATTGTTTTCCGTTGAGAACCTGTCGCAAAATCCCACTCTGTTGGGATAATCTCCATCTAATAATTCTTGAGTGGTTGTTAAATGACAGAGATGAGCTGCTGTTTCTCCAATCTTCTCCAAACCATCATGTGACCAACCTTTAATTGAGCAGTCATTACCCTTGTACTGCTTCCAGGATTTTCTTCAACTAACTCTGAGATCCCCTCATCGTTTGTATCCATTTTTGGACGACCTCTATTACCAGCAACAAAAGTACTTGTCTCTCGTAAACGGCGATCGATAGACAGAAATAATCGTCTTTTCGGAGTATTCAGATTGGAATATTTTTCCCCATAACGCCTTGCAGCTGCTGCACCATTTCCTTGGCATTAACCTGTTATCACCAGAATTATAAATAATTTTTTCAAACCGTGTTTTAGCCTGACCGAACTTATCCAGAACAAAATCCATATCTGCCACTTCTGCAATCGTGTAACAAAGAGTCATGAATCAATTTTCATTACAAAATGTTTAATTGTTCGTGAAATATTAGAAAAAAATCAATTTTCATTTTTTACTTTCCAACGGCTGTAACTTTTTGTGCATATTTGCATTAAGGTAAGTTATATCCAATCGAGTTATTATATAGTATGAGAGCTAGCAACATCGGGAAAACAAGAATTTTAGGTAGGCCAGTTTTCAGATATGCTATCTCTATCACTCTCCCGGATGTCATACGGGCGATCTGGCAGGCGGTAGTGGTTGCGTTCATCAGTGCGCATCGTACCTGTGCAGGTAAAAAATCAATTTTTCAAATGATTTTCGGTAGCTTTTTTTTTGTTTTATTATTTTTGTTGACTTTTTTGCAACATGAATTTATTATTGCCAGGCACTTTCATAGTTGTTTAAACTATGCCAAGCGCTGATTTTGAATTAAACATTTTTTTTCGAAATACTTTAGTATGGTTGTAATTTATACAGGATGTTCTTTGAGTATCTGAAAATCTAAAATTAATTTGCCAAGCAACTATTCGACTGTTAAAGCATCAGTCAGACCGATCTAACAGTGAAAAGTGATGTGGTATTATTTTGCTTAGTCTAGAAATAATTGTTGAATACCTTACAGTAAAAGGATTAAAAATTATTGAATTATTAAGTGAAATAATATGGTACCAAAATAATAATTTATTGTTATACCAAATTAATATAATGGTCGATCTTAAGTATCAAAATAGACAAAAATGTTCATTTTCACTAGCCATTGTAACTTCATTTCATTGAAAACACTGAAATTAAGAGCAACAAATACACCAATGTTACTAAACTGACGCCATCTTGACTAGAAACAGCTGCTGTCGACTATCTCGCTTGCGCAACTAACACGTGATTGTCTCTCCTATTCTAACATTAATAGTCCAATAACTCCTTACATTTAGATCGGTCTGACTGATGCTTTAACAGTCGAATAGTTGCTTGGTAAATTAATTTTAGATTTTTAGATAATTAACACATTCGCGGACAGCCCCAAATCACAATGGGCCACTCGTGGTGCACTTTTTGATTTAGTCTGAATTTTGTTCGGGGGCTGGAAATATGTCGATTGTAATTCGAAAAGTAATTTTTCTGCATGTTTCAACAGAAAAACTGAAGGGCTGCATGTGCAGACCTGTCCATGCACATCACGAATATGATATACTGGGACATATGACTGCATAAGCAGCCTGTGATAATCACCTCATCATTATTCAATTTTTCGAAATAGTAAAACTATGAAAACTAAATATTTATTATTGGATATAAATACAACTTAGAAAATATGTTTGTACATTGAAATGAATAAAATATTCTCACTTTGATAATTATTTTTTTTTATTATGGTAATTCTCGAAGCAAGTGCCTACACATAGCGGAGGTTTCTCATCACATGTTGGACATCTCCAAGATGTTTGAGATCTTTTTTTTATATTTAGAGCATTTCCTGCAACGAAGAAAATGACTTTTTCGTTTGCATCCTTCCGGAACTGGTATTTTTTCAATGAAGTGTTGCTCCGAAATTTCATTTTCATGTATATTGTGCATTTTTTGTATAAAAAATTGTTCGTTTTCGTTAACCAGCTGACGAACGTCAACCCTCAGAAGTCGAAACTTGTGCGAGCAATGGATCAACGAGGCCTTACCTTTTAACGTGCGATTACCCAGCACGGTGGCCCGGCGATTCGAACCCCGGCCTTCCGCTTGATAGGCAGATATGCTAACCACTACACTAACGAGACCACGTAATTTACGAGTTTTCTGCCATCTTTCAAGTCTGCAGGAACATGAAGGAGTTGACGGATGATTTGCTCTCTGAATTGTAGTAGACTGATTTTTTTATTGTTTTGGATTTCACGAAATAGTATGAAACTATTCACCAAAGTTATGTCGGTAAGGTGAAAAATTACCTTTTTGTACCAACGAAGTGTTTTTCTTGGACTTGAATAGTATGACAAGACTTGATCATTGTGATCAACTCCCCTCATAAATTCGTTATATTCAGCTATAGCTTTTGGTTTTAGTTTCATCCGTCCATATCTATTGTGACCAGTAACCATTTCTGGATGATATTTCGTTGTAACGGATAAAACTTCGCGTTTGTCTTTCCATTTTTCCACATAAGTATGACCTTTTATAATGTGTTAAAAAACATCCTGTATAAATTACAACCATACTAAAGTATTTTGAAAATTTTTTATTCAAAATCACCGCTTGGCATAGTTTAAACAACTATGAAAATGCCTGGCAATAATAAATTCATGTTGCAAAAAAGTCAACAAAAATAATAAAACAAAAAAAAGCTTCTTAAAGTTATTTGAAAAATTGATTTTTTACCTGCACAGGTACGATGCGCACTGATGAACGCAACCACTACCGCCTGCCAGATCGCCCGTATGACGCCCGGGAGAGTGAGAGAGATAACATATCTGAAAACTGACCTACCTAAAATCCTCTCTCGAAAACTTAGACTAATAGGCCCTGGAATGTGGTTAAATTTATGACCTACCTTGTTGTTACACCTCTGAATAATTTTTTAACATTAATGGATTTTTGGAGTGCGACTTTTCCGAATAAGATTGAAATTTTTTAACAAGTTGCAGTTAGCGCTAGAACGGCTTTATAAGGTCTGTGATAAACCCTACTGATGTCAAATATTTGGGTTAGAAGCGAAAAATAATATGCAGTGAATATATATTTATGATTCGTCGAATAGATCCTTGTTCCCCTCTTCCGAGAAATAGACTTCAAGCTGCCATTGACTCAGCTCTGAAAAACTTTATATTTTATCATAATATAACACCGAAAATTCTGGTCCTTGACAGTTTCTCTATAATTGAGGACATAGTATTTTGAAAGTAGACTCAATTTTCACATATTCATGTTGTATTTGTATTTTTTTCAGTATTTGAAAATAGAGAAAAGATGGTTTTAGTCATGGAATATGCAGCTGGAGGAGAACTTTATGATTATCTATCTGAAAGAAAAGTATTGGACCAGGAAGAGGCTCGACGAATATTCAGACAAATAGCAACAGCTTGTTATTACTGTCATAAACATAAGATATGCCACCGAGATTTGAAGCTAGAAAACATTCTACTAGATGAGAACAATAATGCCAAAGTAAACTTTTCAATAAGTTGAAAAATAAGATACCATATCTCTATTATTTTAGATTGCCGATTTTGGTCTTTCAAACGTCTTTGATGACCACAGGCTTTTGAATACTTTTTGTGGTTCTCCATTGTATGCATCTCCAGAAATTGTCAAGGGAACTCCCTATCAAGGACCCGAAGTTGACTGTTGGTCTCTTGGTGTTCTCTTATACACTCTTGTTTATGGTGCTATGCCATTCGATGGAAGTAACTTCAAAAGACTTGTGAAACAGATATCTCATGGGGACTATTATGAACCAGCTAAACCTAGTCGTAAGTACAATCAGTTAGCTTTTGAATGCTATCTCCATGAGTTCTTTCAATTGAGAAGGTCTTGCCTCCATAATTTGGAATAAATTGGAGAAAACTCCACGTTGTTCTTTTTACTTCTGTGGCATTATAACTGATGAAACAAGGTTGATAAATATCATGATTTTTTTCCTGGCAGCTCTTTGAATTTCTAGATCAAATAAATCATGATTTTTAATTTTTTTAATTATATATTATTCCAAATTGTCTTTATTCATTGTCCTAATTTTTCCGGTAAGTGATAGATTTCGAATTCATTAACTGAAAACTCTAAGGAAACTACGACTACTACACCCCATGTAATGCGTTTGCAGCGGAGCGTAACAGTTGTCAAGCAAAATGTTGAATGGAAGTAATAAAACTGCCAGCAGACTTTTCTACATTTGGTCTGGTCCAATCTAATATTCGGGACAGACTGGAAAATGAAAACTAATTGGTCTTTTTTTTTTGAAAACATAGTTGCTTGATTATCATGTATAATTTGCTATATAAATATTAAATTTTTTTATTTTTTTTTATTTTTTTTTATTTTTTATATTTTTTATTATATTATTATATCAATAAATAAAACTGAGCATTTGAATGAGTAAATTTTTTTTGTAGGTAACTGATTTGATTATTATGATCATTATTATTCCGTGAACTTTTATGAAAAATTCTATTTCAATCATGATTTAAATCGATCACCCTTGTGATGAAATGAAAGTAAACTCATATTTTCTCATCATTTTCAGCGGCATCTTCTTTAATAGGCGACATGCTGACTGTGAATCCTAAAAACCGCGCGGATATTGAAAAAATTTGTTCTCATTGGTGGGTCAATGAAGGTTACAGTGAAAATTGTCTGGATGTATCAGAGGAGCTAGCGAATCAAACGCCGGTCCGATTAGACGTTCTTTTATCCCTAGCGCCTCCACCTCCACAGCTAGAAAGTGAAAAGCTCATGCTCACAGGAGAAGACCAGACTGCTAAGGTTGAGCCTATGGCGCCCACCAGATCCCAGTCTGTGGGAAGTTTGATGGAATTAGCACATCCTGCGGAAAGGAGAATAAATGATCTAATTAATGACGATAAGATAACTCCGAAGAGAAAGTTGGAGACAACAGTGAGCACTGATCAAGCTAATCTGGAGAAGAGAAAAGATAAAATAATTAAAGAAAACACGGTGGCTGATATAACAGTTCATGGGGGGACAGAGACTTCCTTCTTGGAAGATGCTAATATGAGTGAATCCAATCCTCTTAATAAAAGTTCAACTCAGACTCTTTCGAGAGAAATGGATGTAGAGCAAAATGAAGTTATTGCAGATCCATCTTCGCAAGGTGCTGTTTGTACAGAAATTTTGGAGGAGGCAGAGAAGAGAAAACCACAAAAACTCAAAAAGACATTGTCTACAAGCCTGAGTACTAAGATTTTGGAAGGGATAAATGAAATACCTAGTCAAGAAAATGTTGCTGATACTTTGGGTAAAGAAAATGTCAAGGAAAAACTACAAGAAACCAAACCTGATGAAAAGAAATCTTCCTCGGACAATAAAACTCAAATCAAGAAAAAAATTGTGAAGAAAAAAGTTTTGGCAGATAAAGATGAAAATTCCAAAGAAACGCCATCTAATATAGAAGGAAAAACTACACCTGCAGAAGAGAAACAAGTCGAAGAAAGTGAGCAAGAGTCACCCTCTAAGCCCATTGAAAGAAGAAAATCGAGAATTTTTGAAGCAGCTGAGAAATTTCAGAATATGATCTCTCCAACAGAGCCTAAACAAACCATTACAGAAAAACCAAAAAAAATAGTGATACCTGGAGTAAGTGTAGACGGTTTTAAAAAAGAATTTGAAAGAAAAGCGAGCCTAACGTCTATTTCTCCACCGAAACTGAAATGTGCATTAAGCAAGAAAATTGTGCCAGAAAAAAAGGCTGAAGAGAAGGAAGTAATAGAACAGAAAGTGGTAAAAGCATCAGAACCTGAACCAATAAAGACTGATGAAGATATTAAGGAGCGAGTACGAAATGCAGTTAGTATTATTTCAAGTGCCTTGGATAAGGAGGGAACCAGAAAATCCAAGTCTCGACCATGTATGATGAGAAAACCTCCTGTTCCTTTTGGTGTTAGTGGTCGATCCGCTTCTGGGAATATAGGAATGCTGACCTCCCCTTTGTCACCTCCACCAGGACCAAAACCATTCGTCAAACAAAATTTCAATCAGTTGGAAGGTAAACAAGTGCCAGATAAAACTGATCCTGTGGATGAAAGTAAAACATCATCTGCGGAAATAACCCTGAAATCAGCTACTTTGCCCAGAAGAAAGACTACCAAAGCTGAGATTCAGTTGAACTATCCTGTACCTAAACCTGCAGCAATGGGATTCAAGACTGAAATGGCTCATAATATCAAAGCATACCCTAGCCCACTATCCAAGAAGTCTGAGGTTGTTATCCCCGTTTCGTCTGTTTCCTCCATACCTTCGACTGTGTTCAGGTACGTACTTATGAGTTTCTATTTCTACTCCTGGCTGGCTTTGTGTCTAGTTGCCAAGATACCAACCCTAGTAGCAATTACAACAGCTTCTTCAAAAAAACTTCTTTCTTTGAAAAATTTTAAATTTTTTCAGAGGTGATGTATCGCCTCACTCGATTGAGATGGAGCCAGGCTTTCCTCGGAACATCCATATCATCTTCCGCATCATTTTGCCCATAGAGCCTTGAAGCTCTTCGGTTCTTTTTGTAGGTATTTTTTGAAGCCCAGGCCTCTTGTTGTAATATCGTTCTGTCCGTTCCTTGATGTTCTGAATCTATTCCTGAGTTTGGCGCTGACTTTCTCAGATCTGCGCGTTTTTTAAGTGAAGTTTCGATCTTTTTTTAGGTAGTTGTACAAGCACCAAGCTCTTGTTCCTCCACACGTGTTTTCTGACTTCAATTTTTTGTTTCAGTAGATCGGTGTTTCTTTTAGAACTTGATTTTTTTCAACCATCTCACCGATCAGTTTTTGCATGAGTTCTTAGTAGAATTTAAATGCAGTTTTGTTCTTCAATTCCTCTATAATTCATGATTAATCGATAGTTTTAGTGCGGTTAATTGAGTTCTCTAAAAAGTTTATAATTATTGACCACTCGAATTTTTCATTCATTCAATAGTCAATTTTTAAGTGAAACCTCATTCTCAGTATCGTTTGAGTTATATAGTGAATGAAATCAAAAAGTTTCTGTATATCTCAATTAGTATATTTATCATACGTGAAACTTCTTATGAAAGTGAAAAGGTGGTTACAGTTGTTTATCAAAATAGGACAGCCCTTTTCATCCCTTTTCAAAATTAAGTCGAGAATCCATGCCGATAAAACTTGTCAATTATATTCGTTGTGTTCATTTTTTACAGATCGCCTCCGATTGAGCAAGATCACTTTGTGAAGGGTTCGTCCAAAGAAAGAATAATACCAATTTCTATTGAGAAACAAGAGACTACCCAGGAGAACGTGCTATCACCTCCAGCGAAGCCTCCTGTGGCAAGATTTTTCCAAACACAAAGATCAGATAGTTCCCAAAAGTAAAATAACACTGTTAATGAAATGCCAATATAAATTATTATTATTTTTTAGAACTCTCTCAAGACAGTCCACCCAAGATTCTGATAACGAAACTTTGGGGTCAAATGGTGAACCTATCAAGAAGTCGCCTAGAGAATATATAATACCAATAGCTGTAGAAGGAGGTGGCTATGTTACACCGAGAGCTGGAAGTTTGGAACCCAGTGAAACGGCCAGTACAACGAGTACTATTACTAATAAGAGCAAGACAAAATTCGGAAGAGCAAGGAGGATGAAGTGAGTAGGGGTTAATCTTCATTTCTTTGTTGCTTATTTCTTAATTCTAAAATGCAGATTCTGAGAAAGTCGAATGTTATCAAAGACATCCGTGATCTCCGTTATATTTTTCAAATTTTCAAATCTCCATCAAGTCTGAAAACAGCTGTTATCATACCAGTCCACAAAAAAAAGAGACTACAGATATTACAAACTATCGCCCCATGGCTCTTCTAAACATTTTCTCAAAGATTTTTGAAAAGGCAGTAAATGAGAAAATGCTAAACTTTTTATCTAGATTCAGGATCCTGTCTGATTCTCAACATGGGTTTTGCAAGGGCAAAACCACTCAATCAGCTACCTGCAGGTTCATAGAACCCATATATAGTTCTTTGGATAATGGAAGGCATGTTGCAGGCGTATTTTTCGATCTGTCGCGTGCATTCAATTGTTTAAATGTCAAATTCATCAAAAGTAAACTGTATAATCTGGGATTCAGGGGTGTTTTCTTGAGATGGATCATTGACTTCCTTTCAGACTGTACAATGTTTGTTAGGATCAAAGATAAGAAATCGGAGTGTCATGAGCTAAGTTCTGGGGTTCCTCAAGGCTTTGTGCTGGGACCACTAATTTTTCCTTTATTCATTAATGATCTGCCAAATTTCTTTAAAACCTATGAAAATGCTCTCACTCTTTTTGCTGACGACACGTCTTTAACTGTCTCAGCAAATAGTCGAGAAGAACTTCACTCAAAAACTGGGGAATTGATATCAGAATTTTTAAATTGGTGCAGAATGAATAATCTGATAGTGAACTTAGACAAAACGAAATTAATCTATTTCAATATAATCAATGACTTGCAAAGGCATTCACTTGAGTTAGAAATCAATGGAGTTGCACTCATGAATACAAGCTGTACACAATTTCTTGGTGTTCATGTGGATAGCTGTTTGAGATGGTCCGATCATGTCACCGCAACATGCAAAAAAAAAATCAAGCGTATTATGCAATCTCTAGAATTAAGAACTGTTTTGCCTCTACATGCCCTGCTCGATGTATACTATAGTCTGGTTTATAGCCATCTCAGCTATAATATAGTCCTTTGGGGAAATGCTGTTGATAAAGACAGGGTCTTTATTGCTCAAAAAAAAGTGATAAGGAAACTATTTGGTATTCCTCGGAGGGAGTCCTGCAAGCTATACTTCATTAGTCACAAAATTTTAACATTTCCATCTATATATATATATATATATATTCAAGTTACTATTATATGTTCGAGAAAGTATAATGGACTATAGCAAAAATTCTTCCTTTCATAGTTACTCAACACGACATGCCGATCTGTTAATTGTTCCTAAGCACAAAATTTCCAAATTTGAACAGTCACCTGAATACAAGGGAATCAAATTAAACAACCACCTACCCGAACGCTTCAAAAACATAAGCATTATAGCATTCAAAAAAGATGTTAAAACATTACTCCTCACCAGGGGCTACTATAGTGTCAAGGAATTTCTCTCAGACCATCTGGACTGACATTCAATCTTTACAAATACTGCAACTGTTTCTATTTGAATTTTGAACTTTGACGTTATATTGTATATGTATTGTATTTTATCCAGTCTTGTCTATTTTGTCAACCAAGAAATTATTTTTTTGATCTGTTATTATTTTCAATTTTTTTGGACATATCCTATACGTTGTAAACGTCTCTAAGGATGAATTAATATTATTATTATAATCCAATCACATTCACAGAGACAGATGAAGAAAAGCAACTGAGCGACATAAATATTACTGCTAGAAACTGTTAAGAGAAAAGATATGTAGAAAAAAATGAATAAGTGACTTATAAAGAGTTTTTATGATGAAAATGAATTTGAAACTTAGTGAAAACATAGTCAAAAAAGTTCCGTATCATTTCAATATTAAATCATGAAGAAAACGTTAAGAATTTTTAACTAAGATTTTTCTATAAAATGAGGTCTGATATCATAGGTAAATTCAAAAATTGCAGCTCTCTCTTCAGTGATAGAGACTCCGAAGATGAATCTTCTCCCTTTTCCACCCTGCATCGACATGGATCAATTGGAAAAGATAGTGATAATGATGATTCAAAGAGAGACGTTTTCCACCTGCACAGGCTTAGGTATGTCATCGCATATTTTTGATTGCATCGTTTCAAGGACTGGCTTTCAGGAGTACAAGGCCTAAAAGGACAAACCTAGAACATGCCGATTCTTTGAGTTCTGGGGAAGAGGACGATGATGAAGGATTTGAAATATTAACTGCAGAAAATCTATTTTCCACACTCCTCTCGAGGGTGAGAAACAATAACAACCATAACTATAAGATAGTGATGTGATTTTCTGTTATCAGGTTCGAGACCTAACCCAAAGATTGAATGTAGAAGATGGCATCAGACCAGGATTTCCAAGCAGCCGATTTTTAAGTCATTTCGATCATGGAACGAATTTCTGGAACAAGATGGAACCCACTCTTTCAAGGTAAAAATCTATTTAGTCATAGTTACAAACAATTTCAATATCTACTTATATGATTAGTTCATATATGTCTTGGCCTGTTAAATGTTCATCTATTTTTGCCCCCTGCTAGCACTCATTGCATAATTACATATAGAAGAGATGTTAAAAAACTAATGTAAGTTCAGTTCATATATTTGGTAGAAAGTTTGAATAGTATAGTATTATTAATTATAAGTAGGTATCACCTATTTGACACTTAAAATAGTTTTGAAAACACTAATGAATTTGAATTTTATATAGTTCATAGAGTAGATAGCCGAAAAAATAGACTTGAAAGAGTACATTTTATTCATTTTGTCGATTGATGCTCACATATTATCTCTACTTTTCAGGCATTCTTCTCTAGGAAGAACATTCAATCTAGACAGGCCAATCACGAAAACGAGTACAGGTAGCAGCTTCGGAGTACCCTGGAGGAGAAGTGTCAGTAAGGATTTAGCATCCGATATTGACAGTGTGTTCAAAAATACAAATACTACTAATCCACGCCCAACTGGAGGTAATTGAACCAATATAATCTTACATTTTTAAAGTAGATTTTGTTTTGTGATACAGATATTTCTGTATTCGCAAAGACTTCAGTTTTGTGTCGTAGTTAAATGTTTAAAATTTTTATTGCTCGTTGTAGTTTGTAGGGTATTTTTCCTGCAACCGACCTTTTACCCTTCTAATTTTTTTGTTTTGGATACAAGTTGGGATTTTTTGTTTTCGAGATTTTTGCTACATGCAAGTTATCATGTAGAGAGAAATAGTGTAGATACATTCAATTGTTGTAGTTGATTTATAAGCGTGATATGCCAATCTGGAATGTTTTATCTGTAAATTCTATAAATATATTTTTCATTAACATATTTTGATGTATTGAAAACACTGAATGCCGCTATTTGCTCATATCTCTTAGTCACTTATAAATTGCCGGCTTGGGACGGGCTCGTCCCATATATGTAGGTTCTCCCATCTGACAGTCTCGACCATCCTTATTTCTTACTTTTTTTCAAAGCGATTTTAATCTTCTAAATAGATATAATGATGGTCTATTTGAAACGCTGCTATATTATGATGTCATAATGGTCAACAGATCTCTGCAGAGCACGTTTCAAACTACAGGAGGTCATCAACGTTGATGGGTAGTTTCACGTGAATAAATTGATACTGCCACAGCTGGGATACTATTCTGACCAGATCTGAGCAAGCGATTTCTCAGTAACGTTTCCATCAGCTCGATCATATTAATGATTGGAATGGTCATAACAATAACGAACTTCACGACATGATACCTGTTGAGAGTCTTTCTCAGTAGTTTTTTCATTAATTACTATTCTCATGTCAGTGAATGGGCACCCTCTATTTGAACAATATATTCGATGGAGTGGGACGAGCCCTGAGGCCATATTCTCGACAAGTGAGTTTAAAGTGTATATGTTTTCAAATCATATTCTAAAAGCCGCTGCCCTCTAGTAGTAGCTATGGCTAGACATTAGAATCGATTCTGTAAGGTTTTGATAGGACACTTGTCAATAATAGGAATCCAGTAAACAATTTAACTTTCCTTTTATCTAAGGAAATGTAAAGGCCTTTTGTAAAATATCATTATTTTGCCACTTCTCATAGTTGAAAGTGTACGATTCATGATTTATTAATGCAAAATGAAATTATTTTCAAAACTGGATTATTAAATTACAGTAAACTTGCAGGATATGGAAAATACTTTTTCGGTAGTGCTGATGGCTCTTCGAAATCTGTGTAATTTGCTTGGGATATTCAATTTTATTTCAAATTTGACGCTCTTTCTTTGTATCTGAATCAACTCAACAGTCTTTCAATGTAATCATTTTTACAGGCAGTTTGATTGAAGTTGCTTATTTCTTTGAATGTGTTTTACGATGTTATCAGTTGAGCGGTATTGGTTCGAACTTCCAGTGACTATTATGACATAATACTGTACTGAATCATGTTAAATGTAAAGAAAATTAGAAACAGGAAAATGTTTTATCGGTACAGTAACTTGTCAGGGTGACATAGAAGTTCGCCTTTCTATACATATTTGCAAAGAATCTGTATTAATAGTCTTGAAAAATCATTCGTTCACACACATTACATGAAATTTAACACCGCCCTCAAATTGGTTGAAAATTTAGTATTGTTGTGATTCATGACTCTCGGATGGAAAATTCGTGTGAGCTATCTGTTATTCAGGTACCAGTAACTCAATGTTTGATGAATGAATTTTTCTGTTGAGAATAAACTTAGCCGAAAATTGACGAATTTGGAGTGGTCTTGACTTGATAGTTGAGGTGGAATAAAAAAAATAAAGGGAAAATATCGTAGAGTATTTGATATAACACTAATAAAAAATTAGTTCTAATAAATTGGTACTTGGGTATTTTACATTTCAATGATGCCTTTTCCTCGAAGAAATCAAAGTATACTGGCTATATAGACACAATTGCCAAGTATTCTGGCTCCAGTCTTGCAAGTATTATTGGGCCATCGTCAGGTCGACGGAGGTTTTACACCGGTACAAAATAACCGAGTCAGTACCGACAGAAATTTAATTACGGCTTGACCTTCAGTATTTTGAAATTTATGAATTTTGTGGTTCAAGAAGTCGTGAATTACACAATAGTAGATTTTCAGTCAATGGCCGGTTGACAGGCTAAAGGCATTGGCGCTCGCTTTTTTTCATATGCAGATACACACGAAAGGGAAGCCCTGTAATGTTCAAAGAACACCGCGTGAATCAAGGGACAGGAGATACGAATTAACATTCACTTTAAAGTTTGTAAGCCTCAGAAAAAACCTCTCTCGGCGAGGAGTTCTAAAGCTCAGCTGTTCTATTGAAAAAAGATCCCTGAGCAAGATAGGTTCGACAGGTCTCCTAGTTCACTTTATTTAATCTAATTCTGGTAGGTGGGGTCTACACCTTTTCCAATTGTAATTCAGATAATATGAGATGTTATTCAGAAAATATCATTTGTAATTCAGATTAGTCAAATGTAATTCGGATGATATCAATTGTAATTCAGAATAATCAACTGTAGGTAATTCAGAAAATATCAATTGTAATTCAGATCTTGTCAATTGTAATTCAGAAAATGAACGATATGCAGACGTATACGTTTGATCAAGAACACAAAAGGCATTCAGTACTGGCACGAAAATTCTGAGAACACTGCGAAAACACCAATAGGGAAAAAATTGATATTTACTATTTTCCCACACCAGTCCTTCTGCATATTTCAGAGAAAAAGTGATTCTTAGACTATATAACGTATGGTTTGAGTGTCACACATGATCATATTACCTATGCATGAAAAAGCTGCAAAATATTATAGAAATGTTTACATTATATGCAGTGTTATCTATAATTTATAATGATATCTTCATTCGGTTATCATTCCTACTTAGGTATATTATAGCTTCAATAAGTTTGAATATGTAATATATGGGTATTTTTTGCTACTATTCGATTTAATATTATGAATTAATGATATTTATTCATACAACACAAAGTCAATACAGAAAATTCACAATTTTAATGGACATATATGTAAAGAAAATAACTGATACACTGCGGCTGCCCCAAGCAAGAACGCAGCAATTGTATTTCAGTAACATGTGGGAAAATGGGCGCCGAACTCATTTCATTTCTGTTTCGGAAAATCGATTTTTTCATAGGTTCTCCCCAGGAGCCACGCGTAAATTTCCCTCCATTATACTTAGAATCGATGTCCTTTTCAACCCTATTCGAGGCTTGTATGCGAAAATGTGGCACCAAAATCTGTCGCTATCTAACGGTTTGATTGTCTTCATTGAATATATAATCTGAATTACATTTGATATTTTCTGAATTACAATTAACAAATTCTGAATTACAATTGACAAGATCTGAATAACAATTGATATCTTCTGAATTACAATTGACTATTCTGAATTACAATTGATATATTCTGAATTACAGTTGACTATTCTGAATTACAACTGATATCTTCTGAATTACATTTGACTTATCTGAATTACAATTGATATTTTCTGAATTACAATTGGAAAAGGTGTAGTGATCGAGCACACCAACCGACTCGGTAGCACTGTATGTTTTTCAGTTGAAATAGCAAATGAGCTACCGAAAAATCTGGAAGACGCTCCAGAGCGCAAAGGCACTCTAGAATATAAGCGTTTCCTGCCCGCACATACCTTTGTCTTCTGGGCGCACTCCTAAGAATGTTTGACATGGAGAAATGTAAAATAAAATTTATTGACGGCTGTCCGAACTTCCATGTACTTGGAAAACTGTTTAATGTTTTTGAATTTTTTGCTGTACATTCCTTAGAAAGATTTTTCATTGAAAAAAATTGACTATTAGCAGAAATCGGCGATCAGACTCGAAATATATCAAAATATGTAGTCAATGGGCATAGTTTAGCATGGCCGTGACGGTGTTGTGTGGTTGCAGCGCGAGTGCGTGTTACGGTGCATGTGCCCTGCGGACCAGCCACACAGAAGGGCACCCACTAACTGCCTGCTGGCTACCTGCTACAACACAGACTCGGTAGGCCGCATGCACAACTAAATCATTTTCCATTTTGAACCATAAAACATTCGACCAAATGGAAACAACATCGAACAATCCAGTACTGTTACAGTTATTTACTGAAACTGCTATTTTTGGCTAAAAAAGACAGTGAAAAAGAGGATATATGGCACATAAATTTATGATCTCGTTTGTATTTCGCATAAATTTTGAACCATACATTCTCAAGGAAAAGTCAGATGATTTTATTTGATTGTTCAGTTCTTGTAATTATATATTTTTGTCAATTTTTCAAAATGAAAATATGAAATGGAATTAGGGATTATTTTTATGGAGAGGGAAAAAGTTTTGAGGAAGTGTTGATATGTGTGAATCAATAACGTTCAAGTCATTCACAAAAAGAAAAAGTCTACATAAAGCAGCTACTCCACTGCCTATAAGGCGCCACGGGCGCTGAATCACATAGAAATAATTTGTTCTTGTTCGATTTGTATATCAATCACTCGGAACTTGAATCAGATTCCATTTGCAGGATATTTCTACACAAATATAGATTAGTCTTGATAACAAATACCCACTGATGATCTCAAGGGATTTTTTACTCTGAGTGAAACAAACTTGTCTTGGTTTGAGAATGAAATGTTATCCCGATGAATAATTTTTTTTGCAAACTTATTATTTGTGTAGAAATATCCTTTGAAATGTATCTGTTTGGTTCAATTTCCAAATGATTGATATACAAATCGAGCAAGCCCGTCGGGCTATATAGGCAGGTAAGTTTCAGATAGACTTCCTTCATTTTTGTGAATGACATGAACGTCAATGAAAGATTTACACATATCAACAGAATGCTTGCTAAATATTTGATGTTAATTCTTTCATAAAAGTTTCTTTTTTTTTCAAGAGAAGAAGCCAAAAATCACTTCAAAACGTAATGGAATGTATGAAAATCAAAATAGGGATGAATTGAAGATAATGAATATGTTGTCGATATGGTTGATATCCTAGTCACTATTGCTTCTTGAAATTGTTCCTGGGTTTCACGAGTTTATGATTCAATGCATTTTCAACCACTTGATAATATTTTCATGAACATTTTATGATTGGCGTCGATTTCCAGCTGAAGTTAAAGTTTGTTGAATTCCAGATACATCCAAAAGGTTCTATTATGTTTAGGAAACGATTCCATAATGTTTGGAAAATTTCGTGATTTGTGAAAAACTTCTCTAGACAAGGGTCTTCCGCATGCGGGTCGATGGTTTTGCAACGAAGATTGCAAAGTAGTTTTATGAGTGTAACCGGTTCAAAATGGATCTGTTGTTTCCTGTTAATAAAGTTTCTAAACAAATTCTAGTTGTGTCCTTATACCAGGTAGTAGGTTAGATAAATTGGTCCCCAACAAATGGCGACGTTAACTGGGAAACACGTGGTAAACGGCCAGTCACAAGACGGAATCATATTTACGTTTTACCAGATGGTTTAGTTCAAATATTTTCGGTAGGGATTTTATCGTAATTAATGAACTTTCCTGCACACTGTCGAGGTTGCACAACGATTTCGGTTTCAATTCGCATTGTAAAAACAGTTTTGTGTTCTGAGATTTCCAGTTTCGAAGCTTCGCTCTGAGAAATGAACAAGTTATTTCTGGATGAAATTGCTGTAGGTAGAACAATCAATAGTTTATCGACCATAGAGATATCCACAGTAAGCAGAACTCGTTTCAGTTGCCAAGCGTCAGCCAATCAAATTATTTGTTTGCTTAGATATGGAAAGAAATATAAAAAACTAAAAACGATGAACTGATTTTGCAATTCTTCTATTTCATCTTCATTGAGACATTTCTGTTATTATAGTCAAAATAGGCGAAAAAATAAACGTAGAGATCAGAAAATAACAGTGCGACAGTGCATTCAGTTTAATTCTTATGAAGAAATTGGTCTTGTGTTGAAAATTTCCATTTCATATATTATTAAGTCACCTTTGTTGGAATACATAAGTGATGATGGGTATCGTAATTTTAAATTCAATAATTGATTCCTCAGTAAATATGTGAAAATATTCATGTCACACGAAATGTTTCAAACGGTTGAATTTCATGGCAAAGTTTAAAAAAATCAGTTTTTGAAGGAAAGCCATTGCGACCAGAAAGGTCTATGGTACTTTGTATGAATTGGAACTTTTTTTTTTAATTTTCCGCTTCCTTAAAAGCATGACTAATTAATATCTGTTTTTTGAAGGAACCAAACACCAGTGAATTTATTAACATTTATGTATTCCAATTTGGATTAATAGTCGGCAAACGATTGATTTGCAATATGTCTGCTTTCACAGTAACACTTCAAACAAGTTGTACACATTGAAAAGCCCTTTATATACAAGATCAGTTCGAGAAAAATGTTTTTTTACATATTTTGCAATCAATCCTGAAACATTTTTCATTAATTTTTTCATTTCCTTATGTAAAGGGCGTCCCTTCTACCTTTACCTTAGTACATAAAGGTTTTATTTGCAGGAAAAATATCTCTATTAAATGGTTTTATTTAATCAGTAACGATGTATACAATTTGTTTTTTCTTGTTTTGTTTAGTTTGGTACTAACTTTCCGTTTCTAAATATTAAAAATGAAAATGCTGTTCCCAAATACCGAACTATTAACCAGGGATTTTAAATGGCCTTTGGGAGAAGTGATCCATATTGATCATTATATACCAAAAACTGCACTTCTGTCTTAAAAAAAAATTAAACCAGTTCGTTTTATAATTGAAATTAATTATATTGATGCCATTCAGAATGATGGGATAATGCTTTATCATTGAATTATATCCCCCCAAAAATGATACTTTACTATTAAATCTAACAATGACTACAGTAAGTATGGTTTGGCCCTTCTGTTTGACTTTGTTTTCTCTAACTTACGCCACTTCTGGCCGGTGAGAGAGTAAGGATTACCAGATGAGATGACTGGGGATATGTCGATAATATACTTTAAGGTCAACTATAAATACTCAGATGTAACTGGTATTTATGTATGGTTTGATTTCTTAACATTTCCCAGTATCACATAATCTTTCACTGAGTTAATTGTGTTCTAATTAGGTACTTTACTAATTGTCTATATTCGTATTGTATTCTTTCTTAATCGGTAGGCTAATAGACAATTGTTAATAATTCTTGTAATTGAAAAGGGAGTACCAAGCATCTGTTTTATCTTTATAAGATACGGTAATACCAATTTTGAATTTAGGAGTACAGTTTCAATAACCTTCATCTAAAAAATATCTAATAGAACAGCAGAATTATACAAACAAAAAAGAAAATTTCTGAAATTACATGTGAGTGGTGATACCTTATAAACTAAGTTATTAAAATTCACTAACACGTTATTTTTCTTATTGCATGAAAGTTGACAGTTATTTTTTTTATTTCGATACTAATTTTTGTTGTTTGTGTTTTCATTTCAAGCTGCAGCAGATGTTTTGTGCCAAAAATTCATTAACTTGTGAAGGTAGGTTCTCAATAGTTCATATTAAACAGCACGAGTTTGTTGTGTAAAAAGTTGATGAGAGTTTTCACGAAGTTGAGAATGATGGGTAGCATGGTATACCCAGTCACACCATTGCTTCATATACTCGCAGTAGCTGATTTATTACAGTTCTACTCGAGTGATTTTGAATTACATATTCATTTGAATCATTTTTCACTGTTAAGTTGGTGTGGTTTTCTCATATTGCTCATATTTTCATTGAACTTTTTTTGAATCCTCAACTTTTTCGCGTCATCATGAATGAAATAGTGACTTTTCTCTCATCAACTAGATTTTTTATTCCTCAAATCATTCAAAACCTAGCTGATCCTGAATCTTCTTTCAGATGGCTCGAAGAATGAAAACCTTAATTTAGCAGATCTCGATTTGAAAAAATTCGGAATTTCCGAAGAAGATGCTTTGGCATTATCTTATCTGACACCAGGCCTTTCCAGAAGGATTCAAAAACAAATACTCGCTCAACTAGCACCATCCGAAGCTAGAAAACTTCACCGGACGTTATCATCTCGTACTTCAGAAGAACCGTTATCACAAGGTTTCACTTCTACTTTACCTAGAAGGTATTCTGTGGAAACTTCCCGTGCCCCTTCAAAAGATGAAATAGCTCGGCCAAAAGAGTCCAACTTGAGAATGCCAAGGTCCTTCCTCCCAATTAAACGAGATGAGAATAAACCGTCGTACGAGTTTAACATTAGATCCTCAAGTATAGGATCTGAACCCAGATGTGAAAATAGATTCAATTACAAAAATCCTAAAGTTACGAAGTCATTATCTGTGCGAGAGCCCAGATCTTATTCACTGGCTAAAACTGACATCCAAAGCCCTGAGTCCAGTATATCAGAAAGCTTTTCTCTTTCAAACAGAAATGATAGTCTGGAAAGCAGCTCAAGATGCATATCAGACTCGTCTGCTTCAAGGCCTTACTCAAAGTATTCTTCAGATTCCTTGTACAGCAGATACTCACCTAATAGATCTTCCCAATCTTTGGTAGTTAGCGATATTCATAAGACTGATCTGAAAAAACCGTCCAATCCAAGGAAGGTATCGAGGTTTTTAAGGCCCGATTTTTATGATACACCCAAGGAAGACAGTGTTTTTCTAAAAGAGAAAAAAGACAGAGAAATGGAAACACAAAAAGTTTTGAAGGAAATAAGAGATAAAAGAAAAATCAGATTAAGTTCCAGACGAGATAGGTCTGGTTCTAGAGAAAAACAGTTGGAAAATGAACTGATCCAGGATAATGTTGAGAAGACCGATAAAGAAATTATTGAAGAATCGAAAGATTCATCAATTTTGAATGAAGCCGGTGGCACTAAGACTTTGGATCATAATGTAAGCAGCAATCATGACTATGTAAATGTTTCTGTACCTATGAAGAACTGTCCCGTGCAACCAGACAATCATACAAAACTAGAAGGTCCCTCAAAACACTTTCATGATTATGTTAATGTGAAGACTGCTGAAAATTCTGTTCCGTTAGTGAAAAAAGAAAAAAGTTCTAGAATTGCACGACCTAAAAGTTACCCGACCGAAAACGTAGTAGAAGATAAAAGGAAAGACATTCCTGAAAAAGAATCAAAAATAAGTAGGATACGCAAAGGTTTTACAAGACAATCAAAGGAAAAATCGAAAGAAGATAAAAACGAGGCCAATAAATTCATAAATGAAGAAGAGAAGGGCCATAAAAACAAATTGCTGCAGTCAATAGAAAAAAAACTTGAAAAATTTAGATCCACAAAAGAATCCGAGGAAATGAAAGTAATACAAGAACAAAAATCTTCAGTGGGAAGTGCTATCAAACGTTTGAGAGAACAGAGTTTGCCAAGGAATCTAGAACATTGTACAGAATCTGGTTTGATAAAAAGGGCAGTATCTGTCGAAGATCTCTCAGGTGCTAAGCCACTACAGGCTTCTAGAAAATCGGTTACCAAAATCTTGGGCCTGTTCAAAAAATATGAAGAACAAGACAACAAGAAGAAAGTTACAAAGAAAAACAAAAATAAATCGAATAAACTTGGTGATAAGGAGGGTGATAAAACTACCGAATCTGTGATTAAACGAATCGAAACTGACGAAGTCAATTCTAATTTTAATGAAAACGGGATGTCTCCAAGCAGTACTAGTCAATCAGAAATGTCAGAGAAGAAAGAGCGACCGCGATCACTGCTTATCGATAAAATGAAACAATTTAGAAATGGTGCTAAAAGTGATTCGGTGTTGAACGAAAATGAGTCAAAAGGCAAATCTAAATTACCTGTCACCTCTTTTAGACGTAGTTTAAACCTAGATAACCTTCCGGAACCACCCAAGTTTTACAAAAACCCCAGTAGATGTAATCTAACTGAAGACGTTGATAAGAAAGCCGATAGGAAACATTTAAGGCTAGATCTGAGTAGAATTCCTCATAGACATGAACCTCTTATATCTGTGGACTCTGTCCCTTCAACGAGTAGTCACCGCGAAGATAATTCTAATGAGAACCGAAATTCATTTACAACTACTGATGACAGTTCTACTATATTATCGCCTTCTGATGACTATATGAGTTGTGACTCATGGTCAGTCAGTTCTGACTTCCATCATGTCAATGATTTACAATCTCCACTTTCCCCAAATGGTCATGTTTATTCAGGTGACGAAAATGAATCAGTTATTGACCGAATCCGAAGAAAGAGTTTCTATACAAGATTCAATGAAAAGAAAAGAACTCGAAAACCCAATCCCTACAAAGATCTTGAGTTGGGTTATAAATCTCTAACTGACTATAGTTCTTTAGATCGTAAAAATAACGATTATAGAAATCCTGTTACTCGTAGATCTAGTCATGCTTCAGCATTGCAGGAGACTTCCAAAACCTACAGGCCCTACACTAGAAGTTCTTCGTTGATGGGTGATTATGTTAATATGCCTAACCGCTACCAGACTTATAGTTCCAAAATTGGTAGACAGATTTCGCTATATTCCGATTCTGAAGATAATGCTTTGGATGATTTGTTATCAACTGCAAATTCCAGAAAGTAAGTATGAACAAAAACTTAAATATTAATTAGCTCCATTTTTCAAATCATTTACGGATAAGCTCTATTCGAATTAAACAGTTGAAGGGTGTCCACATGCAGCATGATCTGGTTTCAATATGCCATTATGCTGTGGTAAATGCTAAAGATTTGTCTGAAGGTGATACGTCGAGGACATACAGATACATTTTTGAATGCCACTCATCAGCTGTGGGATTCCGTGTATAGTCGCTTAAAGTCATGAGGAAATGGTGACCATTTTGATCTCACCTCATTTACGTGTCTTTTTACTATAACCTCAAGCTAATATCTTGGTAAAGAGGATAAACATTAACGAAAACTCGACCATACTAGAAAAAAGCCCAGTATTTCGACTGCATCTTCGAAATAAATCCATATATATATATATATATATATACAAACTAGTGAATATTGGGGAGTGCAGCACGTCAAAAGAAAACTCTTTTAACTATGTCCAAGCTTTCGGAAATATATTTCATTCCATCATCAGGGAAAACTTATGTGAGGATGTATGACTTGTTGGTACAATTCAGCATGATGACATTCATGGTAATGATGATAAGCAATGAGAATGTAGATGAGTAAAATAAACTTGATTATAAAACGTACACATTAAAATCTTCGTTAAAAATATATAATTAAAATCACGTCGAACATGTGGTCGGACTTAAACTGATAGGTTAACGTCAAAAGTTGACTTTTGACGTTAACCTATCAGTTTAAGTCCGACCACATGTTTCCAGATTTGAAATCGAAACATAAAGATATTCTTGTGAGCAATATGGTTTGTCATTTGAATTTTTTGGCAAGACGGAGTATTCCAAAAATTGGTTTCTTTTTACCTTGAGCAGAATCGTATTTTTTTAAATCTTCGTTACCGTTGAGGTTTGACTTAAGATTCATTATAAATGATCATTACACCTGAATATCATCACAAAACTCATTCATACTCGAAATATTTTTTTTGGTAAAAAAATATTTGTAAGTGAAACACGAAAACTGACAACCAGCAGTCTCGTTAAAAATCAAACAAACCAACAAAATGTGCAAAAATTAATGCAGTATTTAGTAGTATTTAGTATTTAGGAGCACATGCTTGTGATTTGTTTTGAAAATACTATCAACTGAAAGCGTTTACATCTCATTATTAATCTGGTCCATGAACGTGAAATATCTAAATTGAATGCGGTTTTAATTATAAAAAAGTGCATAACTCAGTAAATGATGCATAGCTCAAATTAGTAAATTTACATTTACCCGCGGAAAACTGTTGTCACTCCTAGCTGGTACTTTATAATAACTTTGGTTTATTGAATAAGAATTATTCAACTGTCAGGTGAAACCAAGTGTAACTAATTACTAATCGGTACATACTAACCGAAAGTTTCAAGAGCGTTTATTTGGAAAAATAGAAATTTCGATTCCATTCGAGAAACCTTTTCGGAATTTCGGTGATAGAGAAGATGTTGCTATTATAGCGGAAAAATAAGATTTTCGTCAGAGGATAATCTTGATATCACGTTAGCAACTGTTAGAATGATTGAACTGCAGTATAACCTATGGTATCCTGCCATAGATCTTTTATCCTTTGCGAAACAGCCTTCACTACGACCGATCATTAATCATTGCCTTGACTTCTCACTTTTTACTGAGCATTTTCGACACTAAACAGTATTTATAAAAGCAGCTACGTTGAATAAAACATTTCAGTAACTTTTCGCTGATATTCGAGTCTCGATAGCCGTGGTCTCGGATTTTGATGTCAATAGATTCAGCGGCGGTGACGCAGTTGTTTCATTTCAACTGCGACACCGCTAAAGATGGCTGCCGCAGTTGTAGTCGAAAACTACGGACATCAAAAACCGAGACCACGGCTTAAAAGTCCCGAATATCACCGAAAATATGGACTCCGGTCGTGAAAACTTACATTCTTTCATTTCAATAACTGTTTTCTAGAAGAAAATTAGATCTAAAATTGAATTGAGTTTTTTATTTTAGATACAGTTCTCATATACAAGCATCCAGGTTAGGTAGAACATCCGTCTCACCTGTAAATGAATATTTTGTTGATCACTCTTCGTCTTCTGTAGTTCCATCCACCAGTTCAGAACACGTTCAAACCTAAAATGTAATTCTTGTTTCGATGAAAAATTCAACATTTGTCTTCTACTAAGAACATCGATTCTGCTACGTATTTATTTACGATTAATAAATTTATTCTTTCAAGATTGGATTCAGATTCTAAGCCGTTTCTGTGAACCTATTGTTGGGGTAATTGATGAGTAATTTTTTTATAAATGTTTAGTTATGTCTGTTGGGTTGAGGTTTTTTACTTGAGCTTTTCGAAGGTATGAGTTACCTTACAAATTTATGCTCAGAATCTTGATAATACTTTTTGTTATTGTGTACCCATTCAAATTTATATTTTGAAGCAGTTAGTGTAATATAAAAATTTTCTGGAGAAAAATTTCAACTTTAAAAAGACTAGTCACTAAAACATTAGATCTATATGCATTATCGAACTTTTTTCCCAGAAAATCCATTTTTTGTATAATTCATCATGTAAATGTATGCTTTTTATTTATCTCATTCACCATATTCAGAAATCATGTACTTTTTCTGATTAATTAGTTGTTTATTTGAAAGTTAACGATATTTATTGGATTGAAAAATAATTTATCAATTTTAGATTACTAAAAATAGTGCATTGTTGAAGTTTAAATAGTTTTTACAAGCAAGTTGCAAATGAATCTCTTTTATTATAAATCCCTTATTTATTTCCCAATGCTCTTTTACGATTGTTAAGTCACCTAGGTTGAACTTTGTGTGAATTGTTAAGAGTTGTATGTTGATTTTTGTGATTTTATAAAAGAAACTATATATGATTAGAATTGTTTCATTTGATAACACCTTTGCTAGCTAATAATTAAAGAAAATCGATGCCAAATTGTTGCTCCAATTAGTTATATATTCTGGTTCATCAGAATTTACGCAGAGATAGATAAAATGAAAGACCAAGACTGAAAACAAAGTGGAGCGGCTAGCAAGGAGCTGAAAACAAAAATTTGCTTTTGAATTGACACTGCCGCAGGCCGCTTCCTCGCTACTATGGTCAATTTAACGGAGGTTAATTTGAAAGCATTTGTTTGTTTTCAGTGTCATTGGAATTCCACGGAAAGCTGTACCCCCTCTGGTCGAAGTTTCAATGTGCTAAAGTGGTGCAATTTAGTTTTTAAGTCTTATGCTGAAAACATAGTGGAGCGGCAAGCGAAGCTTTTAACAAAGCAGAGAGCAAGGCTACGAAAATCAACACGTGGTTTCGAAGCTGAGCTGCCGCTTTCCGCGCTAATAGGCGTAGCTTTATTTGAAAGAAAGTGCTTATTTGCGGCGCCTCTCTCTCCGCTTTGCTCGTCGCTTCGCTTGCCTCTTCACTATATTTTCAGCCTTAGTCTCAGAGTAGCGCTGCGAAGTTATTTTGAAATTTCAGAATATTATTAAAATTTGTACAGCTCATCCAATCCATCTTGGCACGAACTCAGATACTTTTCCAGTTGCACACTGGTAGTGTAGACCATGACAAAAGAAAAAACACCTTCTAGGAAGAAATTTCAACACAGTGAACACATATAATAGGTTTTTTTTTCAGTATACTTCACAGAGATTGCTGGGTATTTATGTTATTAGTTCTGTGCCAAGATGAATTGAATAAGCTGTAACTGATATGATTATCAAACACAACTTATGATTAAAAATTAACAGAAAAGTTGAAAAACACTTGAAACGATAATAATCGCGTACTAAATCTTTAGGTTTTTCACTTTCAAACGATGACACAAATATTGTACTTCTAATTGATTAGGAATAGATGTCAAAGTGGTGTAAATATGTTGGTTATCGCCAAAATTGCGCTGCGATTTCAATTTGAAAACCCAATAGTCTGAGAGCTTGTGATAACAAACTGTAAAAGGTTTGTTAATATTCCAATATGATGTAGAAAAGAGGATGTACAGCTTGTCCATTTCATCTTGCCACGGAAATGATGACGTATTGCGCAGTGTGGGTCAAGCAGCCATAAAAAAAATCTACTGTCAGTCCAATGCGCATCCGGATGTGGAACCAATTACCGTGGCGAGATCCGTTTTACGGATGGCAACAGAAACGTTGTTACCTTATGCCTATAAAACCTGGAGAAGTTTGAAATGAACTTGGCGATATCCGATTGCTGAATTCGTCGTTTTTTCCATTTGTATTTGATTGGCTATTGAGAAAATATGGCAAAATAAACGATAATGAGTGGCCAATCGAATACCACTTTGCAGAGCATTTCTGAAGTTACGTTAGTCTTTAATTGAAAAATGAAACTTTTTTTGAGAATACGTCATCGAATCAACCGCCAAAGTATACCGTTAATTGTGAGTAGTGATAGTTTCCTTGGTTGTATTTAGTGTTAAAGATCAGCAGTTTGCAGAAATTATTCTTCACAAACGTAGTAGAGTCATCAATGGAAAAGGACTTTTTTCGACAATATGATGCTTCAGAAGAACTGATGCTTACCTATTTGAAGAAGTAATATCTCCGAACCCTCAACAAATCAGTACTCTCTTCGTTTCGGGTGTTCAACTTTGTATTGAAAACCATGTTCTGGCTTGAGTCATGCACTATCAAATGAAATGGCTTTTCACTGGAAATTATGGTCACCTTGTGGAAAACAGTGGGATAAAAAAATATTTCTCAAAAAGTTTCCAACAATTGTTTGAAAAAGCATATTATTTTAAGAATTATGGTACATGTTTCGGCGGTAAAACAACAGTCGAAATGCTTCCTTCTTTTTCACCAGCACAATGCACACCCTTAATCATCCGTTTCACACATTTTTTCAATTGAAAACAGTACTTTTTCAACATAAAATGCCTTTTTCTTCAACAACAACAAAAACATGGAAAATTCGGCATATGACAGCTTAGGTGAACAGATACAGGAATATTAGTCAAGTGTCTGAATGCTAAAAAAAGTCGCATTTTTATGAAAAGTGGTGTTTTAAATAGAAAAAATGTTTAAAACGGATGATTAAGGATGTGTACATTGTGCTGATGAAAAAGAAGGAGGCATTTCGAGTGTTATTTTGCCGCAGAAACGTGTACCAGAAAATCCAATTTTCACCCAAAATTGGCTTGTATCTCCAAAACTAATTGAGAGCACCGAAAATTCTATTCGAATTTTTTGTTCAGGAGGTCAAAATACGTAAGTTCCCACAAATCGTTTTTTTTATCGCAGTGTACCCGCTAAACGGAATTTAACCCAAATCCGACACTAAAATGCGATGAGACCAGTTTCGAAAGATTTTTTTTTATGTTTGTTATAAACAACGAAATCAATGAATGACCACGATGAAAACACTTAGATATCAAATCGAAATGTTGAAGTGACAATTCACTTGACATTAAATTTGGAAAATAGGAACATAATGCCCCCTGCTGGAAAAATAGTGGAAACTTCAAAAGACGTCGATTGTTTTTACACCACAAGAAACTGAACGAAATCTAATCAGTGGATTCACCAGGGTTTCTGAGCATCTTAGTAATATAGGGGGCATGGGTGACGATGTAAGATATGTCATCTTCTTTTATAAAATGGTAACAATTTGTAACAAGCTACTAAGGGGCCGTATTATAACTGGTAACGAGCGGTTATAGACGGAAGTTTAGCGTAACTTGCAAAAAATCCCATATGTCAGGTTGTGGAACACCTGTCGATGGTAAACGTTCAAGCATTTCAAATTATGACATGCAGTACAAGTGTTTTGTAATAGTTGTAAATTGGTACCAAACTAGTTGATAGTGTTGAGAAAATCCGAGGGACTGGTCAGATCGCAGTTGTTGCGAGAATGATCTCGGTACATGAGTTAAATTTAAGTACCTATAACAAGAATTCTTTTTTGGCACAAACTGTTAACTCTTTGTATATTTTGGATGTATGCCTGTATTTCACGCCTGTAGCTCAACGTAAAGGTTGCATTTTGGTGATTTATATGGTATCAAGTTTTGGAGTGTTTGGCTCTTTTAGCATTTTCAGTTTCACAAGAATTTGCCCCAATGTTGGAATTTCAGATGTATTCAGCAGTTTTAACAATCCTTTTTTCAAATTCAACACTCAGTCTCATTGTATTGTTTAGGAAGATACCTCTTTTCTCAAAATTCTTATATCATGAATGCCCAGTGCAAAATCACTAAAATCTTGATGAAAATGAGTAGACGAAGACGGCTAGGGAGTTTAGTGGAGTTTCATGTGAATATGGATGATCGAACTTAGACGACTGGCACCCCTTATCCTCGTCCGTTCTGGAAATCACATCGTCGGACCCAAAGCAAAACCACGAATGTAAAAAACAAACCTCTATAAGTCATTTCTGTAACTGAAAAACAGCTAATATGTGAAAATACAAACTTCAAAATCAGGAATTTGAACATTCCTTGTTTTGCTTTAGGACCGACATGTTAAGAGGTAAGAACTCGTTAATCTTAAACTCTTACAAGTTTCCACTTTGATAGTCTAGTTATTGAAGGAGGAATGTTATGACTGATAGTGAGTTTGCTGAATTGCGTAATAACTTATAAAAAAAATAGCGAAGATATAAATAAGAATCTTTTAAAAACCAAGGAGTTATCAGATTTTGAAGATTACTATAGTCTGGCCGTTCAAAAGATAGAATTCAAGGACGCGTGAACAGTGAATGCCTGCATCTATATATAGCCTGCGCGGCGTAGCCACGCCTTCTAAACTGAAATAAATGAAGAACTGTATACACTGCATGTACTGTACTCATTTGTGCTTTGCATTTAAGTGTGTTACGTTAATTAAATAATATGGATGGAAACACTCTTTCACCTCCAAGAAAAGGATCGAAAAAAGAGACGCATTTATATAACTGTAAAGGAAAAAGGTGTAATAATGAACACTTATAAAAAAGCATCCCAAGAGTTTATGGGAGAACAGGGAAATGCGACGTTTTTGTTGAGTGGTGTAAATCGGACTTGTAACATTGGGGAGAGGAACATTCAAAGAGTGCGTGCTGTTCACGTGATCATTCTATCTTTTCAGCGGCTATATACTATATATGTATCTTTCTCATAGAATGCAGTTTTATATAGAATTAAATGGCGATGAAATGAACGTTTCTAATTCCAAACGTTCATATATTTTTTTCAAAACCAGTTTTATTGTAGTTTTTGAGTGAATAGGTGTATATTTCAAGTAATATAATGAAAATCAAACATCCCTATTCTCTGATCCTTGTTCATGTTGGGAGTTGGCTTAAGGAACAAAGTGGTATAGCGCCGATATGCACCTGATGAATTAAGAGAGATCTGGTTAAAAAAATATAGTTTTGTACTGGCCTGCTAAATACGTAAAATTAAATATATTGAGACGTGCCAAGGAAAATTAATTGTACGCAACTCAGTGAGAAATTCCATTACTACTGTGAAAATGATATAAAATTCACTCTTTAGTATAGATTTTATACGACTATAATGAATTTCAATAATTATGAATCGAAACAAGCAAATTTGAAAAGATTTGTTTCTATTGGAAACAACCAAAAAATGTAACTTAAGCTACCTTTCCTGTATTTCATCGTAAGAGGAAATATACAGATCGCTTTATTGGTGTACATATATTGCATTGACTAAGTGGTCAGTCATATTCAAATGATAAGACGAATCATTTGTAGATCCTATATATTTTTCCATATATAAAAATTAAGCACCAGAAGTTAATTTTTTCTTGCTCTAAAAATTTAACCTTCATAATACTACCAGTGTGTTGTCCACCTATCATCAGGGCTGAAAGTGAGAAAGCAAATAACTTCAATAATCGGTAGGGGAGGGGGGAATTTAGCTAAGTCCAGACCTCGTTTGCATAACAACAGTTTGCAGAAGTCGTATCGAATAAATTATCATTACAGGGTTTCCCTTTCTGAGTACAAAAAAAATGCATTCGTTCAGTTTTGAGAATCGTACTAGCCTTTCAAACTTTATGAAAACTTTATTATTTATTATTATTATTCATTTATTTTTACGAAACTTGAACATGATAAATATAATATCTGGGGAAGTTTGTATTGGAACTTCCTGTAACTATTCATAAATGTTCAAAATGTCTCAATAAAAATGAAATTTCAACATATTTGTGGGGTTCAATTTACACAAAAAAAAAAAATTTATTGAAATATTCCATATCAATTTGACCTATTTGACGAGTCAAAAAATAACGAATGAATATTTATGTCTCCGTAATACTTGATTTGTTCTTTCCGATGAATCTATATTTTTGGTAGAAAATGAGAACAATGAAAAGGATAACAGTAGTGCATAGCTTTTTGTATATTTTTGCAAAGGAAAATGTTATTGGCTTCTAAAATCATCATTTTAAACGACTCGGAAAACTATTTTTCTGTAAAATTCATTAAATCTATGATACTCCATAATTTTAAATATGTTGTGATATTTTCCATATCTTTTGTAATCTGGACACGCTCTATATCACAACCCTCCATATAATATGATTCTCAAACCATCTACCCTTCAAAAAGCCTTTCAGTTGCACTGGTAACATCTTGTACCAAGCACCCATAGCGAACGTTTCCCTTGACACATATATTTCACCATGACCTTTATTGATTGAAATAATGTATACGAAAATTATATCGAGGAACTATTGAAAATGGGCGCTAACAGTTGCAAACTCTGCAGAAAAAAGAAAACAACATTATCAGGAGGTTCCATACTGGATAGAGTAATAAGTCAGGCATCGAATCAAGATCAGTGCTTACTGTACAAACTAGCAAATTACAAAAAAGGTAAGTGAAATCAAAACTGCCCACTTATAAATCAGTTCGTACCTGGCATTGCTCAATATTTTAACTCAGTTCCAACTGAAGTTTATATGATATTCTATTTTATATTATTTATATATGTATTATAGTATATTGTTTGTGACGTGTGACCTTTAACTGGTCTCTCAGAATTTTAAATCTAATTCATTGCTATAAACGTCGGGAACATATTTAAATACTAGAATACCAAGTCATATCACATATAGCATACAAGCACCGATGTCCATTTTTGTTATATAGAGGAAATTCTATGGATACTGAAGGGGCGAGAACCAATTTTTTTCGATTTCACCGCGTTATCATCTTAAAGCTACTGCGGCACTGGCGGCAGGGTTCTCTACATCCCGAATTGAAGATATTTCTATGACTCCTTCGATTCAGAATATATCAACTTTTCTCCAAAATATAACTGATGTTTAGGAAATAGTATTTTATACACCTAAAGTAAAGCCAGCTATTATATAGTGAGCAAACTGAAGCAAAATTCGTCTTGGGTGACAGAAAATAGACAATGTAGATTAAAATGTTGATGAAAGCTGAAAATGAGTGATAATGATTTCGATAAAGAAGCATACTATTCTGAAAATAGGAATATAGGAAAAGATCTCGCATTCAGAAAATAAAAACTATCATCAATTGAGAATTTCAGACCGATCATCTCTACCCAGTTTCTAAAAAGTATTTGAAGATGTATTTTTGGAACTACCCTCTAATTTTATATTTCATGAGTTCACATAAAATTTGATTACCAATGCAACATTGCTTCCCACCGGGAAAATCAACCGAAACAGCCCTAATGGGTTTTCATGAAATTTTCTTATAGTTCATTGACACAGGCGAGTGTCTTGCGGTAATTTTACGTGACGAGTAGGACATTCGTTTGCGTCAATGACGAAAAATTATTGAACATTTTTAAGGTTTATGGGCTTCGAGGAAATCACCTCAATTGGAATTCATATTTTTTATTCAACAAACGAGATGCGGTAGGTTTAAGTTGGAGTACCGCAGGGATCCATACTGGGGTCACTTCTATTTATTTCCTACATTAATAAAAGAGAATTATCGTACCCCATGTTTTTTGCTTATAGAAATGACATTTCATTACTCGTTTCAGTAAAAAAAACGATGATTCAACACGAAAATGTGAAGATATCCGTGAAATCTACTTATCACAAGAATCAAGATTTGCTCGCACAGGGCTCTGGCCCTTGTCCACACAAGGCTCTGCCTTCTGGGCGCACTTGAAAGAGTGTTTAATGAAGGAAAATTAAATGAAATGAATAAAAATTAAAAAAGTTTCCGAATACCGCAAAAACCCAAGTGATTCTAATCCACGATTAAGGGAACAATATTTTACCTATTCTCCCTAACATCAATGACAAGATTCCACGGAACACTCACAATACAGCTTAATTCTTGGATATACATATTGATGAGCATCGCTGAACTGGAATGCACATTGAGAGAGTTTGCGGTATCCAAATTGAGCGCCTTGACTTGTTCAGAAACTCGAGGGTTGTTCTAAATCTAAATAGAGACTAGCTTGTGAAGGTCTATTATTCTCAGGTCGAGTCCAGACGTTATAGAGTATGCTTGTGGGGCTACTCAACAATGAGTAGAAATGTTTTCATCGGTCAGAAACCAATAATACGAACTATTCATGAAATTTCGAGGCGAGATTCATTCAGAGCAATTTTCAGCTATCACAAGATAATGGTATTTGTTAACATATATATTTTTGAATAAGCCGTCGGTGTTTTCAAGAACAAAAGTGACTTCATTTTTAACAGTGACTACCATAAGTTTGAAACGCGTCAAAAAGAAAATATGCACATCATAAAACCCCTCCAAATATACAATTACCTAAAACTCCCTACAATTCAAGACAATTTTTTTAATCATCTACCAAACGGGTCAGATCCACTAATAATCTCCAGCAGTTCAAAAACAGATTAAAGTCGTGTTTGTTTTGATAGCTGTTTTTTAGCTCTAGACGATTATTTCAGCGCACCGCCGGATTTCGTATAGGCATCGTCCATAGATATTCTAATATCTATGGACGATGGTATAGGTATACCTGCTCATTGCATTGCTCTCATGGTATTCCGTTTGTTTTATAATATGTGGTGAATTGTGAATTATTCGTCTATATCTTTAATGAAAATAATGTGTTCCACCCTGTGAACATTCATGATTTTGTTTGACAATTCCTATATACGAAATTAATTTCGTCCTAAGGAATAATTTAAGAATCTGAATTTGAGTTAATTTTAAAATGGAGATTCCAATATTTCTTTGATGTAACAGGTAATCTATTATCATAGCAGAAAAACGCAAACAAATGTAAATTCGATATGTCCTAGGTGGAGAGCTTGTAGATGCATACAATCAAGGAGGTCAAGCGGAGGTGGAAAAATTAATGCGTCAGCAATTCGGCCAACTAATGTATCAAGAAGGAAAGGGTCAAATAATAAACCGATCCGAATATCTCCGATGGAAATTCAGAGATCACGAACAAGTAGTACTTCCTATAGAAGCATCGTTAAGTCGGTAAATATATTTCTTTATTTACTATATGCTCGTTCATGCATTCGCCGAGTAATACAACTTAAGAATATTACGTTTACAAAAACCTAACAGCAAAAACAATCACGCAATCGTTTTATATTCCAATACAGTTATGATCCCCTTGGTAAATGGGCTGATCATGAAGCTTGTTGGCAAATGAAGTACCGTGGATCTCTAGGAGAGACATTGTTACACGTTCTGATTATTTGTGATACCAAAATACATACACGACTGGCTAGAACTCTCATCAAATGCTTTCCTAAGCTAGCGTTAGATGTTGTTGAAGGTGAAGAATATTTAGGTATATATGATCTTTTGGAAATTTAAAATTTGTAGTGAAACTGTGTTTTTCAGGAGCAAGCGCACTTCATTTGGCAATCGCATATAATAATAATGAACTCGTGCAAGATTTGATTGAAGCTGAGGCGAACGTTAATCAAAGAGCAATAGGTAAGAAGTATTTCAAATCCGTATATATATATAAATATATGAAGGTATCTTTTATATTTGGGTATTGTAGTCAATTGGAGGGCTTCAGTAAATGAGTACTACTATCCTACTATAAATATATACATATATATTTTTTTATTTCTTGAATTCTAGTTTGTCTGAATGCCGCTATATTCTATTAATGTGTTAGTTATACACAGACACTAATACTTCAATCGTTTCATGTCCAAGACTGAGAAAATTAATAAAAGAGCAAATAGGCCGGGTATTCTCCGAAGTGTAATCATCTCCGACCCGAAAAACTTCTGATATATTCAAACAAAAAACGAATCAACGAAGTATTTGACAACCTGGAAGCTGTTGTAAATTACTTTTTCGATTATCTTAGACCACTCTATATCACTTCTCGAATTAGAATCTTGCGTCAAAGGCAATGGAGGCAATTTATAATTCGAAACTGTAGAAAATTCTCTAGCAATCAACACCATATTTTTTTCTGTTAATATCCAAACTGGAATGCGTTAGTTGTTCGGAATCGTCCCTATAATATTCATATCTATCTGATGCTACACCGCTGGACTACTTTTCTTCCATAAACTATTACTTGATAAGAAATATTCGAATTCAGTATTCCCTAAAATCCCTTTTTATTAAGCTTGAAATCCCTTTTCATTGAGTTTCATTGAAAAATAAAAAAAAATCCAAGAAGGAATATTTATTTTTGAAATATAAAATTATATTCTATTTTTCATAATAGCTTTTCAAATTCTAGTGGTACGGTAAAAATTCCAATAATTCAACTTTGGTTATTCCTTGAGAAAAATGATTCACATTTCTCAGTGTGAAATACTATTCAGAATTAGAAAATCAGATAAAATTTCAGGTTGCGACAAAAATTCCATAGCCTATTACACACGAGCAAAAAATGTGAGCACAAGGCGTTAGCCGAGTGCGGTGACTATATAGCGACCGCAAGTAATTGGCCTTATTCTCGAATTCTGTTCTGTACTTTTCCTACTCACACTATATGCTTGTGCGGTAATTTCTGGTAGTGTAGCACAAATTTCTTCGTTATCATCCATTTTCAATGATTGACGAGACAGCAAGTATTTAAAATAATTGCTTGTAGAATCATAGATTAAACTAGATACAGTACCAACCTACAGCTGTTAAATACGTAATAAACGCTTTAAAATAGTGGGAGTAGAAAAAGTATTTTTACGGGGTGTAGGTATCATGAATATGTTTCTTGTAACCTGGACCTTATTGTGATATTACAAAATTAATTTGATATTAATTATGGCAAAAACCATGTTTAATAGGTAGTTTCTTCCTACCGAGGGATCAACAGAAACCACGACCCGCCAGACATACAGACTATGAAGGTCTGGCGTATCTGGGCGAATACCCTTTGGCCTGGGCAGCTTGTTGTGCCAATGAAAGTGTGTATAATTTATTACTTGATAATGGTGCCCACCCTGACTATCAAGATAACTTTGGAAATATGATTTTACACATGGTCGTTGTCTGTGATAAACTGGTAAATATTTTTCACGAAGATATTATCTAGGTATAGAAAGAAAAAAATATAGTTTTTTACTCAGTAACTGAGTAAAAATCTTACAGGAAATATGTATTGGTATTAATACGGATTCGAAGTGTCGGTCAGTTCCATTCATTTACCTATTTCAGGATATGTTTGGGTATGCTCTTAGACACCCCAAATTACCCGCTAGTAATGGTATTGTTAACAAAGCTGGACTGACACCCCTAACTTTGGCTTGTAAATTAGGTGAGAGTGATGGAAATTCATTTCCGATTTAACAATAATTTTTTGTAGGGCGCGCCGAAGTTTTCAGGGAAATGTTAGAATTATCTGCCAAAGAATTCTGGCGATATAGTAATATTACTTGCTCAGCATACACTTTGAATGCCTTGGATACATTACTGCCAGATGGCAGTACAAGTAAGTAACCATATTGATACAATTGATTTCACACTCTCATAAACATATAATATCCTCAAGTTCAATACAATGATCTGAAAAATTTTGTAGATTGGAATTCGGCACTTTTTATCATTTTGAATGGAACTAAAGAAGAACATTTAGACATGCTGGATGGTGGCATCATCCAGAGACTCTTGGAGGAAAAATGGAAAACATTTGCAAGGGTATTACTCGTTAAACATTTTATCATGCATCAATAAGATAATAGCAACAGTACCTATTTTCCAGAATCAATTTTTGAAAAGACTCCTCATTTTGGTCCTTCACTTAATTTTCCTGTCATTGGCAGTATATTTGAGGCCTGATGATCCTGATGAACCATTGTTAGGATGGTCAGATGATCCAACAACCATTGCAAGGTAAATTCAAATGGTACTCAAGTTGGTGCTGAATATCTTGAAATATCAGATCTTAATAAAAAAGTTAGCCGAGCAGAAAATAATTGACTGATTATATAATACACGTTTTTTGTTCACGATCTTTTTTTCTGTTTGTGTCCTGTTCCAGAATTGGAACTATATCATATTGAATATTCATATTGATTCGTTGTTTCTGTTTATATTGTATTTTATGAATCTTTCTCAGGCGTCTCTGTATGAACTCAGTAAAACTTTTTTGGCAACTTTTCCTTATGAATGATTGGAACATTTGTGTAAAAGTAAAACTTTTGATATAGTTCAGTTGCCCGACCAATAAACTATATAGTCAAACTTTCCTACCTCACACCCGTTTCGACAATATAGTTGGGATTTTCAGAGCTTTTCCCAACTCTACGTGCTTTGTTTTGAATTAATATCATTATTCTATTCATTTTTCAATAAAATATGCCGATTTTTTCAGATACTGTTGTGAGGTGGGCACCATTTTGGGTGTACTGAGCTACGTGATTTTCCAGCAAGGGGATGAAATTAGAAACCAAGGATTGTGGACATTTTTAAAACAACAAGTAAGGCTGAAGATATTCGTTGAACACGGTTTTATACTGAAATTTTCAGTCAAATTCACCACCAAAAACCATATTTCTTATATCGAACCTCCTTATATTGGCCTGCATACCTTGCAGATTATTCCATGACAGAAACACAGAAGAGGCAATTTTACTATTTGCAGTACCTGGCTCTTGGTTTCTGTTGATGTTTTTTGCTGGGTAAATTTAATGTTGCTTCATTTTAGGTTGATCTTGACCTTAGTATTTTTTAGTGCAGTGCGGCTCACCGGACCATTTGTAACCATGATCTACAGTATGATAACAGGAGATATGTTGACTTTCGGAATAATTTACACAATTGTACTCTTTGGATTTTCTCAATCATTTTTCTTCTTGTACAAAGGATATTCAGGTGTCAACTCAACATTATATCACAGTTATCCATCAACTTGGATGGCACTGTTTCAGATCACGTTAGGAAATTACGATGTAACTGAAATTTTCTCCTTGAAATATATCAGAAAAACATATTGACGATATTGATTTTCAGTACCAAGAGCTTGGTTCAACAACATACCCTGCTGTAGCAAAAAGTGTTTTTGCAATATTCATGGTTTTTGTACCAATTTTGTTACTGAATATGTTGATAGCTATGATGGGAAACACATACGCTCATGTTATTGAACAAAGTGAGAAAGAATGGATGAAACAGGTAATAGACTTGATGATTTTCATTTGCAAGTATCAAATTATTTCTTGGAGGTCAAGCTGTAGCACAACACTTTTTCGAGTTTTAATATACCCGGGCAACCGGCCCCCGGCCCCTGCCCGGCCCACCCCCCGCCCCCCCCCCCCCCCCATTCCCGTGGGTTAGTTACGATTTAATGGTTGGGCAGTACTATTGCACCTCATATCTGTGAAGCCTAGGCCAATATGAACTATCTAAAAGATTCTGATTCCTAAATAATTATCAGTTAAGTTGGAACGGCGATATATATAATCTAGCTGTCAACGTAAAAACAGCAAAATCCTCGAGAATGTAGGATTAGATTATACGATTATTACTTGCAAAAAAGATTGTGCTTTATGGAAACTATTGATCACTATGCTTGAATCTATATCCTATTAGCAATTCAGCGATCTTCACCCTTGAACCATTTTCCATAGGAACAGTGCGGCGTTTTTTGTCTTCAATCCCGAAAACCCAGAATAGTGCATATATTTTTCGAGGACAAATCATTTAACGGGTAATGGGGTAATACCCGTTTCTATGAAATGTCATCTCTCAAGTCTCTTGTTCTGTAACTTTTTTCAGTGGGCCAAAATCGTCATAACTCTAGAGAGGGCAATCCCCCAGTCAGATGCACATCACTACTTACAAGAATACAGCATTTCACTAGGACCTAGTGAAGATCCAAGTACCGAGCAACGTGGCGTCATGGTTATTAAATCCAAAAATAAAACTAGAGCTAAACAAAGAAAAGGAGCAGTGGCCAATTGGAAGGTACTTAGGAGATATATGTGAAAAATGTTCTAACACAAATGTATTGAGATTTCGCATGAGAATATCGTATTACTATAGTTTCTCAAGAATGTGATCTCATTTATTGAACTCGTATTTTCCTGTTATCATCTCCATTTTTTCAGAGGGTAGGAAAAGTTACGATAAACGCCCTCAAGAAAAAGGGCATTACTGGAGAAGAAATGAGATGTTTAATGTGGGGAAGAGAATCCATAAACACGCCAATTAAAGTCAAGGGGTAATGCCAAAATACTCACCTTGATTCAAACATAATCGACCCCTTTCATTTTTCAGCCCCAAAAAAGACCCATTACTGAATCCCCAGGGGCCTGATTTGACAGGAGGATTTGGTGATGCACTAACTGCAGCGCTAGATGTCATGGCATTTACCCATGAACTAGACATAAACGGTGCAGCTCAGGGATTGAACTTAGCTAATAATGTTAAACCTGCCCCATCCACAACAAACCAGAGTTCTGCTGGATTCAATAATCAAAAGACATCTGAATTTAATTCAGGTGTTATAGGTTAGTTATTTTCGCCGTCGTTCGGAATTTTATGTTTATGTGGAATTATTGTGACAGGTACTGCAATGATTGGTGCTCTATCTCAACTAACCGATTCTCAGGGCTTCATGGAACCTATTCAAAATTTTCAGAACCAATCGAATATGTTCGAAGTATCAACAAATTCTAACCTGTCCGAACTACTGAAAGTTGAAGATCCTCTGAGAGAACTCGTACTATGTTCTAACGAAAAAGATGTAGATCCCGAAAAGTTGAAGTTTTTAGCACTTTCAGCTGCAAATCTTGTTAAAGAAGAAGAGGCTAAAAAAAGTAAAGGTCAAGTTACGAAAAGTGTAAAAGCTCTGGCGGGTATATTTACTGGAACAGAAAACTTTGTGAAGAAGGTAGAAGAAAACTTGAAGAAAAAATACGCAGTCCTAGAACCGAGTGATAGCGATGGATTTGGAGGTAGTACCTATTCCTGAAACAATAATATATTTTTATCCAATAGCTCTGAGAGTTTACCAGTACCTTTCACTTCAATGTAATACCCTAAAAAACTCTCTGATCTATGGGTTAATTTTTCTTCATCGTGATATCATAAAGAATCGGGTATTCAAGAATTAGACAAGGCATGCATTTGCGACAAGCAAATGCATGGTAATAAAAATTGAAATAGGCGGCGTATATCCAATATATGTTTTTTTTTTATTATGAATTCTCTATTACAATAGGTTATTCGTTGATTCATTATGGTAACATAAAAAAATCATCGATCGATGCACTTCAGAAATTTGAATACTATTTCAATCTATCTGAAATAGGTACCAAGTTAAATAGCATTGAACATCAATAAGTGGAAAACTTACTAACCTTGAGATAACCTGTACCTTCTAGATCCCATAATAATCAAGTGATTATTAAAGTTTTGAGATGTTTACCGCGTCTCTTATTAGCAACAGTAATTTTTTTATAGTCGATTTTTTTTACTGTTTCGATAATCACATCATTTTAATATGATAATGATAATATTCGTAGCGGTGCATACAATACCTCAAGACTCACTCAAAAACTATTCTTCCAGTCGAAACTTGTGCGAGCAATGGATCAAGGAGGCCTTACTTTTTAACGTGCGATTACCCAGCACGGTAGCCCTTCGGGGAATAGAACCCCCGTCTTCCGCTTGAAAGGCGAATGTGCTAACCACTATACACTACCGAGAACCACCCTTGCCCGCACAGACTTTGCCTTCTGAGAGTACTCGCGAGAATAATCATTGTATCGAAGGTATGTCTAGAGAACTGAGTTTTTTAGTCAGGTACTTCAACGATTCCTCTATATATGAAAAAATATCTAAAATACACATATAATATGGAAGCTTGTATACCAACGCATCGCTAATATTGAGGAACTTAGTCAAGAAGTATTTTTATTCCACATTCACAAAGGATTTATCCTTCATCTTGCTTAAGGAAGCTATTTTATTGCGAAACTCATGTCGAGGTTTTGTAAACCACTGTAGTGAAAATCGTACAGGAAATTATAATATTTTGTTAGTTGGTTTCATCAAGTATCGGCCAGTTCAATGCAAACTTTGATATTTTTCACGAGAAATGAAAAAGAAATTTCTATATCATCAATCAAAGGCTTTTTAATGGAAAAAATGCTGTAAATTTCATGCTATATGTCGTATACAATAATAATTAAATGATAAGTTTTCACGTTCAGTGATAGAATTATTGGAATATTCAACTAGCAATATAAAACATTGCAAAGTTCATGCACTTACGTGATAGGAAACTGCCAAGATAGTTTCAAATATCAATGATAATGAGTTGTTGGGTATATTCAAAATCTAAAATAATTTTCCATCTCAGAAGCGCCTTTACTGGGAAAGATCTCGAGGAATAGAAGAGCAAAATCTGCATATCTTCGGAACTCTTCAGCCAGGTCCAAAATGTCCGATAAAAGAAGATTTATTCTAGAATCAGATTCAAGTTCTACAGATGCACTGGAAGGATTAGAAAGTTGCGATAATAAGTCTTTCATTGAAACTATTGTTGCCGATACAAGACAACATATAGATGCCATTGATGTTTCTTTGGTGGAACAAGAATTGTGAGTATTCCAATGTCATGGATCAATATTTTATCAAACAGCTTTAAAAGTGAGTCTAACCACCGTTTTTCCGATGATACAATAAAAAAATATCAACTTTCCGTGTTGGCATAGGATTTTCACTGTAGATTTATGTCATACTACTATCATTATTGTGTTTTGATCGATTAGTTCATTAGAGTACGCTTTATGGTTCGCACGGGCCATAAACTGGAATCTCAGCTCTCTCACATAAGCTACCTGACAGAAACCATTGCCTTTGCGTCACGATCTTTTAGTGAAGTTGAACAAAGTATATGTGAGTGTGTGGGGGAGGGGGGGACGAGGTTGGCACTGGAATGCATTCCATTTGCCAGAAAATTTTGAAACGCGCCTACATCCCTATATTTACAGTTCACATGTTGTAACATATTTATCGATGGCGTCGTGTAATTCTCGCTTGTCAAGAGCAATATTTGTAATATTAGTAGGTAACTGCAAGTTGAACAAAGATGTTCCGCAATTGATAAAGATGCTTTGGGATTGGTTTACGCAGTCACAAGATTTCACCGATATTTGTTTGACAATGATTCACTCTTTTTACAGACAGCATATTTCAGAAGAAAAAAGAAACGCACTTAAAATAGCCAGTAACGGACTTCGTTAGGCTATGACTCTAAATAGTTAAAACTCTAATGTAATATACCAGCCTGGAAAAAAAACTCTGCTGATGATTCCCTCTAAACTTCCGTTGCAGAATTTTTTTGAATAGCTTAAATTATCAACTCATGTTCAAATTTTACATTTAAGATTGAGAAAATTGTCAATAAGCTAACGAGACCTTAAAAGTGAAACCTCTAAAGATAAAATTTAATCGAGAAATGCAGGTCTTGCCAACCAAGAAAAAAATGCATCTCTACACCTCTGGGATATATCACGAGAACCGTGCTATCGCATGCATTTCTATTTTACCGGTCCTCTCGAAGGAAGAATGTGGATGATGATCATTGATTCTGGCTAGAGGTAGTGCCAATGAAAGATACTATGTCCAAATCTACGATAGAAGCACGATATTCCCAAGGTTTTGGGTTGCCCAAGTTTTTAGTGAGTCTTCGACTTACTTTTGTCGGATTTAAGATTTGTGTAAAGACAACGGATTAACACATACGAAAATGACACCCTACCACCCAAAATCGAACGAATGCTTGCTGCGGATCCAAAGCTAGGTCAATTATAGAGACCTAAGCAATTCTCAATTTTGTACCGAAACAATGAGATTATCGACAGAGCTTCAAGATAGCTAATGTTTGGACATCAACTGAGATCCTAATTTGATTTCCTTGAATCGAACGCGACTTCAAACATAGAACTGGAACAAATCAGGCAAAAACTGAATCATGACCAGATGTATTTTACGGAAAAAATGTGGGAGAATGTAAACTTCTGCAAAAGGACTACCCGCTAGAATATTTGGTAAGTATTGATGGTATTATATTTCAAGATAATTCTGGAAAGGAACCCAAAGCATCTGACTCGGAAGAAACTGATGAGGTTTCTCCAATTGTCGATTTCTTAGCGACCTCTACACTGCCGTCAATGGAAGCTGATCAGCAATCGGTAGGTTACACGCTGGAACTGAGAAGAAACTACTCTCGAAATAGGAGAACACCTGCCAGATATTTGGGTTACTGATTTCTTCCAATTTGTGGTTGGGATGAAATGTGGTAATCTTATTGGTTCACACCTTGGCCTATAAAATCGAAGAAACGCATTTTGATTTGCCACGGCAGTCGTCAATCGACCTGTCAGAACAGAAGCATTAGGCTGATACATCTATCGATTTATTAACATACATACATTATCTACTTGTCATACTGCACCATTCAACAATACAAGCTGTTTTAAAAATTATTTGGTTACGTCTGTTGTGCCTCAGCGCTCTGTTATTGGGCCGCTATTATTCAAGATTTATAGAAATGATTTGTTATATCAAATGCTATCTTATATAGGAATCGCTTTTGGAGATGCTAGTTCACTTATATGTTAGAATAAAAGCTATTATTCCTTCCTCTCCGAAATAAAATCGGCAGAAAATCGTGCTGAAGAATGGTTCAATGATAATTTGATGAAATTAAACAAAGACACATCAAATAATACTGTGCTTTCAACTGATAATAGGATCGCAAAAGGTGTACATGCGAAACTTTGACTATTGTCAACAGCTTGAACAAGTCAAGGTAATTATCCGTTAAGCGGGCTCCATCGTGAAATTAAAAAATTTTTGGTGGAACATACGTATTTCGGCCTCCTGAACAAAAAAGTCTAATAAAGTTTTTGGGGCTCGCAACTAGTTTCGGAGATACGGCCCCCCAAAGACAGGAAATCGGGGTTTTCAGGGTTGACATTTATGTTTGTTTATTCAGCCAATTCCGCTCGAAATTCATCCTTCTTTCTATCAGCACAATATACAGATTCTATACCACCTTCTTCATCACTTTCCAATAGAATTATAAGCATTTTTCACAACAAAACTCTAAAAGGTAAATCGTCATAGAAATTCGAGGTTAGCAAAACAATAGAACGCGCATCGCGCGTTCTATTGTTTTGCTAACCTCGAATTTCTATGACGATTTACCTTTTAGAGTTTTGTTGTGAAAAATGGAAAATGCTTATAATTCTGTTGGAAAGTGATGAAGAAGGATATATAGAATGAGTATATTGTGCTGATAGAAAGAAGGAGGAATTTCGAGCGGAATTGGCTGAGAAACAAACATAGGCGTAAAACCCCGATTTCCTGTCTTTGGGGGGCCGTATCTCCGAAACTAGTTGCGAGCCCCAAAAACTTTATCAGACTTTTTTGTTCAGGAGGCCGAAATACGTATGTTCCACCAAAAATTTTTTAATTTCACGATGGAGCCCGCTTAACGGATAATTACCCAAGTCATCTCGTATTGACGATCTTCATCCAAAATTGAGTAAACATAATTTTCTGAAAACTCATGTTGATGATATAACTCAGCTATTCTCAATGTAGTTATACAAAACACGTCTGACACAACTTTGTAGCTATCACACACTATCCCAGTACCAAAAGAACAAAAAATATATATGTACTCACCTCTTCCTTCAAAACCCCAAACCCCTTCAATAACTGAAGCCTCACTCATATTTCAAAAATAAAAAGTTACTTTTTTATCAGCCCTTTTTTCTAAATACTGGATCTGTTGCACTGCCGCTCATCAGTCCATTTTTATTGCAAAAAATGTCGCCAACATTTCGATGAGTAATCCAAACATTGCCTATTTTGCAGCAATCGTTGTGACACAGCTGATATTTGTGAACTTTTATTGGTATGCCAAACGCATTCATTAAACCGAAATAAAAATTCACAGGAATGTAAAAAAATTTAACCTCTAAGCAGGTAAATGACATTTACCAATTACGACATTTGTTGCGAGTTCTAGTTTGTCTATTTGCAACGCCTACTCGAAACACAAAATTAATTGAAATCAATCTTGCGAATTCTCATTTCTTGTTCATTTGATGGAATTATTTCGAATGATTGTGCATAATAAGAAGGGCCTGAAGACGTGTATTGAACTTGGAGAAAAACTTAAGTTGCTGCTCGCTCCTTGAAGCGAGATTAATTCATATGCAAATCTATGCAAGCTAAACGAATTATTACGGGGGATTCGAATATTCCAATCATGAATATTTCTTCTTTCTCTCTGTTTCAGATCTACAACAGTTTCAGACACCTTATTGGTACAAGGTACTGGAAACGGAGCAGAACCACAAGCTGGAAATTGCCAATCAAAAAGAAAAAAACGACCCAAAACGTCTAAAACAAACAGGTTAATTCAATATATCTCCGACTGATTGGGGGAAAAATTTCATTTCTTTTCTAGGGTTTTGCCTTTCAATGATCAGAGAAATTGTAAATCAGCTAAGGACCAAATTGATTCGGAAGATTCTGGTTCTCCCGATCCATTAGAACCATGGAGTACGAAAAATATCGCTAATATGAATAAAATATTGGCCTGGGAAAATGATCAGGACAGTGTATGATAATTGGGATTGTACTACAAATGTATAAAAAATGTTTATCATGAAAATAGAAGTGTTTATTTATTTCAATATCAAAATATAAAATCTCTTAAAAAACTAACCAAGAGTATTAAAATTAACACAACCATATGTGCTGCCTGCAGCTGGACTATCACACAGTAGTTTTAAAAGGACACCATGACTGACAATTTCTATTCACTCTGTCTTTAATGGACGTTTTCCTTTCCTGTTTTTACTTTAGATGCCTGAAATTCGAAAAAAAAACCAATGAAATGATGGATGAAAGAAAATTTGATTCATTATAATTACTTATCATTTTGAAATCAAAAGGTTCATTTTTGTCAAAAAATAACGAAAAACGAAAGATTCAAAAATAATATTTTTCTACTGCTATAACACAAAACTGCTCTATATTACTGCTGGATTCATATTTTTCACGAGAGGCCTTCATTCTTCATTTCCGCCGCCCCATGTACCTTTATAAAACAAATATTCAAAAAATGAACAATTTGTTCAGGCCAGCCTCAACTCACCTACACTGTAGGTTGACGGACTAACACCTATTAGAAAACAACTACTCCCCTGGCATTGGATTACATCTAACAGGTGTTAGTGTGGGATTCTTCACAGAAGAAATTCCACATATACTCTTGGCGATACACCACCAGAATTGATTTTCAATTATTGGGACGGGACACACTTGCAGACCGGTTTCGGGCTATTTGGCCTCTCGTCAGTGCAAGGCAGTGCCATCATCAACATAAGTTGATGACTTCCCATAATTAAAAATCATACTCGAGTGTCAACAACAGCCAAATATAATGATAGGAATAATGAAATATTTTCGAAAATAAATCAAATATAATTTTCAATAGAAAATAATGTAAACGTTACTTACTCCCGCCAACTCGGTGGCGGTAGTCGATCAAGCAAAGAACCAATCGCAGCGCGACACGGCTCGCGTAAGTCGGGGGCGTGGCCTAACGAAGGCCGACGCGAAGATATAAAGATAGCGGATCGGAACGCATTCAGCAGCATTCCGAATGTAGATGAGCACTAGCGTACTAGTCAAGCATTCAGTATTCAGAATTATTCGTCGTAAACCTTTACTTTTAGGTAAAAGCACAGTAGTGCATTCTGAAAAATCGAGAATTGCATTTCCTAGCGAGGAAATAAATACGAAGAGAACATTTGGACGTTCGCAGAGTTATTTGGCTGGTTGTTTCGAAACAAAAGCAGTAGGAATAATCCAAATAGGCAAAAATACGATCCATAAGGGTTTAGTCGAGATAATTGCAAGGCGCAATTATTTCAGATATGAATTCGTTCAGTTGCTAAAAGCATCGATACATCCGACTTTGAACAGTTCCTATCGGAACTTCTACGAAGAAGAAAAGTCAAGTTCCAGTCGGCGCTGCCGAGCATCGAGAGCAAGCTTTGCTCCCCAAACAAAATTCAACGACGAGATCTACGATACCCCAGAGGCATATCGAATAAAGTGCTTGCACCGCCTCATACCCCCTTTTTAACTGTACTGTGACTTCAAGAAAGAAGAAGAGGCCATTCTCTGTACGGCTCCCAAGACTTTCATTCCTGCCTGAGCCTGGGTAGGAACCGTACAGAGACGCCGGAAGCTCTCGGGCCCTCCACCCTTACTGCGCGTAAGGGTTGCTCGCCCAGGAGACGCCGACCAGTGTTCCGAAGGCTCGTCTACGTGACGAGTCACTGCACTAGGAAACTGGGGCTAAAAACGCACTTCCAGCAACGGAGCGCTGGACACGTGGTCGCGAGTAGGTCGGGGATTTGAACCGCGTACCTGTGTGTCTCGTAGATAGGGATCGTAGGGAACTTTGCAGTCCGTGCCATTAGGCCAATGTGGTGGCTGCAAAGGTTTTTACTCGGTCAGTTCTCTCTCTCCTAGGGATTTATAGTAAAATTTCCGTCTTAAATTCATCGTGTTCGGTTCGCGGCGCGAGGCTGTAGTGGCCGACACAGATTTGTTTCATACTACCCTGTCACTGATACGGTCAGTGCTAATAGGTAGGGGGTATCTGTTCGCCGAGTGTGGATAGCTCTACCTCGAGGATTGTCAGGTCGTAGGAACCCACGAGCCGGAGCATTAATTTCCTGAACCTCTGAGATGGATCGAGAGAAGGACGGTCTTTTCTCGAGGTTTTCAGCCTTATACCACCCACGGCCTAGACAATACGAGTAGAGTATCTTCCCTAGACCTAGGCTGATACAAACAACTAGCAAAATTGCCGTTGCTGCGCCATCTGCCCGTAGACTAGGTACTAACCAAGAGCATATCCGCATGGCCCCAATTCCTCGTACAAGGAAAAAATAAAACAAATATTCATGGGGATGCTTGAAGACTGGCTTTAAATCAAATATTCAAAAAATGAACAATTTGTTCAGGCCAGCCTCAACTCACCTACACTGTAGGTTGACGGACTAAGTCTACAAGTGTGTCCCGTCCCAATAATTGAAAATCAATTCTGGTGGTGTATCGCCAAGAGTATATGTGGAATTTCTTCTGTGAAGAATCCCACACTAACACCTGTTAGATGTAATCCAATGCCCTTCGTGGTATTAGCCAGGGGAGTAGTTGTTTTCTAATAGGTGTTAGGCCGTCAACCTACAGTGTAGGTGAGTTGAGGCTGGCCTGAACAAATTGTTCATTTTTTGAATATTTGATTTAAAGCCAGTCTTCAAGCATCCCCATGAATATTTGTTTTATTTTTTCCTTGTACGAGGAATTGGGGCCATGCGGATATGCTCTTGGTTAGTACCTAGTCTACGGGCAGATGGCGCAGCAACGGCAATTTTGCTAGTTGTTTGTATCAGCCTAGGTCTAGGGAAGATACTCTACTCGAGTATGATTTTTAATTATGGGAAGTCATCAACTTATGTTGATGATGGCACTGCCTTGCACTGACGAGAGGCCAAATAGCCCGAAACCGGTCTGCAAGTGTGTCCCGTCCCAATAATTGAAAATCAATTCTGGTGGTGTATCGCCAAGAGTATATGTGGAATTTCTTCTGTGAAGAATCCCACACTAACACCTGTTAGATGTAATCCAATGCCCTTCGTGGTATTAGCCAGGGGAGTAGTTGTTTTCTAATAGGTGTTAGTCCGTCAACCTACACTGTAGGTGAGTTGAGGCTGGCCTGAACAAATTGTTCATTTTTTGAATATTTGATTTAAAGCCAGTCTTCAAGCATCCCCATGAATATTTGTTTTACCTTTATAAAATACTAATTTTCCATATGTAGTGAGAATGGAACTGAAGTTTATTAAAATAATAAAATAGTCACCAAGAAAGGGCATTGAAGAAACAAGAATTATAATTTTGTTTGACTTTGAATTTTCATCCTCTGAAATTGGATGACCTTCCTCTAAAATCTGCCGCAATTAGGACGCTGGCCTCCCTAGGCCGCGTCATAGGGAGGCCAGGACTGCTTTATATTAACTGTCCTTGAAGAATGGGATACATTGTATATCTGCAATTTCATTTGCTTCCCTTATAACACAATGACTTCTTTGTGCTACAGTTGTAGTTATTACACAATAAATCTGTTCATGTTATTTGTCAAATCATTTCTCTATTATAATAATAATAATAAAGTTCATTCAAAATGTATAAAAAAGAGCATATACATCAATTTGTAAAAAGGTGAATAAACAGTTCAATTTTACCCGCGAAGTTAAAAACTTGTTGCGAGAGATACGAATTACATTTATGTATAATATATTTGATAAATTTGTAGAATTCAACAAAATAATATTGAAAAATTTTTAATTTCTTAACTGAAGTGAGACATTTCATGAAATAAATTTCGACGTGATTCTTGAATCCATTTTTTAATCTGTAGTTTGAAAGAAACTGATGACTTGATCATTTTTATATGATTTGGAATCAAATCAGAGTAGAGACATTGTTGTTTTAACTCTATTTTTCAATGTGATATTATTTTTATTCCTTGTATTATAAATATGATTATTGAAATTTATATTCAATTTGTGTTTATGGATATAAATCATGATGTTATATCCCAATAATTGTCTTATGTCCATTTTATGTGTTTCTATGTACAGATTTTCACTTGGATACAAATAAGACTTATTATAAATTATTTTCAAAAATCGTTTCTGAAGAACTTCAAGATTTCTAATGTGGGATTTCATGACCCCTCCCCAAGTCAGAATCCCATAATTCAATTGGGACTGTATTAATGAAAAATAAAGAATGTTAAGGGATTTTACGCTCATAAATGTTTTGAGATACTTGAATTTTGATAATAAACTTAGTAATCTCTTCAAAAGGAACGCTATGTGTTTGTCCCATTATCTGTTATAGCCGTAGAAAAAAATAATGGAATGCTAATGTTCCACTTGTATGATTTGCAACATTCCTACGGCAAATGCTGCAAACTTGACTGTCATTCCTTGCTCGCTAAACAATATACTATAATACCCTGATCATTAAATCAAAATAGTCGGTAATCAATTTTTTAGTCACGATTGAATCAATTGATATTTTGTTAGTAAATCGAACATTTTCGTAATTGGATATCCACTGAGAGATTTGAAAATATAATTAACACATGGACTTGAATTAAATGAACAATCGAGAAATTCTAACCATAAATGAATCAGTTGGGTTTGGTCATAAGATTTATTTCCTTTTTTTTCTACTCCCAATGGCGGCTGCCATCAATTTACAATACACTTGTATTGTGAGTGTGTCGTTACATTACAGCTGTCAGGAAGGTGGGAGTAGAAAAAGTACAGTACGCCACTCGAGGATAAGGCCAATTACTTACACTCGCGAATTAACACAAAGTTTCGCTTATACGTAATTGGTACTTATCCCCCTCGTTTTTATATATATATATATATATATATATGTAGCGAATCTTTTGGGGTTGCAGTCAGTTGTGTTGGGCTATATCACAAAGAAAACTCTTTGTTATTCGTCAAGCTTTCACATGAAAGGAAAGCCATGTAATGATCAAAGAACACCGCTTGATTCAAGGGTCAGGAGATACGAATTAACATCAACTTTAAATTTTTGAAGTTTAAGCCTCAGGAAAAATCTCCCTCGGCAAGGATTTCCAAAGGTCAACTGTTCTATTGAAAAAAAGACCCCAGAGCAAGAGAGGTTCGACAGGTCTCCAAGCTCACAACAAAGGGGTGGGAATTCTGTACTCGTAATATACTGTTATAACAGTCTGAAATAATGACTCGTTAGAAATATCATAAGCTTATACGAAAGCCGTATATAAACTGAATCAATTATTTCTTTGTATTTTTTTTTTGTTTCAACCTAACACAATCTGAAAAACTACGAAGAAAAGATTCATCCATCACAAAATGTCAGTACTGAATGAACTAGTTCAGAAAATGCTTACCAAATTAAGGGGTGTGGATATAGAATATTTGGTATTCTCAGGAATGCCACATCCATTATTATTGTTAGCTTCTGATAGAATTCCTTTCCCTTTGATATCAAAATAGGGCGATTTCAATAAATTTTCTCTAATTTTGCCAAGAGAAGACATCAGTCCGGTTTCTTTCCCAAGGGAATTACTTCGTTTCAGTTTACGTATATCATCGATCTTGATTTCACTTGCACTGTTCCTTCTTAACGGTACTCGTTCCAGTTTAGAAAATGACGTTCGTAAAGAAGAGCCTGAAGTATTTATTTTATCTGTGGAGGATTTTTTACTGAAATGAAAAAGAATTGTTTACAAAAATAAAAAATAATGCACATTAGTTTCTGGAGCATCTGAACATATTCTCGAATGAATATTGGGGGTGGGGAATAAAAAAACTGCAAGTATTTCTTTTTTCGATGAAAATAATGATTATACATATAGAAGAAGTGTATAGTGGGAAATTATCTCGTCGGATAGGACGGCTCCATTGTCATGCAAATGATCGGTGTTTGATTTACGAGCGATTTTCAGCGGCGGCGCTAGAGGATTTCGTAACAATATTCTAGTGATTCATCTGAAACGATATTCTGTAACAGGAAGATATGGAGATGATATGAATGTTACAAGATTTTTCCATGGAAGATTTGGACGAGATGGAACAATTTTCAATAGTTATTATATAGATATAGTTGATTACATTTATGACAAAAGATGAGGTGGGTAGAAAGTACTATAAAATGTTATAAAATGACGATACAGTTATTCAAGAACCGGATTGATGGAATTTATGAGGTATTGAGTAGGAAAAACATATGCATTACAAAATACTACATGAAAAATACAAAAAAATGAGCTTGTGTCAGTCGATATTAGAATTATTTGAGAGTATAGAAACAATGGTGAAATAACTCTTGAGCGACCTTCCCTTGAATTATCGAAACTGAGGTTTTTATATGGTTTGGGAGCATGTTGCAGACATTAAAATTCAAGGAATTTCTTTGTGAGAGAGTGAGTCTAATTGGAAGTTTCTAATTTGTAAAGTATATCTAGTGCCATGCTCATATATATCACTCTGAGTCTAGAGAGTAATTGATTGTTCATGGATTTCTACTAGAGGGTTGAACAAATACAATGGTGATAGAATAAAGGCATTATGCCAAACGCATAAAAGATTGGTTTTCTTCTATTGAGCAAAGACTGTAAGATGAGTTTTCTCATAAAATAATTCCTTAAGCGAGGTGACAAAGAACCAATGAAACGTAAACCATATTAACCACATTTCTGAGCTGTCATGTGCTCGACCATTTATCATGTGGAGTTACAATGTGCGAGCGCCAATTCAGTTTCCATCAATTCTGATTCCCAGTAAGTTAACATTCGATCCACTATGCATAATAACATCTCAGTTTTGTTCAAATTCAATGGTAAATGATATTTGAGAAAGCACAATCCTGCTTCATGTGATTCTTTGACGAGTTGGGTTCCAGAGCATTTGAGGGTAGTATCATCGACAAATACTCGAATCAAGGGACAGGAAATACTTAATATTGCTTTGAATTTTTGAAGTTTGTAAGCCTCAGAAAAAACCTCTCTCGGCAAGGAGTTCCAAAGTTCAGCTGTTCTATTGAAAAATGATGGCTGAGCAGGAGAGGTTCGAAGGTCTCCAAGCTCACAACAAAGGAGTGGGTATTCTTTGAAAAACAATTTGCTTATCATTGAAATAGTTGTTTGCCTAAAAGTATTTCAGTAATTACTTTTTTACGTACGATAACATGGGAGTAATGTTTTTAAACACAAGGGGCATAGGGTCGAATGAGTAATTTTTCTCATGTGTCTCATTTGTCATTAAGACACCGAATAGGAAAGAATTTTTACCGATGAGGACTTTAATGTGCCCATCAGATGGCGGTTCCTCTTACATTGACTAGTTAAGTGAATATAAATTTTATTGAATTTGTGGTTGAAGCTAAATAGAAGGGTTTATACTTTTTAAAAACAATGAATGAACAAAGATACCATATATTTATAAACACATTAATTACATCCGAGGCGAGTTAACTGAAAAATTACTCTCAAAATGTTTGCATTGTTTAAATGCTGGTATCAATGTTGTTACAAACTCATTTAATGCTTTAACGAATAATAAATTTGCTGAACGTCCAATCCCGGCCACCGAGTCCAATAATTATTTATTTTTAAACAAAGGCAAAAATGTATCAATGGAAAAATATTCAAATTTCTTCCTCTGTGTTCTGAAAAGGTTTTGACAGATATCTCCATTTTGGCATTGTCATAATGATTCAACAAAACGAAGGTGCTTTCTGAGACGTTACTGTGGTCGGTTGGTGGTCGAGTGCGGAAATGTTCTCTTAAATTCAATCAACTTTTATCACTGGCGGTTTACACCTGAGTTAAGACAGAAATTTTTCTGTCTGGGTCTGTGCAACAGGCATTCGTTGGTTGCCTAGATACCACTACCTGTAGACGTGTTCAGATCATGGAATTCAGCAACCGACAGTTGAAATAGCAAATGCCTTACCGAAAAAATCAGTAAGTCGCATCAAGCGCTCAAAAATATCAGACCGGATCGACGTTCCTTGCCCACATAAGGCTCTGCAGTTTGGGCGCAGTCATAAAAGGGTTTTATAAGGAAAAATAAAAAAAAAATCAAGATCATCTAATACTGTAGGTGTATACCTTAAAACCTTCTGTTTTACGGAACACTAGGGTGAGCTGGAGCTATTATAATACCACAGAAAATGATATGATTATAACTTTATAATTGGATGCATTACCTGTTGAGGCTGGTACGATGTTCTTTGGAGCTGCTTGCTTTTACTGCTGGTGATTTATCAGACTTCGATGGATTTTTATCGTTGGAAAGACCGACCCTAAAAAATGGAATACTCCAAGGATCATCACTTCCAAAAAATTACAGATTAGTTGAAAATAAACAGAAATATTATAATTATGTTTGATGGGTTCATACCTAGGAAGCTTGGAGTTGGATCCACTGATATCCTTCAAGTCTTTTACTTGTCGGGTTGTAGGTGTTGAAGCAGCCATTGGTTTCAGTTTGGGTTCCTGGAAAATAGTTATAGAAGACATCTAGTGTTTATGAACGTTTTCAGACTCACATTAATTGGGGTGCTAGTTCGCTTAGATTGAAGAGAGGTTGAACAACGTTGTTGGGATTTTTCGGGAGTCTGAGCAGTATTGAAACCTGAAAATAAAAACGGTTTGAGTGTCATTGTTTTGTGGTGTATGAATTCTTTCTTCGTAGTTTTTTGAGTTCTTAACCTACCAAAATCTGAAAAAATAAGACGTACTATTGAAATTGAAATAAAAATAAAAAAAAATATTCTTTCTGAATGAAACACATTCTATTAGTGAGCAACTCAAATTTGCCTATCAAAAGGACTAAGACTAATATTTATTAAAATAAAAAGATTGATGCTTTAGATTCTGCAGAAAAAATATCATCATTATTGGAAAAAGTAGGTACGTTTGGATCAAACAAAACACTCTCTTGATTATACTTCACTGTCTGCATTTACTTTTTCAAAATAAAAAAAACCTGGTGCTTCAACATATACCTGTAAAAATTTCGGTTACCCTTGGCGAAAAATGTTTGATTACCAAGATAGATAGATAGATACATTTATTGATCATGTTATGTAAAAATGAATTCACATTTATTACAGGTCACAAAAAACGGAGCAGTTACAATTAAAGCAATGAATAAAAACATCAAAATTTTTAAAAATGGTACACAAGTAGAAATAAATATATAGCAATAAAAATAAATGTCAGAGTATTATCCTCGAGTAACTACACAGTTCATAAAGTCATGAATAGAGTAAAAGCAATTATCCAAAAGATATTCCTTCACCCTCCTTTTGAAAATACTGAAATGTAATTGAGTTATTTCAATAGGCGGCTTATATACAGCTTCAGATCCAGAGAATTTCGTGACATTTCTAGTCCAAATCTTGGTTGCCGAAGTTATCCTGCATTTCTAGTGGGGTAACTGTGGAAATCTGAGTGAGTGTAGTACGACTCTCTGTTTTTATGAATATGCAGCAGAGTATGGAAGATTAGGATACAAGGCCAAGGCATGATTCTGAACTTCTTATTCATTGGTTTGCAATGTTCATTAAAGGAAACACTTGCGATGAATCTCATAGCTTTTTTTGCTGTCGAAAAACTCTCAATGCGTGAGATGAGTTACCCCATAATAGTATGCCATACGTTAGGTGAGTATGAAATAGAGAGTGGTGAGTAGTTATCGAAATTTGCTGGCTCAATACTTTTTTCAACTGCCGTAACAGAAAAAGTTGAGTTGAGAGCTTATTACATAGCTGGTCAACGTGCGTCTCCCATTTTAGCTTATCATCAATCGTTATGCCTAGTAATTTAGTGTAATGATGGGAAGTGACGTTGTTGTTTGATGAAATAAGTATTTTTTTGAGTTTTATCTCTGTTCAGCTTCAGAACAACAATTTTTTTTTATTGTAGCATAGTGGTATCATCTGCATAGCAGATGACTTGGCTAGGTCGCAGAAAGTGAAAAATATCATTAATATAAATGATGAATAGTGAAGGACCCAGGATAGATCCCTGTGGAGTACCATGGTGCATAATTACTCCATCCGATAGATTACCATCAACACTTAACTGCTTGCTTTCTTGAGTCCAGATATGATTTGAAAAATTGTAATGCTGTGCCGCGAACTCCATAAAATTCCAGCTTTTCACAGAGAATGTTGTGATTTACACAATCAAAAGCTTTACTAAGATCCCACATTGTTAGTGAAATGTGTTTACCAGCTTCTATTTTATAAATGACTTTTTGAATTAATTCAAACACCGCATCTGTTGTTGATTTGTTTTGTATGAAACCAAACTGATGTTCGTTTAGGATCTTATGTTTATTAAAAATATTCATAAGGCGTTCTTTGACGATAATCTCAGTGATTTTTCCCAATGTGGGTATACTTGAGATTGGTCTATAGTTGTCTGATGAATTTGGATCCCCTTCCTTGAAGATAGGTATTACTTTACTAATTTTCCATATATCTGGGAAGATACCTTCATCAAACAACGATTTATGACTTAATAGTTCAACGAGATATTCTGATGTCTCTTTGATAACCCGGCTATTCAGTTGATGTATGTCGAAGCAGTTTGTGTTTTTAGATTTATGTAAGATGTCTATATACTGGTGTTTCTAATGTTGCGATATTGTTTCAGACAAACCTGTGGACAAGGCGTGGTAGTTCATCAGTGGCCATGAGGGGCGCTGGTAATCAAAAATTTCTATTAATTTTCGTGATCACTCGATCCATGGAACACGCTGTTGCCAATTCTATTTATTTATTTATTTATTTACGAGCCTATGCTCATTGACTTATACAAAATAGGAATATATAATCACAAGTCTACACTAAATCTAATAATACATTAAATTCGAGTGTCAAACATTTAAAAGTATATGGAATCAGAAACAATAGGTATAGGTCATGACGTTTTTACATAATAAAATAAAACAATATGACAGAAAAAAAATATCACAATATTACATGCAGAAACAATAGGTATAGGTCATGACGTTTTTACATAATAAAATAAAACAATATGACAGAAAAAAAATATCACAATATTACATGAAGCATCAAATATCACAGATTCTCATGCACAACCTGAATTGAGTGTGGTTTGCAGAAAAGTTCAGGGTAAGAGAATGGGTATTAGCGAGCCTAGATGCTCTTGGGATAAAAGAATTGTTAGCTGCATTTGATTTGTGTAGGGGAATTTGAAATAAATTAGTGGAGCGAGTCTGTCTGGACGGGACATGAAAGCAAATATTTCCAATAAGCTCGGGACATGAGTGGACCGAATTTATAATATTGTATAACATCAATAGGTCTCTCTCGCTGCGCCGAGAACATAAACTTTTAATATTCAACTCCATTTCTATATCCTTGTAGAGGAAATCAGTACGATTCATCCTTAAAGCTATGTAACGTAAGAAGGCATGTTGAACTCTTTCAATTTTTTGTATATGGGTATTATATTGAGGAGACCATACGCAAGCTGCATATTCTAAGTGAGGACGGACTAACGTGCAATAGAGTAGTTTAATGGTACTAATCGAAGTGAAGTCTCTAGAACATCTTTTGATGAAGCCAAGCATCTTGAGTGCTTTAGACGTTATGTTAGAAATGTGAAGGCTATAGTTGAGGTCAGAAGTCAAAAGGATGCCCAGGTCTTTGATGCTTTGTACTGTTTGAACACAGGTATCGTTTATTATATAAGGATATGTTATTTGGTTTCTGGAGCGGCTAAAGGATATTTTGAAGCATTTAGCAGCGTTCAGATCCATATAGTTCTTGGTGCACCAATCGGTTAAGTTGGTCAGATCTGACTGGAGATTCCGACAGTCGGTGATGTTAGTGACAATAGAATAAAGCTTTAGGTCGTCGGCGAATAAAAGGAACTTTGAGTGGCTGAAAGATTCATGAATATCATTAATGAACACATTGAATAAAAGTGGTCCAAGGTGTGAACCTTGGGGGACCCCGGAAGGTACAACAACTTCCTTCGACTGGAATCCGCAAACCTTAACGATTTGTCTCCTGCTTGTAAGATAGCTTTCGATCCAGCTGAGAAGTGAGCCATTAAATCCGAGCTTCTCGAGTTTGAATAGAAGTAGATTGTGGTTCACTTTATCAAATGCCTTTGAGAAATCGGTATAAATAGAATCAACCTGCATTCCTTGATCCAGGGCATTCGAAAGAAAATTATCGTATGTCAACAGGTTCAGTTCTGTAGACTTATGCGCCTGGAATCCGAATTGTTCGTCGATCAAAAATCCTCTTGTTGATGGTGTTATGAAGTCACACAATAATGATTCAAATACTTTCGGTATTGAATTTGAAATGCTTATGGGTCTGTAGTTTTTGACAGAATTTTTGACTCCAGATTTGAACAGGGGTATTAAGAAACTAACTTTCCAGAACTCTGGGAAGCAGCCGCTAGCTAAAGAAAGATTAAAGATGAAGAACAGTGGTCGAGCCAGGTTAAAGCTACAATATTTCAGTATACTAGGGGGTATGCCATCAGGACCAGCACTTTTGAATGGACTCAAGGTACACAGTTTCTGGTACACATCTGATATGGACAGGAAACACGATGATAGATTTAAAATGGTATTTGAGTATGTGTTGGACGGTAGGTCACCGGATTTGTTACTGTAGACAGTAGAAAAGTAATCAGCAAACATGTTCGCTATTTCTTCTCCTGAAGAGCTGGTTTTCCCATCATAAAAAAGTTCATTCTGATGTTTTTGTTAAAGGATAGAGAATTTATCGGGACTGGATATGTGAGGTTATTGAAAACACCAAAACGCGTCAAATTTGTGTTTAACTTTATGCGTTATTTATTCCATGTAGTGTGAAAATAATTTCTCAGTTGGAATAAATTTGCATTGTGTTTCTACTGATCTGGACCAGAATTCGCAACGACATGGCCTCTTGGCAACACAGGACTGTCATCTCCACTGCAAGAGTGCCGGTACCTGGCGGATTTTTTTGCAGTACTACTACGCCTACATCATCAAATTTTTTATCAAGTTGGCCATATCGGTCGTCTGATTTGCTGACAATCTTTTATATGGAGTGAAAACACCAGTATATAGCCACCTTAGATTTATGAAGAGCATACTTCACGTCGTAGTGAGTAACTGGCTCCATAAAAAAAGATTATCATGTTCTAGAAAGCCTCGAGAGACAAACTAGTGAGTCACTCCGGTAGGTTGGCAGTGATTTTATGACATTCTATGCTATAATCGAAAAGAATATGTTGAAGTCATTAGGGCTGATGCTGTGCTCGTTATTGTTTAGCTTCCGAACAGAGTTTCGTTCATAATTCACTAGTTTCCAAGCGTCTTTTGGTTTATTATTGGACGTTGCGATAAAATTTTTTTAAGAAGTTCTCTAGCAGATATGATAGCTAAGTGATAATTATGCCTGAAATTCCCAAATATTTCTTTATCCGAAGGGTTGTTTGACGATACACTGATTGTTTTTTAGAATAGGTAACGTGTCTCTCATGTGGCGCAGTTCATCGCTGAAGAAGGTGATTGGTCTTTTAACCTTGTTTATATTTTTTTTGTTTTCTTAGAGGGAAGTGTTTACTTACGAGGGAGCTGTATGTATCATTTAATAGCTCGGCTACCAGATTAATTGAGTTTCTTACGTTATAAATTTCCTTCCAATTGACAAGCTCAAGGGAGTATTTCAATACTACCAGACCCTTTCTATTTATTGATCGGGTCCATTTATGCTTAGGGGAAACTCCTGTGTGTTTTGGGTGAAAAATATACTGACCACCAATATTTGTCATTATATTGTCTATGCAGCTAGAAGATATGCTACTTACCCTGGTAGGGTCAGTTAATTTAGGTGAATCAAGCTTCGAATTGCACTAACAGATGAAATAAGAAATATCATTTTTTTTTTCATTTATACTCCCGTTTTTCAAACACTCTTTAGAGTGCGCTCAGGAATCCTTGAGCGGGCAACGGCCGACTAATCGTCTTGGGTGTCGAGGTGCTGTGGAACACTGATCTTCACCGTTTTGTTCGTTCCTTACTATATTGTTCGTTTCCGTTAACCATCTGACGAACGTCAACCCTCAGAAGTCGAAAATTGTGCGAGCAATGGATCAACGAGAACTCACCTTTTAACGTGCGATTACCCAGCACGGTGGCCCGGCGGGGAATCGAACCCCGGTCTTCCGCTTGAAAGGCGAATGTGCCAACCGCTACACTACCGAGAACCGGTTTTGCTGTAGGAAAAAGCAGAAAAACCCACAGGGCTACCGAATCGGTTGGTTTATTCAAACAAGATATCCCACCTACCAAGATTGGTATCCAGGCAACCGACACCAAGCCAGCTAGAAAAATTCTGCCCCAACCGCGTATTGAACAAACAGTGAGAATGCCAGATTAAAAGTACGACAGCACCGAAAAGAGGATTTCTACTATATGGAACAAGTCCCTCTAGAAAGGTTGTCACCAAATATCCATCCATTCACATACACCAAAGTGTATATTTTCTCACCACTCACCAAGAAAAAAGATTTTTTCAGGAAGGTCATTATGACAGTAGAAAGGATGATTTTTGGAAAGGTACACAGACGTTTGGCTGTTAATATCGAAGCTACCAGCTAGAGAGAGTTTAGATGGTTAAGTGAAGAAGTAGATTGTGGTGAAATGCTGCTTGTTTTCTTGAACTGAATCGGCTAACAGCACCATCGCATACAGCGTTAGATTAGCTACAAAATACCCTTTCCTCGAAGTGTTTGTTTACATCATACGAGAGATTTTTTTTTTAAATTGAAGCGCAAAATTCGGTAAAATCGACTAAGAACACAATTATGTAGAATGTAGAGGAATATTCACTAGGTCAAAATCTAATTTTACGCAATACTGAGACACAAGGGCAAACTTTGAACACGTGTATATCGAAATCGAAGAATCGCACAGACTTTCTATTATTAGAGACACATTCCTTGGTTCTTTATCCACATCTCAGAAGTAGATAACTTCTCAAAAAAAATTCTTGATCGTTTCCCCAAGAAGTTACTGGAAACATGGAATTTTCAGAAATAGGTCACTATAGTAGAAAAAAACAAAAAATTCCCATAGCTTATCCAACAAAATATTAGAGATCTGAAAACCAGGATTTCAAGTCGTACCTGTGCAGAAAACCCACCCATAAAAATAATGAGAATCCGAGTGGGTCATGGGAATAAATAATATCTAACACCTTGCCAAAAACCACTACTTCCCTGGCTAATGCCACGGAGATGTCAAGCAAGTAATTTGTATGAATTTTTTTATCTAACACCTGTCCAAAAACCACTTCTCTGGCTGATGCTATGAAGAGTGTTGATGATATATTTCAATGCCCTTCGGAGTATAAGCCTGGAGAGTACTTCTTTTTTTACAGGTGTTGGCTCATCAAACTACTGTCTAGTAGATAGTCTTCACATACAATCAATAAAGATGTCGTGTAATGTCGAATCAGTTGTTTCACCAGGGTTTTTAGACATCTTATGCTGGATTCAGACAGATCCGAAATCCGATCGTACGACGATACGATACCTTTCTGATTCAAATTTTGACCAATCAGAAAGCTATCGGATCGTCGTACGATCGGATCTGTCTGAATCCAGCCTTAGTATCATCGCAGGAGATGAATGAGATTTATAAGTGGGCAAAAAGTCAGACAAGAACTAGTGAGCTCAATACCCGCAAACCAGCCACGAACCCTCCCAAAAATACTCTCAATGCAGTTCTGCAGCTCTGATCGAGAGCATAGAACCCTGGTGTGTTAACTCATACACCTGAAAAATCGTCAGCCCAAATCCTCGATATCTCGCGTTCATGATTTTTATCACTTTTAATTAAAGAAATCCTTTCGATAGTTGCCGACGGAGACGCACTTTATGAATCTGGTAACGTCTTCATGCACGCCCAACAGCAGCTTTGTGGGTAACAGGTTATGTTCATATGATTGTCACATCATTTCCGATTCTAAATACTATTACATAATTCTTCAAATCAGCGCTAGCCTGAATCCTAACTAAATCGTTTATTTTCATATTAGGAATTCAGTACATTCATGAACAAAATTAAAGAGAACTCATTATTAATTGAAATCAATTTCGGTCCTAGGATTTCTAAAACTATCTTCGATACTTGAAATATGTATTGAAAAGATTTTATATTTTCTAACACTAAGAAATAATGCACCTGTAGTAAGTTGCTGCTCTATATATTATGGAGATAAATACTAGATTCTGCGCTTTCAACACCTCAAGAAATGCAAAAATGCTTCATCATAAAATTAACTAGAGGTAAAAAAACGCATTCAACAATAGCAATAGTCACAATAAAACGTGAAATTGAAACAAAAACAAAAAAGTTGAATGAAACAAGAACGAAGCCAAATAGAATATTGAATTGAGTTTAGGGGCGGATCATAAAATACGTCACACTAAAATCAGCTTTTTTTGACCCCCCCCATTGTCACGCTGTGTCACACTTTTTGTGACCCCCCCCTAGAAATATTTCGTTACAAAAACTAAGACCCCCCTGCTGAGTATGATAAATTCTAAATGATAGTACACAAATTTTGAAAATTAAAAATATTTATTGATGGATGGCCACGGATAATATACATATTTTACATAATCTGAAGATTCAATGCGCAATTACACAATGAAACAGTAAAAAATCGCTTTATTTTGTTTCATTTGTATAGTGAAATACAGTGTACTGTAACAAGATTAATTCGCATTCTCAATTGAAAATTCATTCGCAAAGATGGAGTCACTATAGATTTGATTAAAAAATCTGAAGAGTTTAGGAATTGGTTAGAAGATGTTGCACATGTAGATTTCTACCAAAATCTACTGAAGATTTCTTTCATACCAAAATTTTTCAATTTTCGTCAGAAATCTACTAATAAAGTAGTGTCAAAAAATAATAAACGGCGAACGTCACGTTGCCATATACCCCCCGTCCCCCCTTGTCACATCTTGTCACACTCAGCCAGACCCCTCCCCTCCCCTTGTTTGTGAACGTATTTTATGAACGGCCCCTTATCAGAACTTCCAGAAGCATTAAAATTTCAAATACTTCACACCGAGGTGTCAAAATGTATGTAAGGGGCTAGCTTTCTAAGAAAATTCCGTGTACTAATGGTTCTATTGGTAAATGAAAACTCCCACCAGAGTTTAGCTATAATAAGCCTGTCGGTGGCAAAATGCACTGCCGCCAGATTGGAATCGCAGCTTTGGAAAATCGCATTTAAATCATCACCTACCGTCAAAAAATGTAAGCTCTCAGTTTTCTCAGATCAAGAAGATTCGACCAAACAAAAGCATATCAGTTAACGTACTGTTACGTCCTAGCGCCGGCCCTGACGAAATCGTAAACGCAGATAGGGATCGCGTCGTAGCGAACGTCATTTTCCAAGAACCGTAAATGCCGCCTGGAGAATTCGAGACACGTCATCGGGGCTTCTCTCGAGGATTCTCGATAGGTACGCAGATATATATATATATATACGGGACAGGCTTCGCCGCAGACAGAGTTTTTATTCGGAGAGTTAGTTATTCGGAAGTTTGTATTCAGAGCTAACTGGAGCGAGTTTAGTAGAGCTAAGGGGCGAGAATTATTGAGATCTAAGTGGAAAGAGCTTTTATTTGTTATTGCTGAGTGCAAGAAGTGTGTAGAATTTTTAGTACAGAGAGGTTTAGTACCGAGCATTGGAAAGTTAACGGAGCGATTTAAGTGATTGTGTTGTATTGTATTATGATAGAGAATTATAATAAAAGAAGTTTAGTGTTTTAATCGACGAACCCAGGATATATCGTAACAGTGGTGTCAGAATTGAGATTTTCCAAGGGATAGATCGTAACAGTACCAATGTTTTTGTGCAACTTGGCTTTGATACCGCTTATGAAATTGAAAACAAAGAATGCGAGAACAGATCAAAAAGAGTAAATTCTAGGTCAAATCAACAAGATTTCATGTCCGTAAGTATATGGGTGTTGATTCTAGTTTTGATAAAGAGCTAAACTTGTTTTTCATGTTTCTTCAGTAAATATACATGTAATGTAAAAACAGAGGAATACACAATTTCGATAACATTATTTCTTACTTTTTCTCTTCATATCCTTGACAGGAATCACAGCTCTCAAAGGTCCTTTCTTAGTTACACCTGTAGAGGGCTTCATCCTAAATTTGCTGTTAATATTGATCAAACAATTTACCGAGTCCTGACTATCATTACTTTTGACTGAAGAATTGCTGTTACAATTTATATTCTTAGTCGATTCCAACCCAGACGTGGAGGAATTCCGTTTTTTATTTCCGTCAGTCAAGTTCATTTGTTCAGTGCTGGGCGTTCTGGAATAAAAGGACTGAGAAAGTCGGCGTTCTATAATAGTTTTTGCTACTTTGTTGGCAGATATATTCGATATATATTCATATGACTTCGAATCTTTGGAATCTGAACTCTTTTTACTAAGATCAAGTACTTCATATTGGTCATTTTTGTCTTTATCGGATGAGTCATTTTGCTCAATGAAGGAAGAGTGTCCTGAGTCATCGAAATGTGATGTGTTATTCTCAGAACCTTCACAAAGTATTTCGGCGAGACTACTCAACAAATTCTGCCCTTGAGATCTTTGCTGGTCACTTCTATGAGAACTATTCAATATTTCTGATAGATTCTGCAAAATTTCTCTAGCATCTTTAGATTTTTTAGGAGTGGCGTCAACTCTTGATGTTTTCATGTGTGAGTCTGCATTTTCTTGTGGTTCTGGACACATTTCCTCTTTTGTCTTGGGTTTGGCTTCACATTTCAACTCAGGGGAATCTTTTTCTTTCATTTTACTCTCGTCTAAATCACTTGGCCAACTTGGCTGAGGGGTACTATCCAAAATATGTGTACCATAGCCTAGGAAAAACGAAATCAGATTTTCAGAACTGTTACCAAATCAAAGGGGGACAGTGTTACTCTAAGTTTATAGATTAAACACTCACCGTTTTTCAAAATGGAACCATCAGCAATCTTTTGTGCAATATAATTTCCCTCGATCACAATGGAGTCATGCTGAAAAAGACACGACAGAAGTTATTCAACTACTTCAATCATTCAATTTGGCTCGTTGAAAGTAAAAATACCCTACTTATCAATTTGTATATCGGTGACCCCCCAATGTGTTTACACATTTTCTATAAGATTTTAGATGTGTAATCAAACGATCAACTTGAATAAAATCTCTATTGTGATATCTATATATTGGACAATGCAGATACAGTGCTTATATTTCAAATAAGTAATTCAATTTCATTGTTTCTGTTCCTTCAGAAATATGAAAGGGCCTTGTGGACATTCCAAACTATTCTATGGAATGTAAATTGACTGAAAATCAAAAATTGCTCACAAATACTTGATGAGTTCTGTTGGTCCAACAAACTCAACAAGACAAAATAAATCTGATAAAAAGTTACTCTACATTTTGTCAGATTTGGAAGAGAGATATTTGAAAAGATGGTGGCGAACCGTCAAAGCATTGAGATATAGATTATAAATACAAAGTGAATCACTTCAGTGTAAAATCAATGAAAAAATCATCCAGCGACATCTGCTTCGAGTTTTTGAGAACACATGCCATTAACAGTTGAACTGTACAGGATGTTTATTTCGAGAAAGAAATAACAAAGCATTTGTCAGTTCAACGTGAGGTCATCAGAATAGACCGTTCATCCAGTCTAACAAGATCTTGCTGAAGATCAGAGCAGTCCTCGGAAGATGTTGAATGAATAATAAATATTGGCCAAAGTAATATGTTTTTTCAGTGCTTTGTTATTTCTTTCTCGAAATAAACATCCTGTACACTTTCAACTGTTAATGGCATGTATTCTTAAAAACTCAAAGCAGATGTCGCTTGATGATTTTTCATTGATTTTACATTAAAGTGATTCAGTTTGTATTTATAATCTATATTTCAATGCCTTGACGGTTAGCCACCATCTTTTCAAATGTTTCTCTTCCAAATCTGACAAAATGTAGAGTAACTTTCTATTAGGTTCACTTTTGGTTGTTGAGTTTGTTGGACCAACAGAACTGATAGAACTACCTCATGAGGTTCTGGGAGTAATTTTTGACTTTCAGTCGATTTACATTTCACAGAATAGTTTTGAAAATACACAAGGCCCCTTCATGTTTCTGAAGGAACGTGAATCATTCCTCCCTACTATTGAAAATTTTTGAGGAGATCAATTATAAACGATGAGTTTTGGAACCTTTGGTGTAAAAGTTGAAACTTTTCCTAGAGATCAATTACCCTAACACCAAACTGATATTTTTGCACTCGACGCGCGTTTCGCTAACAAGGTTAGCATCTTCAGGAGAAGAAAATTGATACTAAGTCTAGAGCTGTGGTTAGTTATTTATATACCTAAAGTTTTCCGGTCCGATATGGACTTCGTTTGTTACTGTTAATTATTCTAATTAATTTCTCGGTAATGAACTGACTACCTGCAAGTTCCGTCATCTGTTAGTATTGATTTCTGATTACTTCCTCAACAATAAATTGAAAAGCGGGCTAAAAGGGATAGGTCCCTTGTCACCATTCATGCTGTTTTTACATTTTGCTATTTCTAGACTCTCACATGCATCGAGTAGTCTTCTGTCATGCACATGCTTGATCAGTGTCAGATTGCTTTCACCAATTTTGTGATCATTGTGTAGAGCGTGTTGGGCGACACTGGATTTTTTTTGATTTTTTTTAATGTAAATTTAGGGAAACACTTCGTAAATCTTCGACTTTTAAAAAAGATGAGATAAACGAAAAGTTTATAGTAATCCCATATGAACCTCAATACACTAGCGGACTCCAACAGATATTTGACAAAGTAAATATGAAAGTTGCATATAAAACTTCTTACAAATTACAGCAGCTTCTTGGTAACCCAAAAGATAAACTAGAAAACTCAGAGAAGTCGGGAATTTACGAGATCAGTTGTCAAGATTGCAACAACAAGTACATCGGCCAGAGCCGACGAGCTATTAAAACCCGTTTCAAAGAGAATTTTGCACATATAAAATACGGAAGGGTAGAAAAATCCAGTGTCGCCCAACACGCTCTACACAATGATCACAAAATTGGTGAAAGCAATCTGACACTGATAAAGCATGTGCATGACACAAGACTACTCGATGCATGTGAGAGTCTAGAAATAGCAAAATGTAAAAACAGCATGAATGGTGACAAGGGACCTATCCCTTTTAGCCCGCTTTTCAATTTATTGTTGAGGAAGTAATCAGAAATCAATACTAACAGATGACGGAACTTGCAGGTAGTCAGTTCATTACCGAGAAATTAATTAGAATAATTAACAGTAACAAACGAAGTCCATATCGGACCGGAAAACTTTAGGTATATAAATAACTAACCACAGCTCTAGACTTAGTATCAATTTTCTTCTCCTGAAGATGCTAACCTTGTTAGCGAAACGCGCGTCGAGTGCAAAAATATCAGTTTGGTGTTAGGGTAATTGATCTCTAGGAAAAGTTTCAGAGATCAATTATCCTAACAGCAGCTGATATTATTTGCACTCGGCGCGCGTTTCGCTAACAAGGTTAGCATCTTCAGGAAAAGAAATGTGCGTCAAGTGCAAATAATATCAGTTTTGTTCTGAATTGTTCTAAAATTGATCGTTCCGTTAACCAGCTGACGAACGTCAACCCTCAGAAGTCGAAACTTGTGCGAGCAATGAATCAACGAGGCCTTACCTTTTAACGTGCGATTACCCAGCACGGTGGCCCGGCGAGGATTCGAACCCCGGCCTTCCGCTTGATAGGCAGATATGCTGACCACTACACTACCGAGACCAGGGTTAGGGTAATTGATCTCTAGGAAATTTTCAACTTTTAAACCAAAGGTTCCAATCTCATCGTAACAAACTTTCTGAAGCCGTTCGTAACATGTATCTTACCAAAATATTGTTTGAGATCGTTTATATAAGTTGAACAAGGTAGTCAAATGTCGCAGAATTGTTTTTTTTTCGTGAATATCTCGCTATGATTTGAATTATATTCTTATATATTATAACCGTTGTGTGGTTCTCGGTAGTGTAGAGGTTAGCACATTCGCCTTTCAAGAAAATAATTCACTAGGATATTGTTCAGATATGGAAACTGTCAAGATGTGTGCATGCATCAATGTACTTAGAAGGAAAAAAAATGTATTATACTACTATTGTAAAGATGTGAACTTTGTTCCTTTCACTGACAGAAAGCTATATTATGACTGAACAAAGAATTCTGGGAAAAATAATAGAATATATGTAATACAAGCATGAGGAAAGCGGGCGAGATGTGATGCTTCAGCGGCGTGCGCTGACTAAACAGTTCGGTTCGACTTCTACGCGGACGAAGTCTATTTTTTATAAAATCATGACTAGAACAGTCATCATAAGTGCTTAACTGAAAGTAAGTACTTGATGATTGAAAACATTTGAATAAGAAAATTTTATAATTGCCTATTGTCATATATATTTCTATTAATTATAGTATAAAAATTTACTAGACGAAGCAAAAAAAATCTCATGATAATAGTAGAATTTTCTCCGTTATTTGTAACATATCCTCTATTTTTAAGGGTTTCATTTTCATCAAATCTTTTTCGTTTCAAATTACCATCGAATATTTCTATCGTATGTTAAAAATCCCATATGAAGCGGGACATTTTCGATCAATTACAGCGATAAATTCCCGGCGGGACATTTTTGGGTAAATACCCGGCAGGTATCGAAAAATATCCGCTCGGTCCGTGTCTCTATAGTAACGATTGTTGAAATGTACATTTGTCATTAATACTGAATTTTGAACGTCGTTGTTTCAACTCCGAAAATATTCTACCAAATTACACTCGTGCATCAAAATAAACCTGATAATTTTCCATTCAAGCATGTTGTCCGTAAAAAAACCGCATTCGGTTATTTTCATACTTTGCTAAAAGAGCTCTCCTCCTTCGGAGTCGGGCTCTTTCCACAAAATATGAAAATAAACTCATGCAGTTTTTAGACAACATGCTTTCATGGAAAATTATCGGTAATTTTGAAGCACTTGTGTAATTACTCCCGAAAAACCAACCACAATATTCAGGACTTAATTTTATGCAATCAGCATCGCTTATCTGTTATATTTACTTGTTCTAATTTTGTCACCTTCAGCGCCTCGCTACCGTTATGTGTGAACAGATTTTCACAAGCAACCTTGTATTCTTCTCGCCTTAAAATTTCCTGTTTTTTGATACATATTCATCGTGCTAAGCAGATGAGCGCAATTACTGATATCAACTAACCTGTTTGTACTCGGCTACCAGGTAATAGGGAACAGAAAAAGATGAGCTACCGATCAACTGCATACAGATAATGTTCTATACTTTCGATAAGACTTTGAGTCGTTTGGCAACCAGTCTAATTCGAAAAAAATAATAACTGTTTCCAAAAAATGGATTCCAGAAAATTTTTACCCCCTCAAAAAATTTTCAAACAAAATTTTTCGCTCTGAATCTCAATACCCAATGTACTTGGAAGTTCCCTATATACAAAAAGTCAACTTTATATTGGGCTAAAGATTTTCAGTACTGACGAAACAATAACGATATCTGCAACTGTTCATATGAAAGTCAAAAATTGCAATGATGGAGAGAATATTGATTTCAACTCACATGTTGAGGATATCAAATAATTTTATTCCGACCATTTTTAGTTTACATTGGTACTCTCAAGTCTGACGTTGTTATCGTACACTGCTGTTTATCAAGATAAATAACAGTATTTATATATACTAACCAGTTCATTCACACCGTTTTGTAATAGTTCATAGTCATCAGCCGTCTCAAGGCTCCGATAGGCCTTCATACCATCGGCAAATAATTGGGTGCAATAGACACCCGGCAATAACACTCAAATACAAACACAAAATAAAACATGAGTAAAAACAAAAAAAACGAATACAGACAAAATAAAGGAGTGAACTAAAACAATGAAAGTAGGTTACATATTCCCAGTAGAGGATCCCAGTCTCCCAGCAAGTTTATTGTATAATGGTATTTTTTAAGTTTTGTTGTAAGTGGTTGTATGAAGAAGATATTTCGTGATCTGGTACTTTGTATGCAGAGTTCAAAGTATTCGTCGGGGAGACGGCTGTAGGTAAAACCTATGGATCAAATACATGAACGAGACTGTGTGTGTAGGTAGTACTACCACAGATCTAAACGGAGCCACCCTTAGCTGAAGCTGGTTTTGCATATAAATTTTACGTCACTTCCGGTTTCAAGTGTTATCCGGAGTGATCAAATACATAAATGTGCCATACATGAAATTGTAGGTTTTTATGTGTACAACAATATTATCTCAGGGTGGCAGGATAAATCAATCTGCAACCCTGCGGCGCCCTTGATCAAAGATGGTAAAGCGGATACTTCATATTTCAGAAAAAAATAGACCGCTTCGATTCTTTCGCCCGCATATACCAGGCTACCTTCTTCAATGTTATTATCATGGGTTGAAACATCGTATGAATTCATACATTTTTTAATTCATTTTCTGATATTTTGCTAATATTGCAAGAATGTGTAGATGTTAATTTAGCAAGAGTACTTTGGAAAAACTTGTTGCTTCATTTTCAATTAACGAAAAAATTTCAATGGCGTTCACTAATAAGATTCTGACTTGATGCCCCATTGCTGGCAGTCATTAAAACAAAAAATATTGAAAACGATATATTTATGACAATGCCTTGTGGCAAAACGCAAGAGAACAGCATTGCATAACGTTTGAGTTCGAAGAATGCGGTTGGATTTATGTTGAGGATAATGTATGTATGTAACACCAATAAGTTTGACGGAAGTCCAGCTCCGACTTAAGTGAACGATATTTTAGTTTTAATACTCAGGTATTGTAATGAGAATGATGATGATGATGATGATATTATAATAAACGATGACAATGATATTGATTTTTAAATGTTCCATTAGATTGTAATGAGAACGGTTAAAAATAATGAAAATTTTAGTTGTAATATAATTTTTGATAAAACACATCAATTGTGTTGTAATAAATATTAATCCCTAAAATATTGTTACGATATTTCCTTGGGTTCGTCGATTAAAACACCAAACAACACTAAACTTCTTTTATTATAACTCGCTATCACAATACAATACAACACAATCACTTAAATCGCTCTGATAACTTTCCAATGCTCGGCACTAAACTCTCTGTACTAAAAATTCTGCCGTCGGCGTGCGCGCTCCCGCTTTTATACTCTCGCTCATACAGTGGCGAACCATCTAGACAAATCTTCACAGTCGAATCTTCTGGATGAGCCGCGATCACGCGAGTATTATCGTTCCTGGAATCTCGCACTAATTCGCATCGATAGGCGGCAGGGCCGGCGCTAGCACATTTCGTTACAATATTCATTTCCCTTTTCCATATTTTGACGTGGGAGTTTAATCCATGATAATAGCTTCAAAGAAGGCAGCCTGGTATATGCGAGCAAAAGAATCAAGACAGCCTTTGTTTTTTCTTGCAATATAAAGTATGATCTTCACTTTGAGCATAACGCCATCCATGTATTCGATAACATAGGATGACAAGTTGTCATAGAGTTTCCTTTTTCATTGAATTATGTACTAGTTGCACAAACTATTCAGCTGTACAATAAGTTTTCAAAGCGTGGGTGAAAAATCGAGAGTCCAAATACTTCTCAAAAATATTGTGACAAGTTGTCAAATCGAGATACATAATCTTGGGAAAGAAAAAGTTCACTAGAAATTGGCTTCTACCACGGTGATAAAGGCAAATCAAATGCTACCAAGACCCAGTCAGGATTCTGTGCAGTATTTTTTACTGGAAAATCAGACAAAATGAAATGGTATATAAATTCTGGCGCATCTATGTATGTGTGAAGATTGGTTCGTAAACAAAGTAACTTCAGAAGTGAATGAAATAGTTGTTGCTGATAACTCCAAGTGATGGAACAATTATTCTGAAAATCAAGTTGAAGGGATCATCACAATAATGTTCTCCTTGTTCCTAATCTCTCCACTAACTTACTGTCTGTCAGTCGAATAAAGGATGCAAAATCAATTTTTCCGATAATGTATGTCAAATTTTCAACCATGAGAACAATATTGTAGTAGATGCGAATTTAATGAATAAAATATATGAATTGAACATTTTTCCTGAAAATTTCAACTAGGTAATTGGTTTCCCACAGATCCGATTGATAAAATGTAGAATGGCTCATATCAATATCTACGATCTAAACAAGTTGAAACTGGTTTGGCATCAGGTATCGTTTTCGAAGACATAAATGAAATGCCTTGTGTAGCATGAATGAAACGAAAACAGTAAAAACATTCGACAGAGTCGATGGGCATGTTGAGAGTAATTTTGAAAGTACGCCCCCATGGGGTATTATCCTAGTTAGGGTTTTTAGATGACCCTATACAAGTATCCGAAGATTAGGATATGTCATGTTGTCACTCATGTCAATTTTTGATTAGAAGCTAAGATGTGTTAGTCATCGTTCAATTCTTTAAACTTCTTCGTTTGTAGTACTGTTGAAAACTGATAATACACGACGTATTTTGTAACTGAACTTTATTCTACCGCAAAACCCTCTGCAACAGGTTATGGGCCCAGAAAAGTTCAACTAAATAAAAGTCGATAAGAAGTCAGTAAGTTACTACGTTTACCAACTATGGGAAGTAAAGACGTTGATTTGAGTCAATGTGAAATCCTCACGGACAATAGCAATTTTGCGATGTGGAAATTCGACCTTTTTATTCTGCTGAAATCGTCCAACCTCGACGGTATCGTTTTGGGAACCGAGAAGTGCACTGAAAAGGCGAACGAACAACAAAAACGCGAGTGGGTACTGCGCGATGCAAAAGCTCAGAAGTACATCGTTTTTACGATTGACAAGCGGAATAAAATCCACCTTATGAATTGTAAAACTTCAGCTGAAATGTATAGCAACCTGAAGAAGCTCTTTGATCATGACGACGCACAAGTGAAAAACAATTCAATGGAAGAATTTTTTAAGTTTCAGTACGACGAAACTGAAGACATGCAAACTAACTTGAGCAAGCTTGAAAACATTATTTGTAAGGTAAACGGCACTGAAACCCCGAAAAAGGTTAATGACGATATGTACATGGCTCGAATTCTTTCAATTTTACCTAGCAGACTCCAACCCCATTTTGACATGGCTTGGGAATCAACGGCTGTCTCCGATCGAACAGTGGATAATCTGAAAAGAAGGTTGATAAAGGACGCCGCAAAAAACGTCCAGTCAGCATCATCAAGTGCCCCGGTGTCTTTCAAAGCCCAAGTTAACAATAAGGTGGAATGTCACATATGTAAGGGAAACCATTATGCCCGGAACTGTCCCAAGAAGAGTTCAAAGAACAAAGGGAAAAAGAAGTTTTCTCAATGTGAAACATGTGGTCGTACTAACCATGAGCAAAAGAACTGTAGATACAAAAAGCCTTTTGAGTCGAATCAAAATAGAGCAAGTTTTTTGACATATGAGGCACCTCAAGAAGGTAGTTTCCGTGCCAGTGAGGGTAAAACTTCAAAATCAGACAATATGTGGGTGCTGGATTCAGGGTCGACATCCCACATGTCACATAATGAAGATATTTTAACCAAGAAATTTGATGCCAATACAACAGTTCATACCTCCAAGAAAGGCGAATCTATGAAGGCCAAAGCAGTGGGCCGTATCGAAGCTGCTGAGTGTACCCTAAATGACGTATTGTTCCTACCGGGTTTGGACAGAAATCTTTTGAGTGCTAGTGCCATCACACAAAATGGCGGCCGAATTCAATTCGAAAATGACAGGGTCATGGTATACAAAGATGATGACATCATACTGACTGGCAAAAAGGACCATTCGGGCTTGTACCTAGTAGAACTCAACCCATTGAAAAATGAGTCGGCGAATCTTTCTGTGTCCTCTTCGGTAATTGATTGGCACAGGAAATTGGCACATTTGAGCCATGGAAATATGAAAAAATTAGCAAAAATGGCTGATGGGTTCAATTTGATCCAGAATAAACTGGAAGTATGTCAAGTGTGCCAAGATGCAAAGCAATCTCGCAAATCCTTCAAAAACAAAAGGACCCGTGCCATCAGGCCTTTGGAAATCATTCATTCCGATTTAGTGGAAGTGGAAACTCCAACTTGGGATCAACACCGCTATTTCATAACCTGCCTTGATGACTTTACGCACTATTCGTCTGTGTTTTTACTGTCGAGAAAAAGCGATGCTTCAGATGCTTTGAAGCAGTACATTGCAGAGGCTGAGAGCAAATGGAACTTGAAAGTCCACAAACTTCGTTGTGATAATGGTGGCGAGTATGTTTCCAATCAGTTTAAAAACTGGTGTGCTGAGAAGGGTATTGAAATGGACCTGACTATACCTCATACTCCACAGCTGAATGGCTCAGCTGAGAGGCTCAACAGATCCCTCATGGAGAAAACCAGAGCACTTCTCTTCGACAGTGGTGCAGATAAAAAGCTCTGGGGGGAAGCCCTGTATACAAGCACATATTTATTGAACCGGAGCCCTACTCGTGCTCTGAAAGATTGCACTCCTGCTGAAAAATGGTTTGGCAAGAAACCAGATCTCTCTTTGCTGAAGATATTTGGATCAGTAGCATATGCTAAGAAATTATGTTACACCAAGAAGCTTGACAAGCGTTCTATCAAGTGCATCTTTGTGGGCTATGCTCCAAACGGTTTCCGTTTGTATGATGAATCCAAAAACAAGATTATCGTGTCGCGCGATGTCGTCTTTGCAAATGAGACTGCAAGCCTATCAGAAAAACCTGAGAGCAGTAAGAATAAGAATCAAATACTGACTTTCGACAGGGATCAGATATTTGATTCAGATTCAGACAAAAGAAGTGAGACTAGTAGCGACGACTGCAACAGCTCACAAGATGAGGAGAGCGATGACGATGCAAATGCAAGCGCCGAAGAATCTTTTACTGATGCCGTGGTAACATCGCCAGCGCCATCTCAATTTACGCCTAGGAATCAACAGCCTGAGGCTCCAGAGGAACAACTGGGACGTGGTTGCCGCATAAAAACTCTACCTGAAAGGCTCCAAGACTATGACCTTTCAACTGATGACGTCAGCTTACTCACTTACCGTGAAGCGACCACCGGTGAAGACAAGGACAATTGGATTGAAGCCATTAAAGAAGAGATGATTGCCCTCGAAGAAAACTCCACTTGGGAACTCGTGGACATATCAGCTGCAACAACAGGAAAAATCCTTACCAGCCGCTGGGTTTTCAAAATCAAGGATGACGGGAGATACAAAGCACGCCTCGTAGTCCGTGGATGCCAACAACGTGAGGGTATTGACTATCAGGAAATTTTCAGTCCTGTGGTCAGCACAGAGGCTCTGCGCACACTCATTGCCTACTCGACCATGAAAAATTTCAAATTCATGAAATTTGACGTAAAGAGCGCTTTCCTGTATGGAAATATTCAAGAAGACATATACATGAGCTTACCAGAAGGCTATAACGCCAATGGAAAAATATGCAAGTTGAAAAAAGCCCTCTACGGTTTGAAGCAAGCCCCCGCTATGTGGAATCATCGTCTCAAAGACTTTCTAAAGAAATATGGACTGCAACAACTCAAAACTGAGCAGTGTGTCTTTGTCAACTCAGATAGATCGATATTGTTGGCTATCCATATCGACGATGGACTCCTCACCGGATCAGACACTAACAACATGAAAACTTTTTTAAAAGAACTTGCGACCGAATTCAAGGTTACTGTCGACGACAACCTCAAGATTTACCTCGGAATCATGTTCACCGAAGAAAAAGGGAAATTGAAGCTATCCCAAGAAGCATACGCTCAACAAGTCGCTGAAAAATACAATATGGCTGATGCCAAGCCAGTAGCCACTCCTATTGCTGTTGGAAACAAACATCCACCTTCAAACCAGAAGGATGTGACTTTTCCATTTCGTGAGGCTGTTGGTAGCCTACTGTATTTATCAACCAAAACACGACCTGACATAGCTCTAGCAGTGGGCTTAAACGGACGTCACGTTGAAAATCCTACCCAAGCTGATGTTGTGAATGTGAAGAGAACCATCAGATACGTGAAAGCAACTAAACATCTTGGAATATCATATTCAAGAAATGAGAAGAATCTTTGTCTCCAAGGTTTCTGCGATTCAGACTATGCTGGGGACTTGGATTTGAGGAACGAACATCCTGGACGAAAAGCCACTGCAAGAAGTACCACAGGCTTCATCATTTATTTTAATGGCGGCCCCATTAGCTGGACCTCCAGACGCCAACCAGTTGTGGCAACTGCCTCGTGTGAAGCGGAATTTATTGCTGCAACAGAAGCTGCCAAAACACTGATTTATTTGAAGAGTTTTCTAGAAGAGATCACCCAACAAACAATTCCAGCTGAACTCTTCATCGACAATCAAAGTGCCATCAACTTAGCCAAGAATGGTGTGATGAACCGCAGAAGCAAGCACATTGAAGTGCGATTCCATTACATCAAAGAAAAAGTAGAAGAAGGCCTGATCACTATCAGATACATACCGACAGAGGATCAGACTGCTGATCTGTTGACTAAGCCGCTTCCTAAGGAAAGATTTGAGAAGCATGCGAAGAAGATGGTGATGTGAAGAAACTTAGTTTTTTCAGTTCTATTGGGAGGAATTTTTTTTTTCCCTTTCACTAACAGTTGATTGTTCTCTCACAATAATATTTAGTATCAAAACTAGTAAGGCTAATCTGTCAAAATTAGAAGGGTGTGTTGAGAGTAATTTTGAAAGTACGCCCCCATGGGGTATTATCCTAGTTAGGGTTTTTAGATGACCCTATACAAGTATCCGAAGATTAGGATATGTCATGTTGTCACTCATGTCAATTTTTGATTAGAAGCTAAGATGTGTTAGTCATCGTTCAATTCTTTAAACTTCTTCGTTTGTAGTACTGTTGAAAACTGATAATACACGACGTATTTTGTAACTGAACTTTATTCTACCGCAAAACCCTGTGCAACAGGGCATACTTGAAGACTGGCGTTAATTCAAATCATCTTTTGAACTATTCGTTCAGGACAGTCTCAAACTACCAACACAGTAGGTTTTGACTGGCACCTGTCAGAAAACAAGTACCCCCCTGTCTAATACCATGAAGGACATTGCATTATATCAGAGTGGTACCAGTGCAGGTTTCTTCACAGAAAATCCTGCATTTGCTTTTGGCGACACAAATGAAGGGATTGATTTTCAATAATTGGGACGGGCACACTTTTCCGAATTCCCCGAAAAACCTTTGTATTTTTCCTTTGAAGCAAAAATGAAGTGAAAAACACTTTTGTAAACTTCAAAAATTTGGTTGAAAATCAAACGACTTTGAAGCATTCTTGCAACAATATGGGTTCAAAATCAAACCACCACTCCTAATAGCTTGTGTGAGTTGCATGAATCTTTTTTGGTGCGATAAGTTGCAACGACTTAGTTATTGGTGAATTTGTTGCTGCAAACCACAAATTGCCTGAAGTACCAATAGTAGTCCTGGATGATAGTTGTTCAAATTAAAATTGTCATGTCAAATGTTGTGCTAGTTTCTTATTTAAAAGAGTATCTGCTTTTGAGTGATCTGTGACATTTTTTGACAAGTAAAATATCAAAAAATGGTACATTACTTCGATTTCACTGCTTCTCTATGAATAATGAAAACTTTATAAAATCTGTTCAAATAGTATTATGCTAACCATAATTTTTCCGCTTATCAAAAATTCTGAACCTTTATACCTAGACCTTGTCAAATGATTGTTAGTTTTCCTATTTATGATTTAAATTGCTTGTTGTACAAGTTTACTTTAGAACGTCTGTGAATTGATTTTTCAATAGTTCTATTGTTAATGTCAATTACATTGTCAGATCCTCAACAAATAAACCTCAAGAAGTCAATCACAAATAATTTCAATCTTTATTATACTTACAAGTATATTTTCTCTTTCTTCATTGAAATCAAGCTTGCCACCATAGAAGCTTCTCCTCTGCACACTTTTACATTTAATGGCTTTGCCGGTACTCCAAAAAATTTTATTAGGTGATGGAAATAACTCATTTGCACAAGACTCTGAATTCATTTGTTCAGATTCTGAAGAACTTATGATCTTGGCAATATTTAATTCTGATGGAGCAGAATACAATTCCAAATTACTCGTAATACATCTTACTGCTTCATTTTTTGAAACGGAATATATCCTAGATGGTTCTTCCAAACTACAACTGTTGAAAGATGGAAAACCAGAGTTTTGGGAAGAAGTACTAGAGAGAATTGTCTTCCTTGGACTCGGGAACAAAAAGGCTGTGTCCAAAATATTTCCAACATCTTCGTTTCTTTCAGAGATAGTTAACATGATTTCAGGAATCTTATCATCTTCATATCCCAACCGTACATCCAGTTTGTTGACTTGTAGAATACCCAGGGACTCTCTTCCACTGTCTAATGACGGTCGACCATAATCTGACATATTCAGAATATTTTTGAAACAAAATTCTCTGTCAGAAAAGCTCATGTTTAGAAAACTCAGGGCGTCTTTCCCAAAATCTGCTGGTAGAATTCCCAGCGATTCTCTTCCAAAATCTTGAAAAGATACTGACAACCTCCCACTTTCTCTGAAGTAGCATGGTGACTTCATATTGAGGTGATCACTAACTGGTAGTACACAAACAGCTTTGTTGGCCATATCATTTAAAGAACTCGCCATATTCTTTTCTTTAGGGGGATCTAATGAAATCAACGTTTTTTCAGCCATATTGCATCTGAAACGATTATTCTTTGTTAATTTGAACACAATTGAAAAAATAAATAAATAGAAATAAAACTGAATAATAAGAAAACTATTTTTCTTCGTTTGAGGATCTCTCCAAGTTTTATGGATTTGAAAGAGTCGGAGGGTGAGCGTGGCCAACTTGAGCGTCTTTAACCTATTGCACTTATTCCACGCAGGGTAAGGGTACCCCACTCAGTGATTCATCTGCTGTACCGTTTCAAGGTATAGTATAGTCTTTTTGAACTCAGTTGAGCCAGCACAGAATCCCTATACCTACCAGCTTATAGGATTTGTAATACTGAATATTTAATCAACCATGAAACAAAAATAATCCACTGCCAGTGTTTCGTCAAAGCTACGCCGACTGCAAATGGAATTTCTGTAAATGTAAAGTTGGCATAGTGGTTCTGTGTTGACTCAACTGAGTTCGTAGTCTATAGACGATAAGATAAGAGAACACTACAGAATGAAATTTGAAGAGCATGTCAGGTAGGTAATTGAAGAGCAATATGAATGTAAGGCAGGGTGAAATATTTTTGAGGCAATTGGCTTCAGCCCTGGCATTGAGGGATTCCCATGCTGCATAGCATTTTGAGGATCATGTATTTCTCTTTTGTGTCCGTATTACAAAAACAAGAAGTTTCTATCATATATTAAAAGAAAAGAACAACTTCCATTACAAGGATTCATTAGGTAACAATTCATGAAAATTCTTATGGAAGGTTTACGGAACATTTCCCAATACCTAACACTAATAACTATTACCCAAGCACTTTAAGAAAGAAAGAGCTCATCTTTTCATATAACGGCAATTAGTACTTTTTGACAAAATGTACAAGAAGATTAAGAAGGCTATAATTCATTTTCAACTTAATTCTTGCTTAAATGTCGACCAACTTTTAGATCATCTTCTTTAGGTTTAGTGATATTGCGTAAACTCCATTGTTGATTTCCTATTGTGCAATTCTTAGTTATCAGTTCCTAATCATAAATTCAGTTCTTGGGAATGTTGCATAAATCTTCCTTCAAAATACCAGTAAAATTAAAACATTCAAAAAAAACAGCTTGCTTGTTGAAAACATACTTTGATAATTGATTCTCGCTTCAGTCTGAATAGCTCATTGTTTAGAATGTCTTTTAAATTAAAATTGAAGAGCATGGTACACAAATGCAATATTGAGATGAATTTAATCTCATCTCCATATACTATTCGTCACAGTACCGACTAACTTCCATCCACATCTCTTACCGAATCAAGAATTGAATGAATTATGATGATTAAATCAGTCAAAGTAAAATCTACAAATACAAGGCAGGTTGGACACTAAGGTGGTTTACAGAAGCAGAACAATTCAGTTGAAAACAAAAATGTATGAATATTTACTTATAGAATATGTAGGCCAATGTTACAAAATATTCACACTGAATAACTTGAGATATTACTTAAAAAACAGTGTCAGTACAGGAAATGTAACAAGTATAGAAAAACTATTTTCAAATTAGGAATATGTGAAATCAAAATAAATTTGGACTTGAAGACAAACATCAAAAATAATGTACTCATCTTCATTTACAAAAAAAAACAAAAAAACATTACGGAATAGAGAACAATCAAAATGATCTAGGTAGAAAAGTTCCCTTACAAATCGAATGATAAAAAGTTACAAACGTTAGTTACCACCCTCCTATCAGTGGAAATATGCATATTCATTTTGTAATGCTGATATTTTCTTTTTTTCAATATTTTTCATTGATTTTTCAACCATACTCAAATAATAAAACAAAATCTCACCTATATTAAATCGACTTTCAGCAATACTGAAAATTTTATTTCAACTGTTCAACATAATCATAACTTCTTCGGAATAGGTACATCTAATGAATGAAAAAAAAATTTTTTTGTAAGTTTTTTTAAATACTCATTCAGAACGACTGTCGTTTGAATTGTTTCAAATCGAAGTAACCAGTTTACATTTTACATACATGATCTAAACTGTAAACATCTTTGAAAATATGAAAATGTAAACAGTTTGACAGACAGCAGTGTTGCCAACAAGGAACAGGGTTATAGTTTATTGAGAATTCAAGCTAAGCGATACGTTATGGTGGCAGTTGACGAACGAACTTGTCTATTGTCATTGCTAGATCTCTAAGGTCAAGTCAAATGCCAACAATTGTTTACTTTACGCATAAACAAACTAATGGATTGGTCTTTATATCACTTACCTATATCACACGATGTGGAATTTAATGAATACATTAGAGAGAGAAACGATATGCACATTGAAGTGATATTGTGAAAGACAGAATGATAATTCTATACTTGAGTCACTCTATCCTTCTCAACCTCTCTTTATCTGCTACATTAAAGAAGGAATTCGCTTAGAGGTTATGTTGTTGTTGTTACTGGGTTTAATGGGCACCGTTCTATACATATACCCAAAGTCAAGTTTATTGCTATTAGTAAGTGTGTGTGTGTGTATAAGGCTTGTTACTAAGGCTGGATTCAGACAGATCCGAAATCCTATCGTACGACGATCAGATAGCTTTCTGATTGGTCTAAATTCAAATTTAGACCAATCAGAAAGCCATCTGATCGTCGTACAATCGAATTTCGGATCTGTATGAAGTCAACCTAACTCTCTACCCCTTAGGCTGGATTCAGACAAATCCGATTGGTCTAAATTTAAATTTAGCCCTATCAGAAAGCTATCTGACCGTCGTGCGATCGAATTTCGGATCTGTCTGAATCCAGCCTTACTCCGGAGCAGCATGGTTATTCGCGGACCCGTCAACCATGAAACGTAGCAGGAGTCATTCGCCAAAACGATAGAGAAATTCTTATAAAGAAAAATCTCTGCCCTGTTGGGGAAGCGAACCCGGGACCTCTAGAGCCACAGGCGGACGCGGAACCACCACAGAACTCATAATTATAACTAGAATGCGTTTCATGTATCGTCGACTAACGTAAACTTGACAAATCATGGGCATTCGCAAAGGGGACAACTTGCACCAAGTAAACACATACGTCATTCCTTGTAATTTCAAGAGGAAATGAGAGAAATCTAGGACGTATGTCTGTTAAGATTACTAGTTTGTTTGTAAATAGAGCGGCGTTGCCAGTTTTATTTCTTTCTGATTCGGATATTGGACGCTGTGACGATAGTAAATATAAATATTGGATATTTATTATTCATCGATTATATTGTGCATAGACAAGAGTTATAGGTATATTGGTAATATTGTGTACATTACCCGTTCGATACGATGAAGTGTTTTGTTAAGGATTGTGGAAATTCCTGGAGAAAGGGGAAGAAAAAAAAACATTACTTTCCATAAATGAGTTCTTGAAAAACCTGTTGAAAGTGTCTCTAGAATAAAGAAAACGTTTTCAGATTTCAGCTTTCAGAAAGTGGTTTCGTAGATTAGGAAGTGATCTAAATTTGGAGTGGCCTCAACCACAGCATTACAAAATCAAAATGGAAGCATCTCGTTCT